>JBBPDB010000017.1:2389870-2411840 GCA_037974465.1 Brachypetersius altus
AAACAAACGCAAACACACACACACACACCCACTCACGGACCCCCCCCCACACATACAGCCCCCCAAATACAACCCCACAAACACGCACACACACCACACACACCCACACATATACTCACACACATAAATACGCACGCGCGCACACACGCACACACAAAGCTGAGAGGTGTGTTATCAGGGGCATGTTGATGTTCTGTGTTGTTTTTCTAGAAGTTCATTGATACATTTTCTCAACGCATGTCACCGAGCGCATTCCAAAATCATTTCAACAAGAATATCATGGTCTATGGACAGACTGAGCTCAGCTGACAAATTCACCCAGACCATTTCCTCCTCCAGGATAATCTCTCAAATAACAGCTTCAAATAAAGACGTGTGTAACGCCTCCGTATCTGTAATGCTGCTCTGAGTCTGTAATGCTGCACAGTGTCTACAATGCCACACAGTGTTCTTGCAGATTTGTGTGTGTTGAGATGTACCTGGTGTTGTTCTTGAACTTGAGAAAGTAGTGCAGGCAGTTGATGCACTGATGGGGCCCAGGACCTTCACAGACATTATCACTGCATTCTGGGTCACAGGGGCCTTTGAACAGGGGACAGATTTACAGGATCAAAGAATGGGACCCTGGAACTTGGTTTTCAGAGGACAGAATGTTTAACAGGAATGCCTTGGCAACCTTTCTGATGTGAGTGAGAACGAAGAGCGGACCTACCCACATACTCCTCGCTGTACTCGTCATCCACCTGGGTCTCCACCACCAAGCGATGCCTCTCCGAGCGCAAGTACGGGTGCACCGAGGTGCCATACAGCACCAGCGACCACTCCTTCAGTTTGCCTGGGAACAAACACCGCTGTCATACGTCTATATTAACCAGTACAGAAAACCTATAGTGACTACACAGGCGGCTCGATTACCTGGAGATTTCTGATTGCGGAGTTGCGAGGGAGTGTCGTAGATCTCGAGTAGCCAGTCTCCAGCAGCTTTCTCCCCCCAGCAGTGGGTGGTCATGAACTCCCAGTTCTTAAAGCCTTCCATCGAGTGGTCAAACAGCCTACAACACCACACAGCAAGTAACGACTTTAACAGAAGGCACTTCCTTGATGCAGCATGTTGCTGAAACATCTGGTATTAAAATATCTTACATTTATTCCACAAATTCTGAAGAACTGTAAACGTTTAGGAAACTCCCAGAAAAGCCATGGGAGTTTAGGAAATCCCCAGAAAAGACATGAGGAAGGATGATGAACTGCTATGCAATTCGCCTAATAACAGAGAACTGCTTCTCGCAGTGAAGCTCAAAGTCTCCAGGCCGTGTTACCTGTTGGCAAGAAGCTGAGACTTCGTTCCCGATGGTGAGGTGAGGTTAATCGACAGGTCCCCCCTCCGCGGATGAGTAATTGTGATGCGCACCACCACGTGCTCCAGATAAATGACGTGATTATTCACGTTATCTGTACAGCCTGTTGCCTTGTACACAGAGCGAACCACGTGTTCCGGGCGAATTGTCCTGAAATGGGAAAATTGGAAAATACTGTACATCTTTCAGTTTTACAATAGATTTAAAACTACAGTACTGCACAAAAGGCACCAGCGAAAATGGATTCATAAAGTGTTTAGATGAGTGTTTAACATTAATTTGATCAAATATACTAAACAGCATTAAAACGAGTATTACAGGTCCGGCGGTGGCGGTAATACATAGAAAAGTTGTCAATCCTCCTAAAAAGAAGAAGAAGCTGCTGCAGCATGTAGCACGACTGCGCCGTGTCTTGTTCTCGTATTTTAATGCTTTAAGCCCCCCCACCAATTTTTAACAGCTATCTCAGTTTATTTAGTGTTAGTAAGCTGTGCTCTGTCTAAACATGTGGGTAGAGAGAGTTATTTCAACCTTTCTTTTGTGCACAAGTCTTTTTTTGGCTCGCCACACGCTGCTAACGCTAACCGCTAACAGCTTTTTAAACATTAAAGTTTTCTGATTCTGATTATTTACTTACCTTTACATTTTCTTTAAGGGTAATGTATTAAACTGAGAGCAAATTTGGGGGCATATTTAGGGTTAAAACTATAAAAAAAATTTGCCAAACCAAAACAATGTTGTTTTATAACTATACACAGTGCTCTTGGAACCAGGGCTCTCAAGTCTCACGCAATGAGTGTGAGACACATGCATCTGACTGTCTTCACACGCCACACCTCCGATTTCTCACGCATCTAGGCTGCCCATTGAACACCACTATCAACGTTGGGTGTGTCTCTGTGATCCTGTTGCCTCGCAACAAACCCCCCCCCCCAGCTCAGCGTGCGGCAAACCGAACTAAACCCCGCCCCCCCCCATACTCCCCCCCCTCACAAAACCACAACACTTAAACCACAACAAACAATAACAACCATCTTTTTTTATATGTGAGTTTTGTATTTTCTGTAAGTTACTAAATAAAGCACTGATCTATGGCAGCAAAAATAATCTGAGGCCCTTATTATGTGCTGTTAATTAGTGTAGCCCTCACTTTTCTTAGTGTAGGAATAGTACTAACCCAATAATACATTTATTTATTTATCAGGATGATAGTTTACTGGGACATTGATACTATTTTAGTACTGATATCTGCTGGCATATTGATATTTTTGACAACACTGGTATAGACCAAATATGCTTTTGTCAGTATATGTCAGGTTTTATTAAGTGTAATGTAGTTCTGCAATAAGTACAAAAAAGTATACTTGCTTATTTTTTCTTTAACAGAAGTATACTATTGGCTCTTTACTTCTTTGTTAGTGCATCTATGGGTTGCTGTGAGATATCACAAAACTGGAGGAGATAAATGGTTAAAGAGGCTGCTCATAGCAAACCTTCTTAGCCTAACTTTTATTCATGACACAAGAAGATTAAAAATAAACAAAAAAAATAATGGGACCTATATCATGAAGACTTGTCAACACTTGACTTCACAAACAGTTTCCAAATGATTTAATGTCACAACACTGTTGCGTAACGAAAACAACAGATACAATGAAGCTTGTCTGGAAAATAATTTAATGGACAAAACGGATGTTTACAATGCATCAAAATAAGTCAAAGAAAAACAATAAGCTCAACCATACTGCTCCACAAAGACAAGGAAAACAGCTTCAAAGTTCTTTGTTGTCTAAAAGTTTGAAGATACCTATTTTGAAAAAGAGCTCATTTATACATTTCAGTCATTCATATTTTATGATTTTGATATGAGAACAAAACATTTTCTGTTTTATTCATTCAGCATCTTGCACCTGTTTGCACTGATATAACTTTACACACTATCCTTCTCTCAAGCAGCTTCACATGGAACCAGCTGAGGTGCTTCTTCAACTTAAAAATATAAACATATATTGAATCTTGATGTTGAAAACCTCTAAAAATGTGAAATGTCAGTTTGTCACATGACGCATAGCACACAGTGTGAATAACATATAGTCATACTCTGCATTTCAGCAGATTAAGCAGTGAGCATCAGCACCCACGGAGCAGTGTGTGGGAATAGTACTTTTCTCAAGGGTACCTCAGTGGGGCCACTGACAGTCCTGGGATTCAAACCTACAGCCATCCAATCACAGGTGCATGATTCATTCCATACCAACTCATCCAGAATTCAGAACCTATTTCTAGGATAAAACGGGAAGTCTATTAAATTCATGAAACCTTGCAAAATACTGGAGCTGTAGTCCAAATGCTTTTTAAAATTTGATGATTATTGCATTGTTTGGTCTTCTGAGCTTTTTTTTTTTTGAATGTGCATTTTAAGCATCACCTATTTATTTCCCAAAAGATTGGGGGTTTAAATTTCTGCTAAACATCCAAGAAACCCTAAAGATAATTTGCAGAATGGTATTAATGCAGATAGCTGCTCCCGATTGTTTTACATTAATTACATTTAGTGGTAGACATATGCCCCAGCATTTAAGCAGTTAAATGTGATAGTGAGATCATGTTCACAACTCTAAACAAGATCAATTTTTTCAGTAGTGTACACTGTCTTGTGACAGTTTCTTCTAAGCTGTTTCCAAAAGAAAGATCTTTGTGATCATATCAAACTGCTTAATGATGAAATGAATTGTGATCACCTCAACCTCAGACAACACCTTTTAGATGAACTGGAACAGAGATTGTGAACCAGGTCTTCTCTTCTTGTTATCCAGTCTGACATCATAAATGCTCTACAGAATGAATAGGCACAAATTCCCCACAGAAACACTCCAAATTGTGTGGAAGCTGGTACTGCTGCAAAGGGGACCAACTCCATATTAAAAATGTATTTTAATGCAATGTTATCCAAAGCTACTAGTTGATGTCAGAAATTAGTTAAACAAAGCGTGAAATTATTTGTGCACTGAGTTAAAGAATTAAGATAAATATTTTCTCTGGACACAGAACAAGCTGATGTAGAATGCAACAATTCATCGAGCTGTAACCGGCCCATGTCCTGGATGTAATGAAAATCAAGCCCAGTAGGTATGGTACAAATGTCAGGGGGTATGGCCCAGTGGTTGAGCATTTGACTGCAGATCAAGAGTCCAAATCCGGGTGCCCCTGGTCTAAATGACACTTTGAAGCTTTCTGGGGCAGCTGGTGGTTAGTAAGTTCTTTCTATGATCGGAAGGTGGTGGAATCGAATCCCAGGACTGCCAGTGGGACCAGAGAGGTATGTTTGAGAAAGATACCTTCCCCACACACTACTCCCTGGGTGCTGTGTCACTGATTGCCCATGGCTTCACTTGGCGAATGGGTTAAATGCAGAGGAAGAATTTCACATAGTTCACACTGTGCTGTGGTGTGTTCATGCATGACTAAGGTTTTTTGTTTTCTACCTAATTGAAAAAGATTTTAAAAACAATTGAAGTCACCTAATACAAATTTCTACCACTGAGCATATTACAGCCAGTGAAAAGAACAAAAAAGAACACATTTAAACCCAAACCAGTGAAAAAATAAGCAAAATGCACATACAAAAGTCACAAATTATAAAAAATAAACAGGATTTGAAATAAAACAGGATTTGAAGTAGAGCTGCAGAATTTTGCAAGGTCCCAAGTTTTTACACATGCCATGGGTCTTCGCATGATCCATTACATAACCTGAGTTAGGTTAGTATGGAAAGACCTATGTTTTAGTTGCATTTAAACAGACACTTTTGAATCAAAATGTCTTAGATAATGGAAAAAATTCATGTTCAGTTTGGTGCATTGTCTGCAAGTGTATATTTGTGATACTAATGAAAGTGATCATTTGTCATACATGAACACACCACAGCACACAGTGTGAACAGCACGAAAGCCAGGAACACAGCGCCCAGGGAGCAGTGCGTGGGGACGGTACCTTGCTCAGGGTACCTCAGCGGTGCCTAGCGGTCTTGGGAATCGAACCCGGACTTTCTGGTCGCAGGGCAAATGCCCTAACCACTAGGCCAACAGCTGCCATTAATTGTTCATTAATTGTAATCTAGTTAAAATGTTCAATTAATCGAGATTTTGATTTTAGGCCAAATCGCCCAGCCCTACTATAAGTGTTTTTTTCCCCCCTCTCTCTGCCCTTGCTTGTGTACGTAATGCAATCTCTGCCTCTGATTGGCTTACGCTGACAAGCGTTCCTTGATTTAACCAATTGTTATAGTCCCTTCATAAAAGGGGCAGTACCGTTGGCACGAAGAAAATCTAAACACGAGACCACAACAAGACCAGAGACATGCAACAGAGAAGACAGACACACATCACATGTGTGGAGATCCTTCACTCTAGACACACAAAAAGCACAGAGACCTGCACAAGTCAAGTTTTAAAGTACAGTAACAGAACCGGCGCTCTGCACCTGAATCGGCTCCACTAGCTAACACCCGCAGCTGTACACTTAAATTTACTAGAAAATTCAAGGTTTTGCTTTGTTTGATTGTCATGTTGACTGTTAATGTTACAAAGAACTTTACTAAAAGTTGCTCAATGTTGGACACCTGTGTTCCTCCGCTGCGTGTGTGATGACGTCATCAAACAACTAGTCGACTCGACTTTGACTGACCAACTAGTCGACTTGCCCTACTGAGCAGAGAAATCACTAAACTGTGCTGGACACCAGCACTTCAGGACCAGAGCTGGGCACCTCTGGCTTAAGACATCCTTATAGTCATAAAAACACTGCATATACATTACATTTCTGTCACACTGACTACTATAGTCCAACTCTCAGCTAAAACTCTGAAATATACATCTAATAAAAAATACAACCTATGAACCAGATAAAGAAAAAATTACATGTGCAGGCGGAGACAAACGCACTGCGAAAGGACTGACTGAGCTTAAAAATATAAAAAGAGTGAAGCTGACGGAGAGCATGACGCAGCGGAGGTCTGAAAGGCAGCTGTCAATCATCATCACTGTCACTTCCGGATTCACTCAGCTGCAGATCGTTCCCTAAGGAGGCATTAAAGGAGGCATTATTTAACACACAAATGACATGTTTAAAAAACAAAAATAGTCTGCATACATATATATTAACATATTAAAAACTATGTAAATATGTTCAACCCAAATGGTCAACATTACCTATTATTCCTAATAGTCGTATATTAAATTACTGCATTGTGTAATTCAGTATGTGAATGTAATTAGCTGCATAACTATGTAATGAAATACATAATTATAATAACTGCATTCAAATGGCATGACAAAATAAAAGTAACTCTACGGATTGGGCTAAATGTGCTGGTGCAAGACTGTGCAGGTTGAAGTCAGTCATGCTGAAACTCACTGAGTGTATTCATCAGCTGGTTGTTGCCCTGCGGTTTGTCTGTGCCGTTGGCCAGGGGGTCTCGGCTGGGAGACAGATGGGTGAGACCATGATGGGACTCCTGCTCCCCATCACTGCTGGAGCTGTCGTCCCCGCTGCCTGAACAGCTACCCGAGTCAGAGGAGCTACTGCTGCCACTGCTGCTCATCTGTTCAATGACCTCCACCTCTGCTCGCAGCTCTGAGAGAGAGAGAAAGAGGGAGAGAGAGATACAGAAAGAGATAGAGAGAGGGAGAAGGAGAGAGAGAAAGAGAGAAAAAGAAAAATACATAGAAAGAGATGCAGAGAAAGAAAGAGAAAGGGAGATACATAGTGAGAGAGTCAGCTATTAAGGCCCTAATACCCAGCCCATCATTTCAAAGCCATTGTTGCGTTCGTCTCTAAAACTAAGAAAGAGGAAGAAAGGCCAAAAGAGAGAAGTGGGTAGAATGCAACTAAAAGTAAAGCACTTTTAGTTAAAGCCATGGCTGCTTTTCACTCTCCTCAGTGTTTCCCAAGTGCTGCAGCAAGTGTTACAGCAATGCATAGATAAATACAACCGATCCCATACAATAATAAAGCTTTGATCTTGCTCTGACTGGATGCTGGATCTGACTTTGAATCTTTTACTTCATATACGGCATTTTTCCACTGGCTCGTGAACTTTCATTAAGGAATCGCACTGTTCACAAACGCTTTTCCATTACATATAAAGTGACCCATACCCAAGCCATACCCGTGCCACTTGACGGCAGGGTGCAATACGGGCCGCATAGCTGCTTTATGATTGGTTGAAATGTTATCACGATGATAGACAGACTTGGACAGAGGCTATTGATTTTTTTTTTGTTTGTTTGTTTTATGTCCATGCAAAGAAAAGGGTAAAAAAAAAAAACAATGAAGATAAAAATTAACAATCAGGATGTCGATAAGTCCACAAAGTACAAGCACTACTGTCTATTTGGGTTGAAGATAAGAGAACACTGTGAGAAATGTAAAGCTGCTCCAACAACAAGCTGGGTTAGGCTTTCATCACTAAACGATGCTGAAAAAGAAAAAAAAAGACCACAATAACAAAAGCAGCTCTGACAGAGAAACTTTCTGTATCACCACTGCGCTGCTGACACATCAGAAACATCTTTACTGAGCTGAGATCTTCTGGAAAATGTACTTCTATATACGGTTTAGGTACAGCACGGTTCCTGTACAACTATGTAAAAGTGCCTTTACATTCAGTGATTATATTGAGATCCTGCTAGTGTGGGTTCTCTTTAAATGATGAATATAAACAATATGAGTGCTAATGGCTAATCCTGATGAATCTTTAACTCACAAAAAAAGGTATACATCTCCAACAGGGTAGAAGCGTACCTCTTTTAATGTCATCCAGCTGGGGCTCAGGGGAGGGGTTGTCTTTAGTGGGGGATGTTTTGGTCCCTGTGCTGGGCTTGGTGGGCGTTCGGAACTGAGCAGGCGGCTGAGTGGCTCTCACCGACTGCTGCTCTATCCGAGCCTGGATCTTACTGCTGCCCTCAGCCCTAACAGAACACACACCGGGATTCAAAGTCAATGTCAATGTCAAGGTAACCTTTGTCATCTCAGCTATATATATGCATACATTAAATGTGAAAACGTTAGTCCAGATTGTAGAGAACAAAATGACTCAAACACACAAGATACAAATTATTAATTATCCACTAGAGCACACCAGGCTACACACTAAACTAGTTTAGTACAAGGGTATAAGCAATTTAGTACAAGGGTTATTTTTAACATCCAAATGTTCTTATATTTCAATCCTTACAGCTATAAAAGATGTAAACCTGAGAAACTGAACATCTTTGCAATGGTCTGTAACAGCACAGAAACGTATTAGTAATGACATTTTCTGCTTTTGAGACCAAACAAGTATAAGAAAAAAGACTTCACACCTGGTTTTCTTGACTTGAATACTGCTGCTGAGCTTCTCCAGCATAAATTCTCCAGTGTCATGGTTGATGATGAGCACGCAGTCTTTTTGATACGGCCTTTTGTTGCCTTTGAATACTGTCATGGGAGGCGTGGAACCCTTGTGAAAAAATGCACATGTGATTAAAGACAAGGACAGGTTAGTATTTTCTTGCACTCTTATTCTACTTTAATTGACAGTATATGTATTCTATATTTCTAATATATTTATGCCTCCTGATTCATTAATATTATATTCCTGGAAAGTACACTGAATGACCTTTGTGTATGATAAAGAGCTATTTAAACAAACTTCACTTGACTAATAAATGTAGCCAGAGTGCCTGGAAAGAGTGGGACCCTTACTGGTATATGTGGCAATGTGATGGTGACCTCATCTCCTTTCCCCACCTGAAGCTCCCCCTCACAGGACGTGTCGATGGACGCTGGTTTAAAATCATCTAAAAGGGAACAGGTCATGTTAAACCCTCAGTGAAAATGAGAACACTCAGCTGCAGAAATTTGGCGCATTTTTAGTTTAGTATCTTTCAGTCTCACTGTCTTCTTCATAAAATACCTGAAATCAGGAGTACTTTAAAAAGGAATTTCTGCATAATGAAAGTAGTGATTTAAGTAGTTCTGTGTGAATTTGAGCCCATTCCTTCTGTAAGGCATTTATGAGGTCAAGCACTGATTTTGGAGAAGAAGGTCTGGCTCGCAATCTTCGTTCCAGTTCATCCCACAGGTGTTGGATGCGGTTGATATCAGGGCTCTGTGCGAGCCAGTCAAGTTCTTCCAACCCAACCATGTCTTTATGGACCTTGCTTTGTGCACTGGAGCACAGTCAAGCTGGAATAGAAAAGGTTCTTCCCCAAACTGTATCCTCAAAGCTGAAAGTATGAAGTTGTCCAAAATGTTGTGACATGCTGAAACATTAAGACTGTCCTGCACCGGAAGTAAAGGGCCACCTGAATTCAATAATTAAGAGGTGTGTCCAAATACTTTTGTCTACTGTGCACTAAGAACGTTGTGTTCTGGATTGCATGGATGGCAAGAGTAAACGTACCATTTGAAACAATATTTACAGACTTTAAGTCTTTTTAATTCCAGAGATGTGGCGAAATAGGCATCGCAATACTGATATTTTGTCCATACCATGCAGCTTTTTAGCAGCATTGCTAAAAATGGAGATGCTTTCCAGTATGACAGGTTAAAGAAGCTCGCTGTAAAGTTAAATGTTGTTTTAAATTGTTTTTGATGAGATGATGGCACTGTCACTCACATCTTATGGTGTGGAAGGAGGATTTGGGTCTCTTCTCAAAGCTCTCCCCAAGCTTTAAAACATGCTCCTCTTTGTCCAGGAGAGGGTTCGAGCTCCCGTTCATGATGTGTACGCCTCGGCTGATGTGTAAAATCTACATTTATATAAAAAAGTTGCTTATTAAAGCTGCAAATTCGAGCTTTAAACACACAAGAAACGAACTTGTTGACAAATATACTCCAAAATGTCCAAAGCTTCCTGCTGAATACCCAGCCTTCAAAATAAAAGTCACAAAACTAAAAGTAAAGAAAAATGCATTCTTTTTATTATTGTAGATTGGTAGATACTTTATTGGTCACCAGTGTGTTGATACTAAAGTAAAGTGGCCCTTATAGTCACGAGTGAATACACCACAGCACAAAGTGTGAACAGTGTGAAATTCTTTTTATTGAATTTTACCCATTCACCAAGTGAAGCAGCAAGCAGCCACCAACGCAGCACCGTAATACCTCAGTGGTGCCACAGGCAGTCCTGGGATTCGATCCCACAGCCTTCTGATCTTTACGTTAGAGTAATGCAAGTGCATCAGGTAAAAAGATGCTTTCTGAACATATGAGTCTTCAGGAGGTTTTTGCTTTTGTATCACACTGTAATGTGTATCATATTAAAGTCAGTTTTTATTTAAGCACTTGGCATGTGCATGGTCTATATTCTGACTGGATAATTAATTATCAATAATTCAATAACTATTTTTTGTTTTAAATATCTGTAAAGATATCTGTTCAAGACATTCAGAGTCAGATTCTTTAGAATTCTTATAATGAAGCAGTACAGCATTTGTCTAACTGACCGGTGGTGTGGATCTTTCTTGATTGAACGGGTATTAATTGTTACATTAAAAAATTATAAATAAAAATGGACATTTATGCTGTCTTCAGATAAAAAAAAAACATAGCTCCTTAATAAAACGTAATATAATAAGACTAGATTAAATTTTAGACATCTTGCAACAATATACTAAGTTTCTATAAATATGACAAAAATGATCCAGAAAATGCCATGAAGTTATCTTTCCTTATAATTAATGATAATTTGTCTCTTAAATACAGAATGTATGAATTTTTCTTTTACACACACATACAAATACAAAAAGGGACTTCTTTTGAAATGTTTTTGTTTACTTTGACTCACTGACGTTCATGGCGTGACGCTCACACGATTACCGTAAAACTACAAAAATGCGCGACCCACAAAAAACCCCAAATTCATAGTTAGACAGATTTGTGTGAGTAAAATGATATATGCACGATAGGTGCTCTAGGTTTGGCATTACGGTACAGAGCGTGTCCTGCAGGATCAGACCAGACAGCATGGTGAGAGGAGCTTAGAGAGGAGGATGCGGCTGTCACGATGGAAGTCCTGCAGCCTAAAGTTATTTTACTGTTCAGTGGAAAACGCAAGTCGGGGAAGGACTATGTGACCGATTTAATACAGGAGAGGTGAGATTCGTTATGCACGTTGTCCTAGGAATTGCGTGTGAGTGTCGTACAAGGCTGCACAATATGTACAAAGTGCAGTAAAGTGGAGAAAAAAGAAGGGGTGCATCCATTTACTTTATCGTAACCTTAACTACAGGATTATGCAAAGACGTTGACTGTCTGGATACTTGAGGACATACAGTATATAGTTCACTAAATGGATGTAGATATATTATTGCATGACCTATCTGAAGTCAATTATAAGATCTTTTTGGTTCCTCCGTTCGGATGTTCCTAAAGGCTTATAGGCCTGAATTGGAGGTTGCAAAATCGTTATCACGTTATTAGTTTCTGCAATACTGATATCGCAGAGGGCAGCAAAATGCAAATGAACCTCCAGGCAATCAGTGTTAATCCAGGTGAGTTACTGGGGTTTTCCACACAAGTCTTATTTTGAACTGCATGTGCAGTGTTGCTACTAGCAGTCCTGGGATTCGAACCCTTAACCTTCTGATTGCAGGGGCAACTCCCTAACCTCCAGGCCACCAGCTGCCCATGGTGTGGGGTCCTGTTTTGTAGATTGTCCTGAACAAATACTGAACGAGCAAATTTTCCAAATTGAAGTGTTTTGACAACTTTGCCTTCCAATACTTTAAGTGGCTCATTTTCTGGACTAAAAAAAGCTTTAAGACTTAATATTGTTTCAAATGGTACTCCCATCCATCCATCCATACAGTCCATATTACAGTCAATCATTTGCAGACGCTTCTATCCAAAGTGACTAAGAATAAGAGGACACATTCAAGTTTCAGGATGGTGTGAGAACCAGAGGAGAATAGTAAGTGCTAAATCTTAATGTAAGAATAATGCAAGAAGCTTTTCCTAATTTCCTAATTTCTCTGGTATATCGTGTATTTACTGTACACTCTGTTATACTGCTGTACTATATGCATGAAGTTTTGAATGTTTGTATTTCTGTGTGGTCTGCAACTGCTACCACTTGTCGTCAGACCAGGCAAATGCCTTATGTCCAATAATGTGTTGATATTGATATTGATCGATTGTTAATGTTATTGTTCAGCGTCCTTGAGCTTGGGAAAGGCGCTATACAAATTAAACTTATTTACTGAAAATAAGCTACCATTTTAAAATCATAGTTTTGTGATGTCATAAAACCAAACAAACCAAAAGCTGTGAGAGGTTAGAAGATTATTTGCATATTTCTGTGAAATTGACATTGCTGAGACGGATATCAGGAAAACAATTAGCAGACGATATATCATGCAGTCCTAATGTAATCCAGTGTGTGTATAATGTTCTGGTGGTGTGTTGTAGGCTGGGTCCTCACCTGTGCTGCATCCTCCGCCTCTCTGCCCCCCTGAAGGCTCAGTACGCACTGGTAAATTACTATTTGGAGATATTTTCCCTTCTTTATAAAGGTATCACTTGCTAAAAAGTTTAAAATATCATTATACATATTATACATACTTTTTGAAATGGTGATTCGTTGTGCCGGGTTTTTTATTTTTTGTAATTTTTAATGTTTTAATGTTAGTCTGAAATGTTTACACTCTAAAGTGTTATATATATAAACAGTACTGTGTCTTAGGCACCTGTACAAATTGTTTGAAGTCATTTATATCAGCAGTGGGTTGCAAACAAACATTTATTAAAAAGTATCAAGATTTATTTTTTCTAAAAAATAGTCAATATTCTGTGAGCTGTTAGACGAACACAGGTTTAGATCCAGGTTTCTGCTCAATGCCTCCAGTTATTGGGTGAATGAATACAATTCCATAATCAACACCTAATTTAATCTCCTGCAGTAAAAAGACCCAAACCTGGTATTTGATGGAGCTGCAGGTAAAACTGGGCTTCCATGAGGAAAGAGCTCTGGAAATGGTTCAGTGAACACTTTGCTAAACATAAAACCACCATTTACTATATTAATGTTGTTTGTGTTTGTTGTAATGTGAGTGTTTTAACACTAACTTAACACCACTGCCCAGCAGAAAACAGCTTTTAAGCATCATTTTCTCAGGTGCCTAAGTCCTGCTACAGTAAAAAGCAAATTCACAGTTGCATTGTTTAGGACCATGGACTGGACTTTGAGGAGCTGCTGAGTGCTGGTCAGTACAAGGAGAAGTACCGAGCTGATATGATCCAGTGGGGCGAGAGCAAGAGGCAGCAGGACCCGGGGTTTTTCTGCCGTCTGGCCATTCGTGGGGCTGCCCAGCCAGTGTGGGTGAGTAGAGTGTCAGTAGCTGTTGCGATGGCAATGGCCAGTGCATAATCAGCAAAATGCCAGATCTTTCAGGTTTTAGAAATTGTTCAACAACAATCGTTGATCGTTGCTTTGAGGATTTGATTGCATTCAGCCACTAATGAGGTCAGGCACAGATGTTGGATCCACTCCAACTCATCCCATTTCACTTAGGATGATTTCCTGAGCTTCAGTGAGTGGGTTAAAGCAGGGAAAGTGCCCTTAAACTATTTATCTCTAAAGAAACACATTCAACATAAGACCCAACATGACACTACACTACGTTATGCATTTATAACTTCTACATTACTCCACCGCATTGCATCATTGGCTGATTGCCCTGATATTTCTAAGTAAGCCTCCACTATTAAAGTGTCTATGACAGTAAATGAAAGTCTTGCTCAGCAGACGCTGTGTTTTGTTGACTATAAAACCTTCCGTTTGACATTTAAAGCCCTTAATGTTCTCACTCTAGCGTAATGGTCCTGTATATTTGTCCATTTGTTTAAATCATAGTCCATCCCATGCACTTTACTCAGCCAGTGC
This sequence comes from Brachypetersius altus, assembly GCA_037974465.1. Taxonomy (NCBI): domain Eukaryota; kingdom Metazoa; phylum Chordata; class Actinopteri; order Characiformes; family Alestidae; genus Brachypetersius; species Brachypetersius altus. The sequence goes on from JBBPDB010000017.1 coordinate 2,404,157, forward strand.
AGGCCTACTGCTTCTCCACCGGCTCGCTCGACCGTCTGTTTTCTTGTACAGCATCTTCACCTCCAGATCTGGGAGTAGCAGGAATGCAAGCTTTACTGACTTTAAAGAAGCCAGATTAAACATTTGCCTGAAGTGGCCCATGCTTATTATAAAAGGCCGTTCACTTTAAAAATACACAGCACATATTCTGGCACCCGAATAAAAAGCACTCGATCCATTTTGGACATTATTACCTGATGCAGCCTGTTTCTTGTCCAGATTGTGAGTGACTGCAGGCGGATGTCAGATTTGCAGTGGTTCTGGAAGGAGTATCCTCAGCAGTGTGTCAGCGTCCGAGTGGAGGCCTCTGAGAAGACCAGAGCCCAGAGAGGCTGGAGGTTCACTGCAGGTAGGAGAAAGAACTGCTACTGGAATAGTATTGGGGGGGGGGGGGTTCAGTGCAACCTTTTGGAAACTTACAAAGATACCTGTATTGGGCAGAGCGCAAGCTATGTTGTTCTGTTAATGCAGCATCAGCAGATTGATGACGTTTTGTTCTTTTTTACTAACATTTGTTTTGCAGAGAGTCAATATATTATCACATATTTACACACCACCACCCACACCATCACACACATTGTGGTACATCTACACAGCTTCACACACACTGTTGTACATGTACACACCAGCGTACATTGACACTCCTTCACATATGTCCTACCCAAGTTATTATCCCCGTTACACAGTGTGATTTATAATCTTATAAAATTGCTGCAATCAGTCTGTAGAAGGCATTAGACAACTGAGGCGCTTCTGGGCCAGGAGCTGGAGTAAAATTAATCAATTAACGACCTTCATGAATTGATGTAAGACCTTAAAGTTATAAACTACCAAGCCATCAAAGCTCATCACGTCTGTTTCTTGTTCTTCAGGAATAGATGATGCAGAGTCTGAATGTGGCCTGGACGAGGGAGTGAACTTCAACTGGACCATAAACAACGATGGAGATGCTGGTCTTCTTGACGGACAGCTGGAGGGCCTGTTGTCGTCAGTTAGGGAGAGATCACAACAGGAACCAAGACCACAAGACATTACATCGAAAAAACACTGAAGATCAGACCTAACTGTGGAAAATCATGCTGCTACTACATTGTTAGTGTAGTTCTGAACAGAGAAGACACTGTTTCAATGTGTGCTGGAATGCTTGGCAATTTTGTCTGAAGATATTTGCTAGATGCCTATTTTACATTTCAGCAAAGATTTTTGTTTCCTGACGGTTGTCAAATGCAAGTATGAATTACAAGTCATTCAGACAAGTGGTTTGCAGGGAACTCAGTTTAAAGGGGACAGATTATGCAAAATTCACTTTTCTTATAAGAAGTTATAAAAGGTCCATGGGTTACACAAAACATGTCCATCAAGTTCCTCGCACAAAAATCACTCACATAACGAGATCTCACGAGATTTGTTGTAATGTAAGTGTGTAACACTACTTCCCAGTAGTAAACAGCTTTTAAGCATAATTTTCTCAGGTGCCGAAGACTTTTGCACAGTACTTCACATTTTAGACCAAACGTTCAGTTAAAATCGGCCAAAGGGAACCTCAGTAAAGCTCATTTGTCTTAGAACTGGCCTCAGACACTTTTGTTTATGCTTATAGTGCATATTATTTGACCACTAGCAGGTAAGTAAAGATCTTAAACGGCCTTAAGAGAGTTACAGACAGGACCGAAGATAAACAGCAGCGTAAACATCAGCTCAAAAGCCTCATAGTGTGTCAGAAAATTAAATTAGGATAAACACTGACTTTTCAGAAAGGCAGCCAGGCTAAAAAGAACCAAAGCTTCATTGTACTCACAAGAATATTACCAAACACAGATGCTCCATTTCTCAGTTTCTCAAAAATTTGAATCCGTTTAAGCAACATGCTCTTTAACCTCCCCTGGCAATTTGGTATTTTAGCAAGCAGGAATATCAGCCCACTTGTGGGGCCATGCCCTCGACAGCAATGCAATTTATGCATCTAAAACCATTGCATCTTCAAAATTGACACCTTTGATTCAATGCCAGAATATCACTTGCAGCTGTTAATGTACAGAAACATCTGAAAGCAAGTCATACTTTTAAATGGAACGTGCAGTTGGTCAGTGCTCATTAAAGGGGAGTTTTCAGTGATTATTAGATAGTAATTATAGATGTAAACAAAGTCATTCAGAGCGGTTTGGTGTGAAATGCCTCCTCTTAGAGAAACGTATGAGTCAGAATTGTTCACAGTGCTGCTGATGGGAACCAGATGTTTGGAGTGTTTCATGCCTCTAAAAGGCCCCTCGCAGGGTAATTACATGCTGGAGACAATAGGCAATACATTTTAGATCATTGCTTTTTAAGAGGAACACATGCAGGTCACTGAGGTTTTCAGATGTAGCCCTATTTCACCATAACCAAAAAGTCTATTTAATTCTAAGACACAGGGGTTGACTGAGGGTCTTTCAGAGAACTTTGTTTTAAAGCGGCATTTCACAGATTTTCTTTAAAAAACTTTTTAAAAAACATTTTTTGAAACGTATTCATGGTGTAGGGATGAGGCCAAATGATATCTAAAGAAAAAGCAGTCCTCATATTTTCCATGTCAACGTACACAAACATGAATAGGGTGCAGACACCACAACCTCTGGTTCCCATTGCCACCACTGTAAAGAAATAGGTTTCAAAAATTTACCCATGATAAAATTATAAAGATTTCCCATGACCATAAATTCAGAAAATATTAAAAATCAAAAATGACCATAATGCCCACCTGTACGGACTGACGGATATATATAGATATAAAAAGCCATATCCCTTATGAATTTTAAAAAACAAGGCAGAAAAGCCAGAAGGGTTAATAAGTATTATGGTACTTTATTAAAAAAAGAATTTGATCCCGTCATTATTACAATGAAACACTGTTCATAGCAAAATGTTTACATCTTTAACTTTGTAATTTACGTTCCAGTTAAAAAGGTTCTTGGTGCTTCAATGTTCTTATGTAACTATTGTTTCAGTTTTCTGTTCCAGAGTATAATAAACTACGCTGATGAGATGCTCAGATAATACCTTTAATGTTTTTCATCCCTCTTTATTGGCCCTTTAACGTCCTTTTTGGCAGTGGAATGTGAAGACCCCTTCTCTCGCTCTCTACAGCCCTTGTGACTCGTGGTGGGGGTGGAGAGCCTTCACCTGATAATGACAAAGCCTAACTGAACTAAGTTCCCAATTAAACATGGTTTAACTGGATCGGACACTTCAGTCAAAATTATAGCTCGATTCCTAGTGCAGCTCTACACCAGGGGGCACTCAACCGCACACCTTGAGATCTACCACCCTGCAGGGTTTGGTTCCAGCCCTAATCTGCACACTTGTCCCAGTTAATCAAGGCCTTCCATTACATTGACACAAAAGCCAAGCGTGTTCAATTAGGGCTGGAATTAACTGCAGGGTGTCAATCTCTGTTATAGAGTTGGGCAAACCTGTTCTATAGCTAAACCATAAAATATCTTCTGAAAAGAAATGGAAAGGTTAAGTGAAAACCGTTTAAGTGTTGGTCCAGTTGTTTTAGTGGCTCTGTGTAGTAGAATTAAAAAAAAAAGTTTGGAAAGTGGATAAATCCATAATAAACGGTTTCCTTAAAGTTTATGGCTAAGAGAACAGCGTAATGGTCCGTCTGGCATTGCACTGACAGTAAAATATATAGATACAGTGCTTAATAAGTGTTAAAACAAGTGGGGCTGGGGATAGAGAGCAGCAATTTTGCGAGTCGTTATACAAAAAGAGTGGGAAGAGGATTAAAGGTGGTATTTTGCACTGTGACCTTTCCAATTCTTTACCGGTTTGCATTAATATTGCACCATGGGACAGGAAAACTAGCAGAACAGAGAAAACTCAGCAACCTGAAACAAGAGCCATTCCGTACACATCACGTTACCTAATTACTTAATTGCACATAATTGTGGGAACGAATCAAATAAGGAATATTTTAACATTGATGAGAACTTAAGACATTGGTGCTTCAGCATATGCTGTCCTATTTAAAGAAAGGGGGCAGGGAGCCTACACAAAAAGCTAGATGCAAGGACAAAAGTTGGGAGGGGGGACTCCCTCAGATACTGAGGGCAATGGCCAGGAAGTGTGGAACGAAGCCAAGTGCTACCTACACCAAAAAGCAATTTGCCCTTGTTCAGCCATGACAGAGTCACCCAGCAATAAACAGGGACTGGGGAATTGAGTAGAAAAAGGTACAGGCAAGAAATCTGGGGATGAGGAGGGGGTCCATGGACTTCAGAAGTTGTTGAGATCCTGCAAGGTAGCATCCAGCGTAGCATGGATCTTGATATTCTCCTCCTTGGCAGTGGCGAGCCTCTCTACAAAAGACAAAAATGCAAAAGTATTTAGGTAGAGTGGGTGGGAGGGGGATGCTTAGCGTAACATCTGCACATCACACACACAGTTTATAGCATTTGAGATAACCAATACTTAGCATACAATGTAGACAAATAAGCAGTATAAGATTTTATATTGCAAGTTTTTTTGCATCAGCTCAGTTGCTAATATATTTCTGTATTGTCCAAGCCAAATTAATCTGACTGTAATTACAGACCTGCAGAATATCACGCATCAAATCTGAAAACATACATCATTGCACCCTTAAAAAGGCAAGAAGAAGAAACTCCTCTCTCCACACACACATAAATGCCTTGTCCGCATGATAAATGTACATATTGTTCTGGTTGTGTGGGCTCAATATTGAAGGACACTCCTGTCGCAGTACTGAAAAAGCCTTTAAACCTTGAATTAAATAAATAAGATTTCAAATCGCCTGGAAAGTATCCTTTCCGGTGCCAAGAGGGAATAAATTTAATCAACAAATTAAGTTTCGAAGTCACAACAAGATTCCACAGACTTTTCTCCAACCCCCGCCCTCCGTTTTGTGCGTTTCTTTGAGGAACTGAAGCACAGAACAGGAACATCTGCTCACCCAACTTGTTCTACACTGTGTAATTATGTAATTGCCTACAGATGATAGTCTGCCAAAGATTCAGTCCAAGCTCGACTTCTGCTCCGGACTGCATGGACTTTAAGAATCAGAAAACTGTATTGATCCAGAAGTGAACTGATTATGTTACAACTGCACAGTCATAGAAGAACGCAAAGACGAATCTAAAATACAAAGTCTACAATATTTTTCAAGTAATCTTGCGGTGTTTTGACTTATTTAAACGAAACACTGCTACATTCACAAAACGGTGAGGTATAAACACTACAGATAAACTAACTTGTGTTGCTGTTGCTAGTAAATTACATATGCACAAATTCTAAAAACAGTAAAAATTATGATTATATGTCCCCTAACAGGCCAATTAAAGCATGACCAACTGTGCATTTAGATCAAGCATCTGTTCTTAGAAAACAGCCCAGCCTGACCTACATCAGAGTCAAACTCCACAGCTGGTAAACACTATTAGCTGGGAGATCATTTGGTCCAGATTAGTAACATTTTATTTCCTTACATTTTCATATATGAACAGTGAAGCGATCTTATGGACAAATTATACAGAGTACATGGACAAATTCCTATCACCTCAAACAGAACGTACTATTCCTTTTTACAATCTGCTAATTTTACCGGAGTGTCTGTCAAATAGACCAGAGGTCCCCAACCACTTGGCTGCAAGTCATTTGGTACCAGGTTGAAAACGAACGCACCGTTTTCAGTTGTATCCGTACCGGTCCGTGAAAATATTGTTTTCTAGAGACAAAAACACCTCTGCACTTTTCATACACCACTTCTAAACTGAAACGTCCAAATAGTGTGCAACTACTATGCACACTACCTTTGACTTCTAATACCCAACCTTGCTGTTTTACTAGAAATCAAGTGAAAGCTTCATTGATCACTCTTTACTACTTTAAAGAGGCTGGTTTGGTTACTGAACCTTTTAAAAAGGAGTCCATAATTAATCAACCAGGCTGTGCAGTGTTGTCTGACTACATGCCAGAGGGTTTTCTAAATAAGTGCAGATTCAATAAGGCAATTTGCCATGAAACACTTCAATCTCAACATTAGGACAGGCTAAAATCACCATATACACAGAAATCTGTAACATTTTTTAGAAAAAAAGATTACGTCTGCAGCTTCATTTCCACATATGTGGTGACCATTTTGTAACTGCAAACACTTTAAACTGCAAAAGACCTCCATTTACACACAACAAACGGTTTCATTCAAAAAAGTTATACATTACAATTAGACGGCGAAAGGTGCTACTAAAACAGATGCAACTGTAAAACAGGGATGATAAACAACCTCAAAGATTGCCAAAGCCAGTTTCCTTTCTTCATTAGAAAGAGATGCGGTGCAAGAAGTGAAGACAGCAGTACATGACCAAAGGGGGGCGGGGGCTGCAAATAAGTGGAACAATTACAAGATAGTGACCCAGAATCTTAACCAAGCAAACTATTTCTGTGTCAGGGAGAATGCGGGAGGGAGGACACAGAGGACAAAGCATTATAGGGAGGAAGAAAGGGGGTGGGAAGACAGAGACAGAAATGCAAAGAACCACAAAGATCGAAAGGACGAAGATAAAGTAGAATATGGCATTGCAAATAGAAAACTGGCTGAAAGGAATGTGATACAAGATGATAAAGCAGTGATGGGAATAAACATGTCCAGGTATTCCTTATAATCTTCATGGAGAAGAATATGATGGAAGAGAGAAACACCACAGGAGAGGGAAATCAAAGTGGTACTAGACACTAACTTAGTGGTACTTATTACCAACTTAATTTTCAAGTTGGAATGAAATTTCAAACTGTTCTAATAAATCTAGGCTTGAAACACCTGCCAAATTACAACGAGTCCTGGACTATATTTCTCTTTCAATCTGAAATCTCCGTTTATGATGGCGTGTCATCCAGGGCGAAGCTTAAACCCTACCCTCCCTTAAAGTGCAGAAGTTATTTCCACAATGATCAGAAGAGCCATGATATGAACACTGCATTTAGGAGCTTTGGGCTGGGAAGTACCCATAAAATGTACAGCTATTCACAATCAGTGTTGGGTCTAACGCGTTACAAAGTAAGGCATTACTCATCTGAAAATGGTAATATTATTACAGTTTTCCCGAGCTAGTTACTTGCGTTACAATTGCCAGTAGCACCTTCATCACACACAAGGCACACAACACAGAGAACAGAAGGGAGGGGGAGGGGGAGGGGGGCGTGAATTGAACAGTGATTGGTCTGGGTTTGGCACGAGGTATCATTTACCATCACCGATTGGTCGACACCCGGCAGCCGGGAGCAGAGCGGCACCCGCAAAAACAGATGGGGAAAAATGGAAGCGTCAACAACCAGTGTTGCCAGATTGGGCAGTTTTCTGCCCATTTGGGCTTCTTTTGGTTATGTTGGGCTGGGAAAATTGGCATTGGGCGGGTTTATAAAATTTGGGCTGCTTTTTAAAATATTTAGCGGGTTTTACTGTCATTATTATTATTATCATTTTAAAAATATGTATTAAAAATATACTAAGTATATATTAAAAGAATTATGGTGATTAAATGGAGAAACATAAAAAAATGTACGTGTCACTTTTAGTTCATTCAGAGAATCTGTCAAATATGACATGACATCATCAATCAGTGACAGTCATTGGTTAACCAAACATCAC
>JBBPDB010000017.1:2483281-2497901 GCA_037974465.1 Brachypetersius altus
TGGTGCTGAAGGTAGGATTCGAACCCATGACCTCTTGGTCTGGAGGCAAGTATCCTACCCACTGAGCTACCACCACCACCAGGAGCCAGTGAAGTGAATAAAATTGGTGAGATGTGTTCATGCCGGCTTTTCCCTGTTAACCAGTCAGATTCTGTGGAATAATCCAGAGTGTATAGATGTTTACAAACTATCTAGAGACTACATGCAATACCTATGGAATATTTACAGACCTACAGTCAGACTAAGAAGAGTCTAGCAGGGTTGCGAGTTCATCTCAGAGTGTAATGTGTTCCCAGGCCAGGAGTGGGATTTGTTCTGTGATTAAATGCTCCTCTGGAACGTGCTTCACACCGATTTGTTGTTGCACGCGCCGCCGTTTGGAGAAACACTGGAGGAAATGATGATTAGAAGTTGTCAAGAGTAAAGGCATGTGTGGCGTGAGAGCTGTGTCCGTTGCGTGAGTCTGTGAAATTCGGCAGCCCTAAATCTAGAGCTGTACAAATATCTAGAGTCCTAATAACTACGAGATGCATACATTAAACAACAGTCTGCCTCTTTTAGTGAAACCCTTTTCACTGTCCTGTCTTCAGTGTGGCCCACCAGGGTCCTGAGCTGCTCTTCAATAAGCAGGAATATTGGAGAATGGGGTCAGAACCACCCCCCTAAACAAACACTTATTTTCTCACAGACACACACACCATCTGACGATGGAGTGGGGAACCCACAGCGGGTTGGACCCTAGCACTCCAGGAGCCAAGCCGGACTCCCCTGCCTCACAACATAAGCACACACACACACACACACACTTATGGATGAGTGAATTATTTAGTTGTGCAAGAAAGAGGGGTTATTGACTGATTATCTGTATTCTGAATTATTAATATGTAGAGATGCCAGTTGAGGGGGGAGGGGTGAAAGTGTGTGTGTGTGTGTGTGTGTGTGGTGGAGGTCAGCCTTGAGGAATGGAGGGATGAAGAGAGTTTATGGATATGCAGGAGGATATGTAGAGGGCATCTACAGGAAATGAAATCTGGTGCTCTGGCCGGTGGATGAAAGGACAAACTATATCCTTAACGGTAGTAACCATATTGAGCACCGACACCGGATAGTTCTATAGAAAGAAAGACCTACGCAGGCCTTTTTTCTGACATTACCGAGAAACTCGGGCTATAGGATATCATTATTCAGACCTGCTCCTCGCCACAGAAATGATTATCCGACATAAACTGAGTGGGATCAAGTCACCTACGCCATTCCTTAACAGCAACGTAGGAAAACGACATGCATCTATCTGACCAACAGCTTGGAGTTAAACACTGAAACACTGAACAGCTTTGTATCAATTTGTTCTTCTCTCTGCATTTTCAAACGGCAGTCCACTCAGGTCCACTTTTCCCTTAATAATGAGTTAAATTTCATTCTTTTGTGCACAGAATTAAACAGCAGTACTGTTTTGTTATTGCTCACACCTTTTATTAAGAGGTGTTTAGCAGAATCCTAAAAGGAGAAGAATAGCACCTGATCATCTTTAGACATGGTTTTTATGTAGATCTCACAACAATATTCCCCACATTTTGGCATCGCCTGGATATAAAGGAATTCAGAGTGACTGACTCCGATGTCTTCACAGTGATGGTGAATAGAAATAGCTGATAAAATGTCGAGCAATTTTATTTACTATCCAAAATCGGTGAACCTCCAAGTGTCTTGTAATTAAAATTAATTGCGCAAGGCAGTGCAGTGGGTAGCGGTGTTGCCTCACACCTCCAGGGTTGGGGTTTGAAACCGGGTCCTGGTCTTGTGTTTCCTCCGGGGTCTCCGGGTTTCTCCCACAGTCCAAAGACATTAGTTTCAGGTGAACTGGGGATTCTAAATTGACTGTAGGTGTGTGTGTGTGTGTGTGTGTGTGTGTGTGTGTGTGTGTGCCCTGCCTCGCGCCTGTTGACCCCAGGATAGGCTCTGGGTCCCTGCGACCCTAGTGACAAATAAGGGGTTACAGAAAATGAATGAATGTAAATATGATCATATAATAACTTTGTTGGGAAAGACATTTTGAATGTACAAAAGCAAAGACATGCCAGATGATTATGTATTTATCTTCTTTGGCAGGAAGTGTGTTTTGCAGGACAGCAAGGCAGGATACTTGTTGAAAGACGTGTGTAAAAAATACACCTAGTCAGCAAAGCTCTGAGTGCTGAGTTAAAGCTGGTGAACGGCTTGTTAAAAAGCACTGAAACACGATCAGATACTTCCTCATAAAGGTTTGTTTAGAGTAATGCTGGGCAATAATTAAAATTTAATCACATTGTTGTACGCCAAATTACATAATTGATTCAAAAGTAGTGTATTGCATACTTTTATTTTTTAAAGTACTGCTATATGAGCAAAAGTGCAATAAGATTTGGTTTGCGAACAATTCAAACAAATAAGGAGCTTTTTAACAGCAGTGTTCCCTTTAACACAGTTGCAGTTAAAATATTTATTGTAAATTAAACTTAAACATTAATGTAATCAAATCGAATATAAAACCAAAGCTTTTTGTTTTATCTAGTTTGTTACAGAAAAACAAGTTCCGCGAGTCTAAAGCATGGGGGGACGGGGCAGAACCATTATAGCAGCTGTAAAGTGGGGACAACTCCAAACGAAAGTCTGTGTATCACATGGAAAAAAGTAATGGGACGCCCGACCCCTGAGAAAACAAGCTGAGACATAGAGTTGCGTGTTGTGCGCATCCACAAGCTCAAAAAAGATAATGGACGATAAATAATTGTCGCCGTTATCGCGTTAACATTCGCAGCCCTACTTTAGAGATTTACCGTTAAAGTATTTATCACTAAACCATTACATTTGTTAACTCATCTAATATATCTGTATTTTATTAATCAGACGTATCTGTGATTATTCAGTAGAATATTTGATGAAAATCAGATTAACCCCAAGAAAATACCGAAAAAAGGGCCTAAACCTTTGTACTGTACACAGTAGCGTTTCAGAATCAAATGTTAAAAGATGAGTTTTGTAGATTAAAACTGTCCAGTACGCGAGAACACAGCCTATAGGGCCTTAATCCAACACAGCTTGCTGAAATACCCGATAACACACATGAGATAACACTCGGGTTAATTACCAAGGTGTGTTCAAACTGAGAAATCAACAAACTGTTCCCTCCAGAACCCGCGGAGAAGTGTCTCTGTTTGTCAGCGTTTCTGTCTGGCTCTCCTTTACCCACTCAAATGTCACTTTGGAGGTTTATTTGTTGAAAATAATGTCGAAAATAAAACTCTGTTTTTGTCACCAGTTATTTTGGGGTGGCATGGGAAGGATGCGGTAAATATACCAACAAAAAAACAACGTTTTAGAGCCTTAAAATATTTAATAGGCAGTATAATGTGCCATTTGGGCTAAAACTCTGCCTTTTAGAATTTGTGCTCAACTGAGTGAAATCTTAAGTTAGCATCGGAATTAAAAGTAGAATTTTATAATCAAATTGTACTGTAATTATACTGTATCTCATATTTGGATTTCTGTTCATATTTATCATCATAACCAGAAGGCCTTCGCAGTCATGGCCAGCGTTGTAAAGGGTTCTAATCCACAACAAGGCTGGAACTTTATTGAAAAAGGAAGGAAAGGTAAAGTTTAATGCACTCTTAGCAAATGTATAAATAATATCAGTCAATATTTTGGCTTTTTAGCTGATTGTGTGTGCCACATGTGTGTGTATCTGTGTATCTGTGTGTGTGAGTACATTCAACTAAAGCTCATTTCCTTTTTAGACACTGTGATGCCGACAAACTTCCAAACTAGTTCGCGCATTATTTCTCATTCGTAATGGACAGTGTCTTCACTTTGTCCCTGCTCAGACTCCCCAAAAGCTGATATTTCCTCCTTTCAGCTTCCGGCTCTACTGTCTGGCCGTCCTCCACCTCATCACCGGACTGCCTTAAATTGAACTCCTCTTCTACAATTCTCCTGTGATTCCCGGTATATAGGAACTGGTTCAAAACAGAAGATAGTGAGTAATGAAGCTACAAAGAACTGAATAAAAGTTGGGTTTAAAGGGAAATTTTTTGCTCAGAATTCTCATATGCTTCAAAAATATCATTATTAGAAAAAAATATGATTATCTACAAAAACGAATCACTCTTGTTGCCATAACATTTGGAAGATTAGATCCTAATTCCGTCTCTGGTGTCTAGTTTTACACAGCGGTTACGCTCAGCTGAGTTTATTCACTGTTATCAAGTTATTTTGGTGCTGATAGTTAATAGTACGGAAGGATGAGCTTCTATTTGAAGTTCTATTCAAGCCGCTTTTTCCAAAGCCTCTCTTCAAATGAAGTAACAAAACCTTCACTTGTTTTTAAACTACTCTATCCACCTCGCCCAATCTTTGCGGTCTAGGTGGAGGTGTTTATCACCTGAAGTGGGCTGTCAGCGTCCATTTCCCCCTCACACACCCTGACGCTAAACAGCAGTGAATGTGGTCGGTCTGATGAATAGATGCTACATGCTAATAGCACTAATGCCCTCTAGATACCTTTTTCCTACATGAAAGCCCTGGAGTTTTAATGCTCAGTCTTTATTTACTGCTCTACAGCTCTGAGACTGACCACAACCTCCTTGCGGCCCACAGAGCTGCCCCTAGTGCACGGCTTCGAGCCGGCCAGGTTCACCAGCCAGGGAAGTGAGGAAAGGATTCATCAGCTCCCTGCTGAAATTTTGATGAGACCCTTTTTTTTTAAAGTGAAGCAGCTTTTATGGCCTCCTTCGCTTCATTTGGGCTCTTTCGTCCTTGCCCACAAACACACTGACCCTGTTCACCTCCTGCAGTCGTCAAGCACTTTGTTTAACAGCCTGATCCGATCCTAAAGGACTTGAATCACACTCCACTGTTTAGCATTTTAATGAGCGCTAGGTGCTAATATGGTGCTGCTACTGAAATCTCATTGCTAGGCCTGCAAACTGAGAATGGAATATCTTTGCAGCTTAAAAACTGTGGAATAAACAGCAATCAGATGTAACATTAAAACCACCTGCAGGCTCCACATGTGTTACCAAAACAGCCCAGACCTGCATGGACTCCTGCTTTAAGGCTGTGGTATCTGGCATCAAGATGTTAGCAGTGGTTAGGGTGGAGGGAGCTCAGGGGGTAGGATACTTGTCGCCGGACCAAGAGGTCATGGGTTCGTATCCTACCTTCAGCAAACCACCACTGGGTCCCTGAGCAAGACCCTTAACCCATGACCTTTGCTCCAGGGAGAGACTGCCCCCTGTAGGTAGGGAATAGAAGTTGCTTTGGATAAAAAGCATCTGATAAATGCTGTAAATGTATATGTACACACTGCAGTCTTCTGTGAGATCAGTATTGCTGAGACTGATACTGTGATACCAGCTGAGATATTGTGCAGCTCTGATTATTGGGGTGGTGGCCAAGTGGGTAGGACACTTGCCTCTGGATCAAGAGCTCATGGGTTCGAGTCCTACCTTCAGCACCACCACTGGGTTCTGAGCAAGACCCACGTTGCTCCAGGGAGACTGCCCCCTGTAGTTAGGGAATGGAAGTCGCTTTGGATAAATGCTGTAAATGATCCTTTCAGTCTGTAGGTTGCGAGGTGGGGACTCCCTACTTCAGACTAGTTTGTCCAGCATGTCCAGCATGTCCCATACTGAGACCTGAGAAACGTGGAGGACAGGCGAACACCTTGAGGCAGGTCTGTCACAATGTTTCGATAGGTGGTCTGTGTCATAGTAATGTCCGAGAAAAATGCCAAGACTCAAGGTTTCCCAGCAGAACATTGCCCCGAGCATCACAATGCCTCCACCTCTTCACCTTCTTCCCATCCTTCCCTAAGTAAGCAATACCTACACTCAGCCTGTTCATCCTTTCACATCACATGCTTCATGCTTCCATTGCTTCATGGTCCAGTTCTGGTGATCATGTAGGAGCTTTATGCAGGAGACAGGAGTCGGCATATGGCTTGACAGATCCATACACAGCAAGAAGTACTGTACTGTGTGCCATGACACCTTTATATCACAGCCATCGCTCACTTTTTCAGCAGTTTGTGCTACTCTGAGGAATCAAGATGTGCTAGTCTTCACACTCCACAAGCATCAGTGAGCGCTGGGATCTTATGACTGTCATTCCTTGGACCACTTCTGGTAGGCTGTTTACCAGGAACACCTCACAAGACCTGCCATTTTGGAGCTGTTTGTCAAAGTGGCTCAGATCTTCCATTGTTCTTGCTTCCAACACATCTGTCTTGCTGTCTAATATAATGTTGTGGTTGACTGGAGTATGTTCTCCCCCACATAAGTACTCATGCGCACATAAACACACACACACACACACACACACACTCTCTCTCACACACACACACACACACACACACACACTTTAGGAGCTCCACAGAGAATTCTGCTCTACACTGAGTGAAAACAACAGGGATTTCAGTGAGGGTCATTGGCTTTGTTTTTAAAAAGCATTTAGCCCTGTGGCAATTACTTAGGGCTTAATGTACAGTGTCAAAACAGCCTCATCGATCCGCTGATTGATCCCTCATTTCTTTTCCCCCTCGTCTCCGTGCTCTATGTAACTTCTATATTGTGTGTAGTAATTTACATAATTCAGTAACACCACATACTTTTCATTTCAGGCAGGTTTTATTACTATTTTTAGTCATTTATTTAATGTATTATTATTACCACTATATATCAGAAATGTGCAAATAGTTTGGCTGTTCTTACATTCATTTTTGCTGATTACAGCATTTAACTGAAAGCCGTACATGTGAACGTATTCTTTGAGACGGTGTTGACAAAGACAAAGCTGGGCTCCTTCCCTGTCTTTCAATCTACATCTTTTTTAACATGCTTTCAGCCAGCAGTCAATAGCACGTAAAGAGCAGAGCTGTAAATCACGCTGTTATGTGGCCTTAGGTCAATAAGCTACAAGCATGTCATTTAGACCTACAGTTCATACTAGTATTGACTGCTCCATAAACATTTTACTGTAACTCACACAACACACACACACACACACACACAAATTGATATGGTAGGACATGACACTTTTATTAAATACAATGTATCACAACTCTCTCAAGGCCATTGAGAGCATCTGATCATATGGATACACGTATTCTAACACTAATGCCATGGTTTCGTGTCAGTGGCTTTTTTGCTTTTGAGTTACTGTATATAATAGAAAGAGACCTGCTAAAATACAGAGACATGTAGCTCTCTCCACACACATGTACCGTTAGCAACTCCTCTGTTTTCTCTTTAAAACCAGCGTCTTGACTTTCAAGCATCGCTTTCCACAAGGCCTGGACAGGTGAAGGCAACATGGCAGCAGTTTTCCCTAAGCTGCTGTCTCCTCTCAGGCCTGCTGCTTCACCAGCACTCGTGATGAGGAGGCAATCTGAAGATATGTCCTCAGGGTTGGAGACTACAAGGCCCACAGCTTGCTGCCAGATGGCCTGAGTCCGGACAGTGGAGTAGCTTATATGGACACTTGCAAAGGTCAGAGGAAAATGGCCTAGAGTTGGTGGTTGTTTGATATGTACTCACAGTTTTCTGTTACAATATACAAGTAAAATTTTGAGTTTAACATAAGGCAAGATTGACTCCTTTAGCATACTAGCTTTATCATGATTCTTTGTACTCTTTTATCTTCACAAATTGTCTTTTTCACCTATTCCAGCAGGCCTACAAGGCGAACCAGAAATGCTAACACGACTAAGGTTGGTCCAACCTTTTGAGCAAAAATGTCTGATCAGTTTTGGTACTTTTGGCCAAAGGCTTTGACCGAAAATCCCATTAACTTTAGCCACATGCATTTTTGGTCAACTGAATGAAAGTGAATACTCAACAGATACCGTTATGTAAAAGAGACCATGCTAACAAGAGCCTGCTAACATGAGCCAGTCATTGTCCTTCAAGCTCGCTTTCAGTTTTCTCTGGTGCCGTCCAGCGCAAGAATCAGATCATACATTCATTCTGATAAATACATGGAATAATTTAGAGACCAAAACAAACTCCAAAAAATACAAAAGTGCATGATTTTAAACGAATAAATAAACGAAAAACAAAAGTCTTAAACAACGAAAAGAAGCTAATTTACTTGCCTATAGTGAACGACAAGCTAATGTAAAGCTAATTTACTTGTCTATAGTGACTCACACCACAGTCTGGCTACAACTGCATGTAAGTGTGTGTTAACTGGAGTATTTGTGCAAATTTATAGCAATTATGTCCTTGCTCCCTTGCTCATTCTGATATGTGGCAAAGGCTATCTAACACTATAGATTTGTCTATAACTAAGCGGGGATGAAAAATGCCAAAAAGCGGAATTCATGTGGCAATGTGTTCCAAATCTTTGTCCTTTTTTCCGGTTATTGTTTGAAAGTGCATTGCCGAAAGAAGACTTAGTGACCCTGTGTTATGATGTAATATGTAAAATGGTTACATACTGGTTGATTCTTTATGGGGAAATATGGGGAAATTATTTCATACGCCCAGTTTCCATCATTTTTTTTTCTCTTCATTTTGTCCTTTTTTCCTCTCCTTTCCTATGCATTCGGCATGGGTCTTTGGGGAATAGGTGCTAATAGCAGACATTAGTACTGTAATGAAATATATATTACACCATAACAGCTGCGTAACCCCTGGCTTAAGCACTACATCACTGATTCAACTGAGTGGTAAAACAGGAGAGAGAGAGGCGGGGAGAGAGAGAGAAGGAGGCCATAATTTAGCCTACCCCATCATAATCAGCCACTCAGGGTAATTGGGCTCCTGTCCTAAATGCACACTAACAGTATTGAAACATGGGTATGGCCTCGTCTCAAATGACTCAATATCCCTTTCAGCAGTGCACTATTGGGAACTTGACTGCCTTGAAGGCTCCTGGTGCTGTAAAGACGGGAGGGAGTGGTCTCACCATTGGCCATGTGACATTTGGCAAAAGCTTCTGCTCCATAAATGTCTCAAAAAAGCGAAACCCTATTAGATCCATTCTTTCCCCCAAAATCAAGGCAAAAGTCTCATTGTGTATGAGGCCATAAGTCACCAAGCTATTTTCACACTCTTCGCTTCATATTCATGTTAATGTATGCGCATGGGCAGAAAAGAGCAAAGTAGGATGACACGGAGGAATCAAAGACAGCAGTTTTTGCACTCCTTCCACGCGGGTTACAGTCATGGTACACGGCGTGCAGTTTTTTGATTCCTTTTCCAGGTCTGGAGGATGGAAATGGCTTTTCCTGAAGTCCTGGAGACGAGTATGCACTTCTTCCAAAGTCGAGACCAGACAATATTTACAGCGATTCCTCGTGACTGTATAGCAAGTATCCGTTCCGTCCAAGTGATCCGATAGCAGAAGAAAAAACCTCCAGAAATGTCTTATTTCAGTTCTGCACCTAATACTGATAGATGAGGCTCCTGCTGCCTACCACACTACACATTTAGAACGACAGGAGCAGGACGAGAGAGAGGGGGGTAACAGGAGAGAAGAAAAGAAGGACAGGGCAATAGAGGCAGTCTCGGGATTCACGCACACACACACAAACACACACTCTCTTTCTCAGCCCAGGATGTCCAGATAGACGGGCGAGGCCTTTGCCAGGTTGAGCAGCAGGTTGTGGATCTCCTTGATGTTGAGGCGAGTGTGCGGCTCTCGCTGCCAACAGCCCAGCATCAGGTCGTACACCTCCTTCGGGCAAGTGCGTGGCCGCTGTAGTACACGGCCCTGAGTGATACACTCAATCACCTGGGTGTGGGGGGGCAGAAAGGAGAGAGAAGTGATGGTTACACATCTGATGCTAGCTGCCAAAAAAGGATACGAGTCAAAATCTTATCACAATGTAGCTTTATGTGTGATCCAACTTTGAAAGACAATTATATGCACAGTAACCCCTCGCGGATCAGCATTTTTTTCTGAGAACCGAACTGTATGATGGTAATACACCGAAAAGTTGTCAAATGCCATCAAATGAAGAAGAAGCCTGCTGCAGCATGACTGCTCCGTGTCTTGTCCTCATATATGTGTTTTAACCCCATCCCCCACTTTTCAACAGTTATCTCGGTTTCTTTAGTATTAGTAAGCGGTGCCCTGTCTAAACATGAGAGATATTTCAGCATTTTTTTTTGTGTACGAGTCTTTGTCTTGGCTCGCGAAAGCTGCCAATGCTAACGCTAATGCTAACAGTTTTTTAAGCAATGTTTTTGGGGGCATATTTAGGGTTTACACTACAAAAATAGGCATTTTAGGCATTTATTTTTACTTAAACACAACAATGTGCTTTTTCAAAGCGGGGGATTACTGTACTTCATAATGCTTAAGATTGATCCTGAGTAGTATTTTGAAGCCTGAAGTAAACAACAGGCCTAATTCTAATGTACTAAAAAAAAAACCCTCCCACTAACTGGACCAGATGGCTTGAGTTCCATGAGTTGCTGTCTTTTGATTACAAACTAACAAGGGTGTGACCAATATACCACCACAGAGTATTGGCAAAAACTGTATATATAATTAGGACCTTTTTTGGCCACAGTATTGGCCAGAAATGAAATCATGACCAGTTCCACCAACCGGGAGGGTGAAGTTTAGAAAGTGCTTCCTCCTGCTTGGAGATGAACGCTAACCAGACGCTCAGGCCAGGTAGTGTCACACTGAGTGATGGAGATAAAGAGCCAAAGCTACTTGTGCTCTCATGGATGGCTGTGGCATCAGTGGGGCTTATACTCATAGTCTTCCAGTGACTGGCTTTACATGACTGTGCCAGCCTTCACCTTCCCGGTGTTCTACCTAGTGGGCGTAATGAACAGGTCTGGAGGAAAGAATCTGGAAAAATAAGAAAAACCCAGAACCTAAGACCACAAAGAATGACAGATATCTCTGCTCTGAGTGCTGTAGCATTGAAGACTGTGGGTTTACTTGAATTTAATAAGAGAGCAGTCAAGAACAGACAATTATGCACTTTGTATAAAAAAGAATAAAAGAAGATATGGAATCTTTAGTGTGAATGTAAACCAATATCAGCCAGTGTTACAGAGTAATTGAATTTTTAGACCTATAAAGTTCCCATATTGTCCACAAATGGGCCCTAAAACTAACCCCAACAGGGATGCCCACAGATTATACACTTTCCATGAGTGCGTTTGTGTGTGTACCTCATTGTTGGAGAGCTGATACCAGGGCTGTTTCCCGTAGGTGAATATTTCCCAGAGCACCACTCCCAGACTCCAGACGTCGCTCTCAGTGGTGAACTTCCTGTACATGATGCTTTCTGGGGGCATCCAACGGATCGGCAACATGGTGTGACCGCCCACCTTTCAATGGCACAAGATCAAACGTCAAAAACACAGAGTGCACTCGCTGAATGACTGCAATAAAAATAACAAACCTTGTACTTCAGGACATTTACACTTGAAAATGTGCCGAACTCTGAGCAACATAATTAAAGTCATATTGTTTAGGATCTTTTTCCTGGCCATTCTGGAGCTTTAGTGGAGCACAGAGCGACTCAAACAGCCTAATGAATGTATAGTGAAGGCCAAATAATGAATAAGGCATTTGTTTTGAAGTCATTTCCAGCAGTTTCTCCTTGTACTTATCAAGCGAAATGTTGCCCGAATGAGTGAGACTTTGAAGATAAAATTCCAACGTATTTACGAAGTTGGGACCGAAGTAATACTGTAACTTTCTAAACATTGTTGGCTCCAGGGGAGTTGGACTGACCTAAGCCTCAACCCCAAAACCCATCGCTTCATTTATTAGCTTTTCCATAATGCGCTTGCACTGAAATATTAATTACGTGTTTGTAGTGCAGTATGTGGATTGGCCTCATATTAATTGTTTTAACATACTGGACTCATCAAATATTAAGAACCGAAGCTTTTAGGCTGCTTCACAAGTCCCACAGAGACTAGAAGCTCGATTGAGTGGGAGATTCTCCAAAAAAGCAGTCTACTATGATCCTTACTATGGAGGACCTCGTGCCAAGGCTTTTAATGTTATGTACTGAGAACGGTTATAGGCCTTTATGACACTATGGATTAGAGGTTTTGTAAAACGCTGCTTCCGAGAAACTAATTGTCGACTTTATTAGAAACACACACTTAATGTCAGCCATAGACACATGACTGCACACCCTGCTGTTGACCAGATATCATCATTTTCAGGGGATGACAGTGACAGGACGGTGCATATGGTGCTGTTATGAGTGCACCCAGCAGGGATGTCAGGGTTTTTATAAGTCAGTGTCTCCACTAGGCTGAGAGAGCTCCACCACCCAAAAGATTTCAGCCAAGATCAGAAAAGGGCTTGAGAATACCTGACAGACATTCACCGTCTGTGTTTCAGAAACAAATATGCATTCATTTTAATACTTTAATACGTCGTCCTGCTGGTTATCCCTCAGTCACGGCTCAGTAGGGATAACCAGCGTATTGATACACATTTCAGTATATCACATTAAATAGGATTTCAATAGGAACGCTGCCAATGCTAACCGCTAATGCTAACAGTTTTTTAAGCAATGTTTCTCGGGGCTACAATAATAGGCATTTTTAGCCACTTATTTTTTAGCCACTTATTTTTACCTAAACACAACAATGCGCCTTTTCACTACACATGGGTGCTCTTGGAACGTAACACCTGCGGAAAGCAGGGGACTTCATTATGTTTAAGAATGATCCTGAGTAGTATTTTGAAGCCTGAAGTAAACAACAGGCCTAATTCTGATGTACTATATAAAAATGACCAGCTTTAAAAAAAAAAACAAAACTAACTGGACACAGATAGCTGATGGCAAAACTCCCGGTAGAACGTTCCGCATCCTGCTGGTTATCCCTCAGTCACGGCTCGGTAGGGATAACCAGCGTAATGATACATATTTCAGTATATCACATTCACATTCAGGATTTTTTTTTGGAAGTTATTTGATTTTCTCATTGATTTGGCTCAGCTCTCAAACATATTTATTGATACTGTAGCGTTGCACACCAGCAGAGTAGAGCTACAAGGTCAGACTTTGTTATGGAGATTAGGGGCGATTACTTCATGCATTAAAAATGCTAATGCGTATAAAAATGAGTAATATAATAATAAATGTCATTATGCAAATGGTTTCCTGCTAACAAGTCCCCAATCGCTTTCATTTACAGTTAGCCATGTTAGCTATTCTGGGCAGGTCCTCCTTCAGGATCAGAAGCTGAAAACTTTACTGGTCCCAGAGGAAACTGCTCATGAGTGCACAGACACACGCAGGCACAAAAACGACATCAAATATAATATAAAATAACAGTCAAAATATAAAATAGTCCTAAATACTCTTCGGTGTACTGAAACTAAGAGCACTTTACCATCTCTATCTATAAGGCACAGAGTAAACTGTGATCACTGAATGTACTGAATATGATTCATCAAATCAACAGTGTCTGTTCCATTTGTCCTGGCTGGTCACAGTTGACCATGTGGACTCATGCCCTGCATTTACAAACCCATTGGTCAGCCTTTAAACCTTCATAAGGTTAATGAAGTTTGCTAAGCTCGTGCTGAATGGTGCGTCACAGTAGGCCAGGCTTTATACCCGTGATGCAGTGAAAAGGTAATGTCAGTAAAAGAGCGTGTAGCTCTTTCATGTCAGTGGTGGTGTTTTATGCAGCTTCATAAACTCGCTTACAGAGATCTATGAAGTTTCATAAGGTCAGCAATAGCAATCAACAAAGCTCTATAAAAATGCCACTTGGTGCCAGATTTCTGCGTTACACAACCAGCTTTCACAACAATGCTCCGCCTCCCGGCCGCTGGCTTTCACCGCAGCTGTTTCTATGGAAACTGTCGTTCTATAGGGCTAATCAATTCTGTGCCGGAGGGCGTAATACACACACACACACACACACACACACACTCTCTCTCTCTCTCTCTCTCTTCTGACTTGCATTACAATCGCAAAAGGGGCCGGGTTCGGCACTTGACTCATGAGTTGGAGTGTTTGATCACGTGACCAGCTTCTCAGAAATGCCTGAACATCAGTAAACTAACCGGCAAGACAACTCACTCTTCTTCTCGTTTTTTAAAATTTGTGTGTTTTTATGTACTAAAAACATTATTGAAACATTTCTTCTCTTTATCCCCAGCAATAAGACGGCGTGTTTTTCTCTAAAACACACAAATGATCTCTTTAAAAAAGTAGTGCAAGCTAAAACAATCAGAACAAACTCAAAGTTCAGACTGAAATCCTCAGCCGCTCTTTAGTGACGCGTGAATCCTTTCGAAGGCTTCATTTATACATTCGCTTCCCGACAGCCATGAAGAGCATAACATTTAATTATTTCTCTTCCACTCTTAACTTCCACATGAGTTGGTAGTTAAATATGCTAAACTGCTTTAGGCTATATACGGAAATAGGTTCATGGCTGTGACATCACAACAACGAAAATGCACCGTTTTTTACAGCTTTTGTGCCACGTACAGCCTGTATGTACTGAAGAGTATACAGAGTGCGTCTGAAATCTTTAACAGTATATAGATCGCTTCCATTTAAAACCTTGGTTTTTCATGATATTGGCCTTTTAATCGTTGTTACCAATCGTTGTTACCAACGATTAAA
>JBBPDB010000017.1:2504975-2518690 GCA_037974465.1 Brachypetersius altus
TCGCTAACAAGCAGCGCCGTGTAGCTCCCCCTGGGTCCTAATGCCCGCCTGCTACCTACAGCAGCTTCAACAGCCACCACATCATTTTAATTCAATAATGATAGCTAGACTTATTACTTTTCATTTAAATTCATAGTCTTGTTTCTATTTGTAAAGTGCGTATCTGCGCTGTTCGTGCTGAAATGTTTGGATATATAATTTAAATATAGTAGAATAATGACTATATATTTAGGGTGGCTTGGGATCATTTTGTGAGGGCTTCAGACCCCCCAAAATAGACCTAACGACGCCCATGACGTCAACACTATCTCTTTTGTAAAAAAAAAAAAAACTATTTAAGAAGATGAGAAACAAAACAGCTAATGTCAATAACTCATGCATATCATGTAAAAGAGTAGGACAGAAAGTCTGACGGTGGTGACAAAAACCTCCAAATGGTTCTCAACAGGGGCTAGAATATAATTGTTGATCACAATAAATACCAATATGTTTCATTAACCTCTTTTGTATTTCTATTTATGTAATTGTCCATATTTTTCTTCCATATCGTCCAACCCTAGGGGATAAGGAGTGCCTTCACTCTCACTTTATTCACTATTATGCCATGTTCATTTGGCTTACTACCTACCTACATAGCACATAGTATACAATATCCCTTGTAGGTTATGCATCTCCAATGACTAAAGCCAAAATGGCATGATAACATTTAAATCCAACATTCACAACCTATTCCTACTGGTAATGACCTAATTTTTACCATGAAGAGTTGATATTTGACGATATGGGAATGGGGCACTTTTAAAAATGATAATGCTTAATTGTACCTGTATTGGAAAATGTTATTTTTTGGACCGAATAGTTAAATAAAGTTGTTAAGTAAGAACTGTATGTTGTAATGGGACCACTGTCATCACCGTAGGATTAGTGTCACCACCGTTAGAGGTGGTTTTCTTACAGTATTTTTTTCTATTTAGCCCTAAAGTAAACGTAGTATAATCTTAGATCTTAGAAAGGAATAGACATACAACAGCATAAAAAATGAACAAAAGTGAATATTCAACATTTAACAGCATATATGTGTACTAAGGATGCCAGATAATGATTTAAAAACTCTAAATACATATTAAAGAAAATAATTTGCCTTGTATTGTGTCTTAACGGTGCTGACGAAAACAAAGTAATAACTGAAAAACTCCTATTTCATAAAGAAAAAATACAAGATGTGGAGGTTGCACCGGTACATTGCTGAACAGCCAAGGCCTTGGTCTATAATGACATACCTTCAGATTTTGTAGCGTAAGTTTTTTATTTTTCAAAATTAAAACCAAATTCCCAAGAATCAGTGATGTGGGAACATATCCAACGAAAGCAAGACAAACGCAGTTCAAAGCTGCACGACTTCTTAACAGAGATGGGGACTCGAGTCTGAGATTGAACTCAAGTCGCACAAACAAAGACTTGTGAGTTGACTTTAGACTTGCCCTCAATGACTCGAGACTTGACTCGGACTCTGTGCTGAGACTCATGAATCAAAACTAGCAAACAATGTTCATTTCATGGAATTATTTATTTATATCTCGCACTCTTTCCAACGACCCGAAAACCGCTCACCACACCCCGTTGTCCCATTACTTTTGTCCGAGGTGAACGGTTTTCAGCTAATAACAGTTTTCGAGGGGTCGTTGGAAAGGTGTCACCGAGCCCCATCTAACTGTGGAGATTCACATTTAGAGTGAGAGATATATTTTTCATATTTAATATTTAGATCATTTAAGGCAAATCCTCCATGTTGGTGAGGGCAGATCACATCACGCAGCCCCGCCCACTGCTAAACAACAGCCAATTGGAATCGCAGGGCGTGGCCAATTAGCATATCTTCTAAACGTTCAGAGCTCAACATTTACAGCGCAAACATCCCACATTTAGAGTGACTTGGACTTGGTAAAAATTACTTGTGAACATCTCTGCTTGGTAACCATCCTATAGGCCATCTAGCAATGGGTTTAAACACTAACACTCCTAACACAAAAACAATTCCACCACCTGGTCAGGAGTGGAGGACCTGTAAAGCCAGCTGCTCACAGCAGGCTCGCGTTAGAGCTTTTGTTGTTGATTCACAACAAGAGTAAAACAGGTGTGACGTTCCAGTGCTTTGAACTGTGCACAGACGAAAAGCAGAAAAAAGTTAAAATACCCATCAACACTCACAGGTGTCCGACTTTAGCAGGCTGCTGGTGCTGCGGAAGTACTGCGGGTTCTCGATGACTGGGATTTTGGTCATCCCGATGATGACGGCATCCGTGTTCATGTCGGAGGACGACGGCGTGTTGGAGCCGTTGGACACGTGGTGGAGAGGACTCGCTGAGTCATCATCGTTGCTAATGACCGAAGAAGGCCCTGAGGGGGAGAGCAAGTGAGGAAGAAAGAGAGCAGATAAAGGTTTACAGAGGCTCTTAAATAGCCTATAAAATAAAACGACTTCTTTTGTTATCCTCTTATGATACAGCTGTTTACCATCCGCTGAACAGAACGGCACAGGCCCTGGGGGAGCTCTCCTGCTGCTTCATTCCTCACAGTGAATAGATATATGGCTGCTAATCACTATGAATACTAGTCATTATGAATGCTAGTCATTGTGAGTGCTAGTCATTATGAATACTAGACATGGAGAAGGCTTCTTTCGTTTTATTTCTTTAGAAATAGATCAAGGAAGTCTAAGGACAGTTTCTTTTTACTTGAAAAACATGACCTGTAGGCATGAGCTCACTGTGTACAACAGGCTGCTTCTGACTTTACTACACATTCAGTGCTCACACAGAACTTAGTGCCTACAACGTTCCCATATCTGACATCCTGTGTAAGTAACTGGTGGACCACTGGGGGTCTTTTTCCAACATTTGAAACATCAGTCGTTGCCATGTCTTTCTATCGTTTCCTTCTCAGGTTCCTAGAGACTTTTCCTGCCACTGTTGCCTTTGGCTTACATGTTAGGGGTCTGAACACACATTTCCATAAAGCTGCTTAGGGACACTTGAACCCTGGGATTTGTTCCATTTAGAAAAAGGAGGCTAGCTGAAAAGGAGGAGAGAGTTAGTCTGGGTCCATATGCGTCGTCCCAAGACACAAACTGCTTGGCCGATAGCATCTTTTAGAACAAAAAGAGAGATCTTTCTTTTTTTCTTCATCTCACTGACCTAATGAACCTTCCTGGAATGGTCTTTTAATGCCTTGCACATTGCCTAACCCATCTGATAAGTCTTGTTTTCAGCACTACGTCATAACTTAGTCAAGCGGTAGCAGCCGAAGGGGCTCGTGCCACACGATGGTACAAATGTCTCTTTGAAATCACTGTTTTGCAAAGAGGCAAAAAAAACATGTGCAGACAGTGGAAATATCTTCAGTAACCAAAATCCCACACAGAGAATCTGTCCTGTGTGTGTTGTACTGGATGAAGGGATGAGTTATGGCAGCGATCAGTCAGGGGAGTCCAGCTGGAGCACACTGTTCTCAAAGCCAACCTAATTTCACAGAGAGCGTCGCCAGTGCTGTTCGATCCTACACAGAGACAAACAATTCAGTACTCTTTCTTTCTACACTTTCAGTTAAATAGTCTGTATTCTGCCCATAAAAGAATCAAACCGGCTCAGCTTCAGTTTGATTCAGTTTCACAGGAGCGGCCATTTTGAATTCCAAAGCGAGGCTGAGGTGGGAAAATTGACTGTACTGATGAAAGATGGTGAAAGGGTGGTGGAGTCACCATGTTAGTGTAATGCTATAAATATTAGGGATATGCAAGGATATTCACGTACTTGGTTGATCTTTTCAGGGGCCACTATTTGGGTATTCCTTTTATCATGGGAACACAGAGACACAGAGAATAGACACAGGCCAACCACTCTTTTAACACAATGCTTTTGCTCAAAATGTAAGTAAGTATATTAAACTGTCCTCTACTGCTATGAAACAAGAGGATGCTGCCGTTGACGTGTTGCGAGGGACATGACAGACAGCAGAGCTTTACTGAAAATAATACTGGAAACGATCTGATGTGGGCAAAAGATTCTCCTCCATCCACTGGATCACATCAGCACCTACCATAAGCATGTTAGCTTAGCTTATTAGCTTCTTTGAGGCAGCCCTCCATTACGTATCAAACACAAAAACCCACAATTTTTGAGAGCAATCCGTCCTGAACATCCACACACTCTTTTCATGTCACACATTCTGTAAAACACATGGTTTTCTATGCTGCTACAAACCGCACAGTCATATTTATTTATTGATGTCCTGCATTCTCTCGCACATTTGCACTCCTGCACATCTTTGCTGCTAAACTACAGAACTGGTCAAATACTGGACTAATCCTCAATGTAGCCACTGTCATTTGCACTAAACATTGTCTTGTCCTGTCTCGTTTAGGGGTGTCCTGTCTCGTTTAGGAGTGTCCTGTCTCGTTTAGGGGTGTTCTGTCTTGTTTAGGAATGTCCTTTCTCGTTTAGGGGTGTCTTGTCTCGTTTAGGAGTGTCCTGTCTCGTTTAGGGGTGTTCTGTCTCGTTTAGGAATGTCCTTTCTCGTTTAGTGGTGTCCTGTCTCGTTTAGGGGTGTCTTGTCTCGTTTAGGAGTGTCCTGTCTCGTTTAGGAGTGTCCTGTCTCGTTTAGGGGTGTCCTGTCTCGTTTAGGAGTGTCCTGTCTCATTTAGGAGTGTTCTGTCTCGTTCAGGGTTGTCCTGTCTTGTTTAGGAGTGTCCTGTCTCGTTTAGGAGTATCCTGTCTCGTTTAGGGGTGTCCTGTCTCGTTTAGGGGTGTCCTGTCTCGTTTAGGAGTGTCCTGTCTTGTTTAGAGGTGTCCTGTCTCGTTTAGTGGTGTAGCTGCTCTTGTTCTGTTCTGCTCTTGTGTTGCTGGTCCTGGAGGAACGTTCATTTTTACTATGTACTGTGTATATGGTAGAAATGACAAGAAAAGTCTACTTGACTTGACTTGATCTCTGATATTTATAGCATTATACTGACATAGAAATGCATGCATACAGTCTCATTAAAGAACTTTCCAAGCCTCTTTGGATATCAAGATGGAGGTCCTGTGAAATGAGAGTATCGTCTTGCCTAGTAGTTCATTTTCGAGCTCGTTGTCCAGTTTGCACTTGTGTTCTGTTCTGTTCTACTCTTGTGTTGCGCCGTGGTCCTGCAGGAACGTCCTTTTGTTTTTACCATGTACTGTGTGTATATGGCAGAAATGACAAATAAAACCTACTTGTGCACACTTTTTGGACAGACACGTTTATAAGCAAACCGTACTTATTTGTGGTAAGTAAATTGATTCATGTCAATTCTGAACATTATTTCATGCGGGTATTTCAAAGACAAGATTATGTTACAGCAACCTATTTTCTGTTCATTTTAAACAGCGTAATTAATGTTGACATACTGTGTGTGCTCGACCCATTAATCTTCACTTCAGAACTGAGAACTATTGATACTACCATCTTGTGAGTGGAAGTCCAAGAGCACATAATTAGAACTTTCTCTGGGTGGGTGGGACGATAAATTGTGCCTTAAATTCTGGTATTGTGTTGCTAGATTTGTATCACCCCTTTAATGAAGGCACACTATAATTGTGATCCTCAGTGCTGGAGGACTGGAGACAAACAGGAAACCCATTTTCTGGGATTGTCCAAACACACAGAATCACTGGAGAGGAATACACAAACCAATCCTGACCATCTTCAACACACAGATACCACCTGATTTTAAAACTCTATTTAGGCTACATCCCCTCAGAAACAAAAGGTATTGATGGATATTTATGGGGTACATTTAATTCAGTTCAATTCAACTTTTATTCTATATCACTTTTTACCACTAATGTTGTCACAAAGCAGTTTTACAGAATCCAGGTCCAAGCTGGACCCATCAAAAACATCTGGATAGATGTATTAATGGAGAACTATGGGACAGAGAAGGTAAACCTTCTCTATAAACTCAAATATGGACATTTTTGTACAACACTGGGAGAAATGGGTTATTGAGTGAAACCTGAGACCTGATTTTTTTTTTTAATATTGAATTAAACGGATTCTTTAATTCAATTTAATTCTATTTTGTTTGTATATAGACACATATAAGTACTTTTAATTTTTTTACTTTTGAAAGTATAATGATGTGATATTTCATAACATGGAAGCAACTTTTTATTAGCAATTTAATAGACAAAGTTTTAAAAAAATATTGGTATAGCTCTCGGAAGAATGCGTCCCGCTGGATTCTCAGCATCATCTCAGATTCAGATTCAGATTTGATTTGTCACACATACCACCATACATGGAACGGCGGGCAGTGAAATCTCACAATCTGCATTTGGGTATTTATGAAAGAGGTTGAATTCAGTGGGCGTCGGCCATTTTTAGGAAATGCAGCAACCATACAACAACACTGCAGTCTGGGTGTGTGAATCATTCATTCATGGTTAAAGGGAAAGGAAAGGGTGATGGTGCAACATTTTCAGTATTTCTCTGCAATAGACCTTTGTTTCTATGACTGGAACCGGTCATGACTGGAGGAGTAAAATAATGTGAGAAATTCTTTCAGCTGTTCTTGGAACAGAAGAACAAAAACAATACAGCGACTGTTTTTCACACACGGTTTAGTAATACTACACTTGTGAGGTCCCACACTGAGTTTGGTACAACAGTCCTAAACCTAAGCCTCTCTCGAACCATAACCACTAAGGGTCTACTGTTCTGTTTCTATCTATATAGGTGCAGGCAAAATGAATGAATGGTATTGGTTATTAATATTTATTAATTAATGGTTATGTCCTGTTGGTCTAATCAGGAAATGTTGTTCTCACAAAGAGCAACCAGATGTCTCCATCGCAAAATATTCATGTTTTCATCACTGAAGGAACATTTTATGTCCCTTAAAAAAAAAGAAAACACACACACACACACACACACACACACACACACACACACACACACACACACACACACACACACACACACACACACAAGCACACAGACATTACGGGCAATGACCTGAAAATCCTCTCAGAAGCACAGCTATGAAAAAGAGGCTAATTTAACAGTGAGAGTAACAGAATACCGACTTCAGTGATGCATTCATTAGATTCATTTATTTTTCTTTAATTGTATTTAACACAAAAAAGTAAAACAACAGCATTAGTTCTGTGGACACAAACCTAACACTAATATCCAAACACTGAAACGTTCGTAACACTCTTTAACCCTAAACCAATACTGACTGTCATGTTAGTCCCTCTTTTAGGGCGTGATGACAGTGACAGTAACAAGAAAACATTCCTGAGGCTCCAGTCAGCGATAATCCCGAGAGCTTGTTTTGCCTGAGCGTCCCTCGGGACCATCCTGTCATCAGGTAACAGCACAATATCCCCATAAACACAGACTGTCTGCAGTCCTGGCAACATCAGGATCCATTCTGCTTTGAAATGTTCTGATGTAAAAGCAGAGATAATAGTGTACAGACTGTAAGACTGATCCATAAGATGGCAGGAAAGACGTTGCTCAGAAAACACTGAAAACCATCACAGTCTCTGAACACATAAATAAAGGAGACTACACATGAAACCCTGTAGTGGTCATGCTGCTGTTTTAAAGTAAAGTGGCCTTTAGTCACACCACAGCACCCAGAGTGAACTTCTTTAACCCATTCACCAGCAGGGAGCAGGGACAGTACCTTGTTCAAAGGTATCTCAGTGGTGCTACTGGCAGTTCTGGGATTTGAACCCTCAACCTCCCAATCACAGGGCCAACTCCCTAACCACCAGGCCACTAGGTGGCCCCAAAATTCTGTTCACATTGGGATTTGAGCACAAACCCAGTGAGCTACAGAGGACCAGGTCAGATTGTTATATCTTATGGTACGTCCACAGACAGGAGATGGACAGCGTTGTGTGTACGACCCCCACTATTTGCTGAAGATTGTTTTTTTAACCAATCAGGTTCCTGTGATTGAGGGAGCAGAATGTTTTGGCATGATTCTTTTTTCTTATTTAATGATCTAATAAAAAAAAACATAAGTTTTTTAATTTAAATTGGAACCGTCCCACAAGATGTAGTCGCCTTGCTGTCATTTTATCAGCTTTAGGATAAACCCCGAAACTCAACAGTCACATTAAAAACATCAGTGGTGGCTAATTTGAAGCCCAAAGGTTTGCCACACTTGCACATTTAATGGTGTTGAACAGCATCAGAAACTACAAAAGAACTCACCTAATAATTGGAGGCAAGTTTGTGATGATTTAAAAATGAAATGCTAATTGGTAAGTACAGCTGCATTAGCAAATTAACCCTGGTGAAAAATGAAATCATCAAGCTTAAATGATGTTCCTTACTCTCTCAGCTATCTGGTGGACTCCCAGACCCCCGATGGGTTTGAAAAAGTTGACCACCTCGTAAAAGAAGGCGTCAGGGAGATGAAGAACGCCGGCGAAGAGCAGACGCATTAGCCGCAGCGACATCTGAGCAAACAGAACCGGGAATTGGAGCTTTGTTGTGACGCAGGGGCAAAGGCATATAACTACGCAGAGCGTTTACCAGAAAGCGATCCGTCTCATTACAGATGAATCCATCTCTGAAAATGGAGAGATGGATTTACAGTTGATGTTAAGAAGCTACGAGCATTTCAGAGGCCATTAGGATATCGTCAAGACTCGGTGCTAGGAAACAGGTCTTTTTGTAGTAGCTTATTGGAAGTTGTTGTGTTTTTACTGGCTACGCTTGCTCGGATATGTGCAGACGCGAAAAAGGGCCAGTGGAGTTAATGAACAAAGCCCAGGTCACGTTTCAACAAAAAGCTGAGTATCAAGCCTTTGGCCTGAGTGACCTTGCTGGTTAGCTAGACAATGCAGATCAACTCACACACTTTAACCTGTGTCTGAAACTCTCATGTCGCCAGGGAAATCTCTTCCTCTATTACACAACCACACACACACACACACACACACACACACACACACACACACACTCAAACGGCGGGACATCATTTGACATGTGCTATAAGCTTATGTCTGCAGTGAAAATCATTGTGAAAGCAGTTTCGCTGCAGGGGTCAGATTGCAGTCCGCTCCAAAGGTGAAGGAGGTGAAATATAGAGAGTTAAAGGGAACGAACCCGAGACAGAAAGGCTGATCAAGTGCTTAGCGGGTGAGCAGGGGTCAGGACCCAACACAAAGTGGGAGCCCTGAGGCTGAATGGAGGTCAGGCCGTTTTATTGATCCACTCTGCTGCTCAGGAGCTAATTGAATGTTGAGGGTCTCCAAAGATGAATGGTGCTACGCTATCAATCGCAGAGACAGGGGAAGATTCACACAAGTCACATTATAGTAACCCTGTATTAGCACAGTAAGCTAATTCTGCTATGTGCTAATGGGTCCAATAATCCATGGAAATCCTTCATGTTTATTGAGATGTCAGTAAGCTGGCTGACTAGCAGGGCCGGGTATTGCCACGTAGCTCAACAGGACGATCAGTACGAGCACACGAAGATTGGAGAGTGGCTTGAATCTTTCACTCCTGCAGTTGCTGCATACAACCAAAAAGGACATTTACCTTATCTTTGGCGTTTATAAAAGTAAAAAAAAAATTTAAACCCACTGCACACAAGAAGCAATAATGTCCAACATAAATTGTGTTTTTTCCAGGAGTGTCACGCAATTAAAAAATGAATAATTAATTACAAGCTCTCTGATGACTCAGTCTAAATTAATAACACACATTTTTGCTGTAAAAGTATTAAAAAATTTCAATGATTAAACAGATTATGCAGCACAGATTTATAGGCGTGGAACTGCACATATGCAGAAGGACCCAGTAGCATGCTTCGGAGCGGGTTAAAGTCACATGGTGTGATTAATCAGTGTGAATTTTTTTCTGTGATTAATTGAGTGAAATTAACGCATTAATTCGTCACTCCTTGTTTTTTTCTGTTATCTGGGCAGTTATGGTTTCAGATTTAAAGAGCTGATTAACATACATTATAACATCTGATATTTCTGACAACACGAGGCCTGGGGACTAATCATGGATTAGATCCCTCTGGTCGTTGTCGCAAAACCTCAGCATTCTGACCTCTGAGTTGATTCGTGAAAACAGACCCAGTTGTCTAAAGTGGCTGCCCACAGCATTTCGCTACAATGTGAAGTTCTGTCAGGGTTTCTAACTCACAGTATGCACCCCCAAACCACATGAAAACGTCTGCACCAAGTTAATAAAGAGATAGATGTGGTTTTACCCAAACTGAGAGAACTTCTGGGGATGTTTTTATGGAAACAATTTGGTCAAATATTGACAATTAATTCGCAGCTGCTGATCTAAACTAATGACGCAAAATTCGAGCTCCAAACATCTCTTGATTAACTCCAGCGAGTATAAAAGCGAAATTTTGTAAACTTGATTTCGCGTCATGCAAAAACCTTTAACGACAACTGCAATTTCTAATATGCAACTCATTTCATAGTTACTGCCATCTGTAGGTGTAAAGTAGGTATTGCATCCAATGATCAAAGTAATCAGACGAATCTGTGAAAATGGAATCATGCTTCAACAATTAACCAAAGTACTGGTGCAGTTATATTGACCAGCCATTCTTCCTTGCTCCATTCATGTGTGTGTGTGTGTGTGCATGGTGTGGTTGGGCGTATCTGCATCCGGTAAGGAAATACGACCACCGCCGACTTTTAAACTCTTGTTTTTCTTTGAGCAAGCTGAGAGGAAGTGATCTATTGATCTGAGGAGCTAATAAGGGAAGAGGGATGGAGGGATGGATTGAGGGGGGGCTCGGGAGGGCAGGATCGGAGACGAGTGGAGGGGAGTGGACGTACTGTCTTCCGGATTGGATTTCGGTTACACAGCAATACTGCGACTGGGGCCCTGCAGGGAGCGCTCCCAAACACTTGCGAGCCGGTGCATGCGAGAGCCAATATCACATTCCCAAAAATAACACAGAGATATTTTTTTTTACCTCCCTTTAATGCATGGTGTTATTTTTGAAAAAAAGCTCTTACCTTCTCACATGACAGCAGATCTTCCTTCATTCCCCTGAACAATGGAAGGTACAGTAGAAGGGCATCAAGATAAAGGACCATATTAACCCTTAGGAGGTGCAGTTTATCAGCAAACTGATATTTTGTAGGGATGATTTCTCTCTGCAACATGTTGAGTGGATTCTATGCCACGATTTGCATTTAATTAAATATTTATGGTTGTGGGAACACGCTTGTTTTGCAAAAAAAATATTTGTTTTGCCTTTTTTTTTAAATGAATGAAATAAACACAGAATGTAAATCAACTGTTCATTATTATTTAAATAATATATACATGTTTTAGGTAGACAAAAATATTTTTAATATATTTTTTTATATATTTAATTTTGCACAGTTATTTTTGCACACTTCTAACTTTGCTGTTAGAATAAAGTATGTCATAATACTGTATTTCTGTAGTGCTGTTACTGCTCCTGTATGTTGTTTGTCCTGTAAATATTTAGGTTTTTTAGAGACTCTTTAGTTTTTTATTCGTTTTTTTGTACTCTTTAGTCCTGTCCTGCCCATGTTGTCGTTTCTGTTTTTGTTCTGCGTCGCATGACGCTGGAGGAACGTTGTTTTGTTTCACTGTGTACTGTGCATGTGGCTAAAGTGACACCTACTTGACTTGACTTGTCAGTTCACTGAACATGATGCAGCGCGCTCTCTCAGCAAACCAAAGAAAATATCTGCAGTTCACATCACATGCACGGTGATGAACCGCGGTTTCTGGTCCCAAAACAGAACCGTTACATGGCCAACAAATATCTTCACATGTTCTTTCTCCACTTCTCAGGCAGCTGTTTCCTTCAGTATCCCACACTGATCGCCCATCCAGCCCTGAAGCAGCAGGAGTGCAGAGCTTCCTGTAGATAACCTTCATAACCAGAGGTTAATCACTGCCAGAAAGACGAAATTACTCGACTGGAATGACAGGACCAAGGTGTCCACAGCCCGCAGCTCAGTCTACCAACAGACCGTTCAAATCCACTGCAGCATCTCAAACAGAATACTATTTAACCCCCCCACCCTTTTTTTTTTTTTCAAAACCATTAATGTTGATTCCACTTTCCTCAGATGGACCCTACTATAATTACAGAATTACTATTATTACTATAATTTAGTGCTCAAAGGAAAGGAAAAGATAAAAACCATAATAATCCAAGCACAGGGATGGACTATGTACTAAATACAAACATATACATGGGTATCCAAACGACTTGCTTTGACTACTCAAATGACATCCTCTGCCAAGAACACCCTTCTATACACACACATATATATATATATATATTTATAAATAGTATAAACATATACGTACAAAAATACATACAAAAATACATATACATTTGTTCACATTTATCTTATATTTATAAATATGAATCCATATTATGTATTCATATTGTAGATTGTATATTATTGTATATTATATTTGCTCAGTATATTGCTGATTGTATCTTTTTATGTTGTTGTTTTTTATACTGTTGTGCTTGAGAGACACGACCTACTGGAACCAAATTCCTCGCATCTGATTCTGAAATATCTGAATATTGTCTGCTCATTTTAATGCTAGATATCTGTTTATTTTGAGCTTAACATACATTTTCACCTTGTATGTTAAATTCTGTAAATAAACAGTAATTAAAATCTATAAAGAAATGTGTTCTGTGTCGTGGTACTTCTATTTCACCAAATGTAATCTGACTAGGGGTGCCCAAACTTTTGCACACAGCTGTATATGTTGTAGACATTGCCTTTACATTTTCAGTAAATGATCCACACTGTTTCGTAGGCAGGTATAGTATAAGAAGACGTATAGCAGTCGTAGCAGTCGCCTGCAGTTCCGATCTCCAGGTGGCCCCTTGTGATCCCCAATGTGATGTTAAAGACATTAATACTTGAATACTTGTTTTCCCATTGAGACGCAGCAGGAGAGTGTTATTAATGTGGCTGCTGCAAGAAAAATGTCGCACAATCGAAACAAACAGCAAAGCAGCAGCAGTTGCTCTAGAACTGTAAGAGTTAAGAGTTCTTCCGTCTTCAGTAAAGAAATCGGATCCTGTGATCTCAACCTGAACGTCGGGCCTTTAACAGCCGGGCCAAATCCATTCCCAGATCTAATATCCTCACTGGGACAAATGCCTGAATGTTAAACTGCAGACATATATCTGGATGCAAAGTTAGGAATCTGCCCAGCAGCAAATTTGGCAAAACAGTCAACTGAGTTTCAACCTAAACAGACAAATTGGAACATCACACTCGAACCCTTCAACTAGAGTCAGCAAAGCCAAGGCCGGAGAGAGGTCACTTCTTTAACATTTCCTTCATCGCCTGAGGGGGGGCTGGGCCTATGGAGAGCTCATCACTCAGTGTGCAGCCGAGGGTCCGCCCAAAGCAGCTCAGCACTCAGCACTCAAACCTGTATTTATTGCAAAGCGTTCTCTTTTAGTGAGTTCGTTAAAAAAAACAACAAGCTACTTCCAATCCAAAACACTAATCAAACCAACACCAAGACCTCCAGCCACTAAGAGTCACAGGAAATGCTATTAGAAACAGAATCAGGATGTATACCTGCTGTGAAACAGGGACGTCACTAGGACGGAAAGACAAGGGGGGCTTAGCCTTAGCCCCCAGGGCTGTAGGAAGGAATTAGCGTGT
>JBBPDB010000017.1:2555234-2566983 GCA_037974465.1 Brachypetersius altus
ATGCTCCAGTCTGGTAATGTGACTAGTGAATTGCATTAGATGTGTTTTAATCAGGGGAATCCTGAAAACTGTGCTGGATTGAGGTAAATGTAGCCCCAGGCTTAACAAGCTTTGGTTCTTATGGGATTTCCACGCTGGTCTATTTAGATTTAAAATGTATTAAAAAATTAGCTGCTATTGATGTACCATTGCTAACAGTTCTCCTTCTCCCTTGCAGTGCTCTCCACCTCCTGGGACAGCACCACGACTAAACCGGCCCATCCTCACTTCTTTCAGGACCCCCAGTCCATTGCAGCTCCACTCCAGCTCTTCGGTCCCAGCAGTGCTGCTTGACACCAAGCACACACAACCTGTCTGTGAAAACCTCCTTATATCTCGTTTATATGCTTCAGAAATTTATATTTTGTGTGATAAAGACCTGTGTTTGGTCTTTAAAACCCTGGATGGGGGGCTTATTTAGATCTTCTCCCAATGTCTTCTCTTTAAGAGATTTCTCGGCTTGGCAGTTTCTCTGATTTTGTTACAAGCGTCACACTTTCCGAGCTTCACAGAAATGGCCGGCAGCCGTGTAGGGTTCCGCTTTTCCAGGATGTTTGTTATGAAGGTCTTCTTTCTTACTGTTTGCAATTGGTACAGCTGTGAGCATTTGCTTTTCCTTAACCAACCATCCAAATCAGTCCAGAATGTACACAGGATTTTTTTAAAATGATTTTTAAAAACAACTGCTTACTTTTCTTGAGTTGAAGAAAAACTATATTGGGGCTGTATGGAAAAATTATATGTAAATATCCAGTGATTTATATGAGAGGGGGGGGATCAGTATACTCACCACAGTTCCTGTACCTGTTGTGTGATGGTCTCTCCTCGGCCGTAGAATTCCAGGCTTCTGTTGGAGCTGAGAGAAAATCTCAATGTTTTGTGGTTGTGTATCTTCTTTTTTTCCCCTTCCAGTCTGTCGCTGGGTTTTTAAAAACCCAGTATTTATTCAATTTGCTCTACCTCTGGAATTTTTGTAGGTCTGCCACTCTGAATGAGACCCACAGTCATCGTCTCCCTCTTTTTTTTTCTTCATTTTTTAAATCGGAGAACGTGAAAAAGTTGAACGTTAGATTGTATTGTGTCGGGGCAGAGCAGTTATTTCGGCCTTCCTCCCTCTTGTTTAATTTTCGTATGTTTATTTTTTTACACACATTGTCTTCGAACTTTCTCTCCCAGACACATTTGTAGGATTTTGCCATTTGTCTGAAATAAAAGATATGCCAGTTTTTATGAATTGTGTTCTCTGCGTGCTTGTCTTTTTTTTTTTTTTTTAATATAAATACCCTTTTAAAGGGGCATTTTAGCACGTTTTCTGCAGAGTGAAGATGGTATAAAAGCAAAGTAAGAAGCTCAGAGTAGTTTTGAAATCTTCTGTTCTAGTCACGTTCCAGAGAGAACCTGATTGGAACCAGGCGGAAGCGTTTATGGCCTTAAAAGCTCAGTCATAGTTATTTAAAATAATAATGCATACAGACATACTTTATTTTTGAGATCAGGCATTGGGTTGGAGCATATTAGCATGTGCTGTACAATTAATTCAATTTATTTGAGCAATTAACTGGTCATTTTTATAGTAATGTGCAAAATAATGTGTTTAAAAAAGTGAATAAAGCTCAAAATCCTTATAGCTTTTATTTCCATACACACAAATGCATTGGGAACCCAACATATTCTATTCCAAACCAAATATTTGAAGTGTGTTATTTGTTTAATTCCTTTGATAAACTTATTTGGTTTGGAATAGAATGTGTAGGGTTCCCAGTGAATTTGTGTGTATAATAAAAGCTATTATAAGGATTTCGAGCTTTATTCACTTTTTTTAAACACTCTTATTTTGCACACCTGTGTGTGTGTGTGTATAATTATAATTAAGTACACCGTAAAGATAAAAGTATTGGGACACCAGATTTCCGGGGTTTGGACTAAGCTCCTCACTTCCAGTGGAGGACAATCTTAATACCTCAGCAGACCACGATATTTTCGACAACGCCATGCTTCCAACTCCGTGGACACAGTTTGTGGAAGAACCTTTTCTATTCCATCGTGACTGTGCTCCAGTGCATAAAGCGAGCTCCATACAGACATGGCTGGGTGAGTTCGGTGTGGAAGAACTTAATGCAATATCTGAGCCCTCTCTCCAGTGCCCTGGGTGGAGCTGTTCCCCCGCTGAAGGTTCACTCTCAGGCGAGAAGAACTTGTCTGTGTATTTAAGAGAACTTTGGTCTGTTGGTCTGCATGACTTTACTACTGCAGACTTTCCTTCCCTGGAACGTGTGTCCTTTCCTGGTGTGTATGTTCTGAAGAGGTCTAACCTAACCGAGCAGGTTTATGAAACGCATTAAATGTTAGTTTCTGTTTGTTTCTGTTTTGACTTTACTCGGGGTTGCCAGATTCTGCCACCGCTCTCCATTCAAAACTTGTGTTCAGAATCTAAAAGCACGGAAAACGGCCCAAATAATCTTTAGAGCATCGGTCAGCTGGCAGATTTAAAGCTGGGCATGCACAGTAACCGTAGCTGTAGAATGTTGGACGACTATAATTTCATCAGCCTAGACCAACCTGGCCTTGAGGGGAAAACCGTGGTATCTGGCAACGCTGGATTTGATTCAGTATTTTTATACTTCTTACAGTGGTTTTATCATGTAAAGGGTGGTTTTAGAACAAAAGACTGTTACACAGATGTTTGTGAAAAATAGTAGCCCTATTAAACAAAGACACCCACACAACCATCATGGAAAAATGAAACAGAAGGAAAATGTAGAATATGGGCCTTTTAATAACTCATTGGATGGTTGTCTTTAGTGGTTAAAGCTTGGCCAAAATAATTAGACTTTTATTGGAATTATATGAAGACCTTGATTCATCAGAACACCCAGTAACTCACCTGGAGCTGTGATTGGTCACCCTGTCAAAAAACATTGTGAACCAGGTGTGTTAATAAGAGGGAGATATAAAACTCCTCTGTTTCAGGATGGAGCGGCCGCTGTCCCCTCGAGAGTCTGGCCGCTTTGTGGCAGAGCGGAGCCGGGACGTGTTTGTGGATGAGGACGGTGTTAAGAGTGTGGCAGAAATGCTGTACGGGCTGAAGGACGGTGAGGGGTTCTCAGCCAGCGGCTGGAAGAAGATGAACCCGCTCGCCCCCTCTGCAGACTCGGATGAGGCTGTGAACTGGGTGTTCGTCACAGACACCATGAACTTCTCCTTCTGGCCCGACAGAGAAGACCAGCAGTGTGAGGTCATCTACAAGGGAAATGTGTATCGTGGATACATGTCTCTATGTGCGGCCATCACCAGGGCCATGGATGAGGGTAAATGCTTCTGTGGTTTTCAGTAGGAACACTAGTACAGCTAGAAACTGTGTTAGGACACTAAGGGTGAGTAGAATACAGAAGAGGGTAATTAGAATACTACTTTAAAACTCTTTAAAAGTCTATATTGAATGTTTTCAGTCTTCAGTGATTCTAACAGGGGTGTAATAATGCAAGAACTTTGTGATTTGTAAGAGTTCATCAGTGTGCGTCACAGTGCATCACAAACATGCCATATGTGTGTATATATATATCATATTAATATATTAATCACTAATCCAGTATTGTGAATCAAACCACAATCCAAGTGTATCGTTACACCTCTAGATTCTACTACACTGGTCCTGTGTAATTATTATTATTATAATTATAATTATTATTATTACCGCTGTGCAAAGAAAATAATCCAGAATAAAAAAGAGGGCTATAGATGACCATGACAGAGCTGTATAATTATTTATTATAATAAAAAAGATATCCAGTATTTTAAAAATGATCATCATCATCGCTGGCTCCAAAGAAGCTACTATTATAGCAGAAGAAAAAACATGCATTACATATAAAGGAAGTAATTTCGGGTATATATGTGGTACCTTTATTTTTACGGCTGTAACGATACATGGGTCACGGTACGGTACACGATGTCTTTCGGAGAATACACGGTACGACGGAGAAGACGTGATTGAAATAATACGGAATCACGGAGGGACCAAAAAGCGCAAGTAAATCATAAACCTGGGTCTTAGTGTGGTACAATAGTGCCACCTACTGGCGTAACACTTACACATACATGAGAATATAAGCAAGAGTGTGTGTTTACTGGTTAATACACTGCTGTTTATTTAAAATAAACGAAAACAAACCAAGCCTCATTCTTTAGAACTTTTTGTTGTTTAACTTTGCTGTCGTGAACCGTACTGAACTGTGACCCCAAAACCGAGGTACATACCGAACCGTGACATCTGTGTACCGTTACACCCCTATGTATTTTAGATTCAGGAAAATTATATCAACCAATAATATGTTTCACCCCCTCATATCACCCAGAAACCCTTAGTGGTGCCACATATGCAAAATGTGTTCAAAATGATTCAGCGATGATTGTTTTTTTTCTCCATTCCTCTCAGGCGTGCCTATCACAGACCCAGCCTATTTCTCTCAGATCAGTGAGGCGGAGCTGGGGCGTGTCCTTCGCTCAGACAGTGCCACGCCCATGCCCATGCTGAGGGAGCACCACCAGGCCCTCACTGAAGCAGGACGAGTGCTAATGCAACATGGTGGGTCCTTCCGGAACTTCATGAGCCACGGACAGAATGACGCGGAGAAGATGGTGCGGTACATCGTGGATAATATACCGTCATACAGGGACGAAGCCACCTATGAGGTAGAGCACAGCTGAGCTATCATATATACCTCAGAGTAGACCTTTCCTGTCTTATTAACATTATTTATGCACAATGTTGATAACCCAGGGGAAGAGGATTGCCTTCTATAAGAGAGCTCAGATCCTGGTGGCAGATTTCTGGGGAATCATGGAGGCGAGAGGAGAAGGGAACATACCCAACCTGGACTACCTGACCATGTTCGCAGACTACAGAGTACCACAGGCCCTCGTCTACCTAGGGGCACTGCGCTACTCAGACACGCTTATGGAGACACTTAAGAAGGGTGAGTTCTATCTTCACCTTCACGCAGGTCTGTAGAACTGCAGTAACTCGTATTATTCCTTGGTTTGGGAAATAAAAATGGACTTATTTCACTTTGGCCAGATGATGCAAGCTGCTTTTCCTCTTTTAAGATAACTATAATACATGCTGTTTACCATACTAAGGTGGATTCGGGTATAATGGGATGACTTGGTATTGGTAATATGGGTGTCCCAATATGGCTCTACCCTGATATGCCCACTTCAGACCATTAAATGCTTGATCATTTGTTGATTAGCTGGATCAGCTGTTTTGGGGAGGGGGAGTTGGAAATCTCTGTCACAGACCATTAGTTTATTCAATTTCCAGCTAAATATTACCTTTATGATGCAATAAGCACATGATAAACCTGGGGGACAACTGCTAAATTTAATCAGAACACTAATAATTTCAAGTTTACATTTATTTGTAAAGTAAAATGGCCCCTCTATAGTCACGCATGAGGACACCACAGCGTGAAATTCTTTCTCTGTATTTATTCATCAAGAGAAGCAGGGGGCTGCCACCAGAGAGGTGAGCCTGGAGAGCAGCGTGTGGGGAAGGTATCTTGCTCAATGGTACCTCAGTGATGACTGTAGCATTCCATGCATTCGAACCCATGACCTTCTGATTTTAGGGCGAACTACCTTACCATTAGGCCAGGCCACCAGCTGTTCTAAATAAAGCACATTTAAAACAACCACATTCAACCGCAGGAGGTTTTTGAAGCTAGAGAGGGATTCTGCAGGCTTTAGGAAGCTCATTCCTCCAGCAAGGAACCACAAATGAGACCAGTCTGGACTGGGTTTACCTTGTGTGTAGGGATGGCAGAGACAAGCGATGTTCCTTGGAGGAGTGGAAGGAGGGGGAACGTAAGGCTGAATGATGGGATTAAGGTAGCTGGGTCACTCCCAGCTGTTACTATATGAGTTAGTGACTTAATACAGATAAAGGTACATCCGTTTTGTGCAGTAACTGAGAGCAGTTGTCTTGAAGACCACATGTGCAAAACCAAAGTAGCCCATCCGTGAATTTTCTGTTTAATAAACAACATGCTTATGTTTTCTTCCTCTGCATCCTTATTATTGATTTTTTGTGTGTAGGGGAGTTGCTAAGCTCCGGTGACAGGAGAGAGGTAGAGATTCGGGGCTGCTCTATCTGGTGCGTAGAGAGAATCAAGAGCAGCCTGTGGGATCTTGTGCGACAGAGAGATGGAAAGAACTGCGACATAAACTCGGCTCTCATCGACTTCTACCTGTGGCCTTACGCGAAACAGCACCATAAAGAAATGG
Source organism: Brachypetersius altus (assembly GCA_037974465.1). Lineage (NCBI taxonomy): Eukaryota > Metazoa > Chordata > Actinopteri > Characiformes > Alestidae > Brachypetersius > Brachypetersius altus. The sequence goes on from JBBPDB010000017.1 coordinate 2,561,559, forward strand.
CTCACATCCCCATTCATCACACGCGCTGCATCTACTACTGATATGTGGACTGAATGTATTTTTCTTATTATTCTTTCTGTTAATTCAGTCTTCCGAACATTCCAAATAAAAGTCTTGTATGAGGTATTAATGTCTGTTTTGCTTTAATTCAGGTGTGCATTCGAACCGATACATGTGTGTCCTCCACAGCACCTGTAAGGTTTGCAGTTCCAGCCTGTCCGTCTGCACTTGCACTGAACTGCGCATGCTCAAGACTTCTGCAGGTGAAAATTTCGTACATGCCTGCATCTGCTTCTGACAGGCGGACAGAAAGTTTAGAATAAAATTATAATTTTAATAAAATTCCTGTTTTTGGGGGTCTGGCTTCAGTTCAGGTGTTCAGTGGACAAATATTCCGCAACGCTTTCAAATCGATACGTGCGTGTCCTCTACGGCACCCGTAGGGTTTGCAGCTCCAGCCTGTCCGTCTGAACTGAGACTTTTGCAGGTGAAAGTTTCTTACTTACTCCGTTTTCGTGTTCTGCGAGTGTATTATGTGTCCTGATGCGTGTAGATAAACTTGCTGTGTTGATGTGTGACAGAAACGTGACATGTTAACCTTGGTTAGATTGAAAAATCTGGAAAAGAGCAAGGTAGCGGCGAGGCTAACACAATGCCAAACAGTGTTAGCTAACAGCTAACACTCACAAAATACCCCAGAGAAAACTTCTCTCTAGGAGGTTTGTTTTATTGCAGGACTAAACGAGACATTTGGGGACTTTTTAAGCTGTTTGTACTCTTGACAACAATTGGCACATCTCTGTAAGTTATAGAGAAGGGCTGAGTAACGGTGGGCTGTGATTGCTCCTTTGTAATCTTAAGGTGCCTGCTGATTTATTTTTACCGTTCATTTTTCATTGTTTGCGTTTATTTGACCATTATTCTTCAGGCATAATTTACCACATGCTATAGTTACTGTGTACTTGTACTTAATACAGTCAGTTAATAAGTAATTTGGTAAGTGTTTAGAGGTAAGGTGTTTTTGCTCATATATACAGTACATGCACATTCGTTCTGCCGTAGTCATGGTAACGGTTATTGACTCTTAAAAATATTGTCCGTTACCTCTCGTTAACGACCCAGTCCTGTACATATAAGGTAGGTATTGCTACCAGTTCACTGTGTCTTAATCTAAACGCTTCCACATTTCTCAAATTTCTTAAGCCGTTTAGAAGTAAACATTGTCGTTCAAAATTGTGGAGTCCCCTGCAGGCAGAGATAGTGATAGGAACCTGTGGTAATGAGGAACTGGTAGCACTGCATGGACTAAAAACAATTAGGACACGGTTTTAGGGTTTGGGCTAGGCCACTTATGTCCGGTGAAAGGCAATCTCAATGCTTCAGCAGACCAAGATATCCTTCCGACATTGTGGACCCAGTTTGGGGAAGAACAATTTCAGTTCCGGCATGACTGTGCCCCAGTGCAAAAAAATCAAGCTTCATATAGAGCCCTGACCTCAACCCCATCCAGCCTTTGGGATGAACAGGGACGGAGATTGTGAGTCAGGCCTCCTCATCCAGCATCAGTGCCTGACCTCATAAATGCTCTATGGGATGAGTGGGCACAAATTTCCACAAAAACATTTTCTTCGTCTACTCTGTTGTACAACATCCTGCATGTACCTCTTCACTAGGAATATAAATGTTTCAGGCCATCATCTCTGAATAATATGAATCTGTTATCTGAAAACATTATTGTAATCATTTCATGAAATTTGATTAGGTCTTTTTTTTTTTTAGAAGAAGAATGGACACTTCAGGTTTCTTAATCTCTGGGATGTATAGTGTTACTTTGTAGGAATAGTCACAAGCGTCTTAGAAAACTCCACTCAAAATTTTTGTCGGGTTTAATTTCATTTTGCCCTTTTGTTTTATTTGCAGATACATCATGACCTCCACAATGATCTCGGTCCCCACCACAGCGTCACGTTTTGCCCTCCTGCAGGTGGACTCGGATTCAGACACAGACTCTGACGCAGGCAAGCCTAAAGGGGGTCGTGAAGCTGGAAAGTCGAGGTCAGGAAAATCTCCCAGTGGCAAAGCCAGCCAGAACACTGAGAAAAAGAAGGAGAAGAAGAAACGAAAGAAGGAGCAGCAGCAGAGTGAAACAAATGAGGTGAATAAAACGGAGACATCGGATTAACTACATGGGAAAAGCATCCTGCCATCCTTACAGACAAATTAGAGGAAACTGTATGATTTTGATACTGTTTGTATGTCTGTAGTGCAGTGTGTTACTGACACTAGGTGGAGTACGAGGTGTTGTTAATCATGACCCACTGTTTTTAAACTGGAATGTTTTCACCATTACACTGACCGAAGATGAGCATAGGGGCTCCTAAATTGCACAACTGCTAACTGCTATGAATTGACCCTGTCTTCGAGAGAATGTGAGTTTGATATCCAGTGGTGCAGCAGCCAAATGTGGCCAAGAACACAAGAAAGCCACTAGCTAGCACAAGCGCCTAGTAGCTGATGTAGCAGAACTGGCAGTCATCTCTTTTCTCCAAGCACATTATGGTGTCCTGTGACAGGTTTTCAGAAAGATGCATTAGCTGCCTTGTGAACCAGCGGAAGCATTTGCTAACCTTCACCCTACCAGTGTTTGTGATGTATTGAAAATTGATGGAATTGTAGACTAAATTGGACAGAAAATTACATATTTTTGTATATATATATATTGGGTTTTTTTTCTTAGAACCAAATTAATTGTTTGTGGAAACTGTTTTTGTGGAAATAGTTATTTTTAGTGATAAATAATTTAGAAAAATATAATTCACAAATATTGTAAAAAAAAATCAACCAATCCAGCTAAATTTCCATATAAAATAAAACGGTATATAAAAACTGATGTACTCAGAGGTGGGAGGTTTGAAAGTTGCTTTGGGAGTATATTTGGGGCATATTTAAGGTTTAGACTAAATGGGCTTTTTTTTTTTTTTTTTACAATTCGCGGCTGCTCTTGGTTGACTGCGCGCTTGCGTATGTGTGTGTGTTTATATATACACACACACACTATGTGAAATTGAGATTTTATTAATACTCCGTATGAAAACACAAAGATTCTGAAAGCTGTATGTTTTGGTATTACTTTATAGCTCAGGAGCCTCGCCTTTAAGAAGCTGCCTCAGAAGTCCTCAGCCCCACCCTGTTCTCTGACGCTTCAGGGTTTAGCCAATGACTTGTTGCAGCCCAAGGATCGTGCCTCAGCCCCACAGGAAAACTGGCAGGAGTGGAAGCAGAAAGATGAACAGGTAGAAGTGTCCTCTGATAAGCTGTAGTTTGTTACACTGTAGATGTGGATGTATTTGATTGTGCCTGCTGACTGATTAACTTGTGTGTGTGGTTTTTATTGTAGCTAACCAGTGAACTGTACGAGGCAGACTTGGAGAAGGCCTTAATGCTGAGTAAACTAGAGTTTGAGCAGCAGAAAAAGGTAAAGTGCTTGGAGCAGTCTGCATTACCAGTCACAAAACACTATATATATCACAGTCAGACATACGTGCCTGCACAGATCAGCCGCTGTCAGGTAGAGGTGAAGAACACCTTATTGCAATGGCACCTGTCAAGGAATGGCATTTCTTGAGCTTTGTGTTGAAAGCAGGAAAAAGGTCTAAGTGACCTTGATTCAATTCAATTCAATTTTATTTATATAGCGCTTTTAACAATGGTCATTGACACAAAGCAGCTTTACAAAATGAAATAAATGTGTGTGTGTGTGAATGAAATGCCCCTGATGAGCAAGCCAAGAGTAACGGCGACAGTGGCAAGGACTGTATTGTGAAGGCTCAATGATGGGGTCAGAGCTTCTTCAAATGACAAGTCTTGTACCACCCAAAGAGGGTCCCAAGGCTCATTAGTGAGCATGTGGAGCGAAGGCTGATCCATCTGATCCAATCCCACCATTGAGCTACTGTTGCACAAAAAGTTAATGCTGGCTATTAAAATGTTTCAAAACACATCGTAGCTTGCTGAATATGGGGCTGGTTAGCTGTAGACTGATTACAGTCATGTTTCTTTTGCGTGATGTTGCTTCGACACATACCTAAACGTGGTTACACACCCGGCACACCCCTCCGATTCAACTGTAACCCTTTCAGAGGTCTGGTGTAGGCCATGCCTCAACTGGTCACAAGCTGTTTTGGTAGCACAAGGGGGACCTGCAAATCTCAGGCAGGTGGTTTTAGTGTCAAGGTTACTGTTAAGGCTGGTCTGAATAAACAAACAAATGCTACAAACTTTTTATATAATATAGCACTGTTTAGCTCTGGCATTGCTCATGTAGCATCGTTCATATTGTTTGTCTGTAGGATGCTCCGTGTGTGGAGACACCATCACCGAAGTCTAAAGGCGGAGGGAAGAAAGAGAAGAAGAAGAGCCAGCAGGGAAAAGACAAGCGCACAGTGTCCCTGAAAGACTTTCAGCAGGAGGGAGGCATGGGTGAGAACACGTTTAGCCCTGTTGTGTATGTATGAAAGCGTGAGATGTGGGAAATACTAACTAAGCCTTTCTATTCCAGATCCGCTGAGTAAGAGGCCAGAGAGAGAGGTATGTTTCTGTGGAGTTAAACAGAATCAAGGGAACTCCTGTTGCACTCACATTTTTGACTGGAGAGATGCTATGGGAATCATAGTGCTCTCAGCAGATATTCACTTAAACGTGGGGTTTGGCGCCGTTAACGCCAAAATTCCAATGAGATTAACAGCGTTAAAAAAATTAATCTATGCCCACCTCTAATTATAAATAAACACACAAATTATTATAAACAAATACACAAAGATACAGTCTACAAATTGACCCAAGTAGTGTTTTGTAGTTTGTACTCTATACCTAGTCCATATCTTATTGCACATAATAGTAATACAAGTAATGATATTGCACATGATAATCCTTTGCACATACTAATAGGCATTGCATGTAATAATAATATTGCACACACAGGATTGGGATTGACCAATATTCCAAGCGGATCTTTAATAATGCATTCATAATGTAGCATTTTTCTCATTTTACCACATTTTAACCTCCTAGAAAGAAATATTTAAGTTATAGATGAATCTTTAAGGTAGATGTCATGTGTTGGTGTGTTGGTCCTGGTTGTGGCATATATTTACTGTTGGATAGCTGCGCTGGCCCACATTAATGCATCAGGTTAGTATTACAGCTGAAAAAGAATGAACCCTGATTTTAAATTAGGTTGACAGGTGTGTATATCCAAAAGAAATAGTGGCGTTAGGGCTGGACAATTAATCGAAATCGACATTCAGAACCTATAATCGATCAAAATTTTCCAGGTCGATTATTTCGATTACGTTCCCTTTAAAAACACTACCCCGTGTCACGTGACCCCGCTCCGTTATGCTCCGTTATTCCGCCGACATGTCGA
>JBBPDB010000017.1:2626658-2637568 GCA_037974465.1 Brachypetersius altus
TAATGTAGTTTACTGTGTTAATGCTGTTTACTGTGTTAATGTAGTTTACTGTGTTAATGTCGTTTACTGTGTTAATGCATTTTACTGTGTTAATGTAGTTTACTGTGTTAATGTAGTTTACTGTATTAATGTTGTTTACTGTATTAATGTTGTTTACTGTGTTAATGTAGTTTACTGTATTAATGTTGTTTACTGTATTCATGTTGTTTGTATTTGTTGTAATGTAAGAGTTTTAACACCAACTTTGTCCAGCAGTAAACAGGTTTTAAGCATAATTTTCTCAGGTTCCTAAGACTTTTGCACAGTACTGTATATATATATATGTATATATCATCATCAGGTTCTTCACCCAGTTCTTAGCTGTGGGCCAGTACTCATGTATGGAGAAGCATTTGCTGAGGGATGAACATGAATTTGCTGTTTTTAGTGTCCTGTGCTGCTCCACAAGGTGTGTTTTGTATGTATGTGTTGTATCTGTGTGCACGTGAGTTTGTGTGTGTATGTATATAAGCATGTGTGCATGTGTTGTATTTGTGGGTTCAGGGGCTTTATGTGCAAAAATTCAAAACATTGCATCTGAGCGTGTCCGTTCATCCGTCGTCTGTTGCTCTGTGTTAGCATATTAATGCAATTTATCCCAAATGTACTGAAAGGTTTCTGAGGAAAACACCAAAGGTTTGATAACAATGCAACTTAATCACCACCCTTGGATCAAACTTGTAGTGGCCACAAATCAAATATGAATCCAACCTAGGATTACATAAAAAAAAGTGGCTGAAATGAGATTTACAGATTCATACACTTCCAGTTTTGCACAGAAGCTACGATGCTAATATAGATGACAAGTATTCAAACCTACATTCCAATTGCTAGCATAGTGCATTGCTTTTACATGAAACGGAGTGTAATACAGAGCCAGAAACGACGCAGCAAGTCTTTTAGAAATGACCAAATACCTCAACATGGTTTGAGCCAGCGGTTGTCACAGTGCTAAACCGTGGGGTATAAGTATCAATTTAGTTACATTAGGATCATCGCTTCAGTGTAAAACAAAAGAAATGACGCATAAACTGTGTCTTGGTTGATTGTTTACATTCAGAACATCAGATTTTTTGACAAAACATGCCTTCAAATGTCAATGTCATAGAGTACGCATGGCTGTATCAGTGGTATTGCAAAAACAACGTTTAGGAGAATGCAAACTGTGCTTTACCTTAATCTCAGAGTAACATACAAACACATTTAGGTCCATTTATTATAAAATATCCAAAGAACAGCTGGCATTTTCAAAGGTGCTAAGTTGTCTTTTAACAAGGAAAATATATTTTTTTCTACTGCTCGTTTCAGTCGTGTCCAGGGCGTCTCATTTTGAACTGTGGTCTTTTAACATTCAAAAAAGATACAAGTGATCAGCCACAGTTACGCACCAACCAGGCCGACAAATGTTTTTATTCTACACCGGCTGAAGTGCACCTGGCCTTCAAGATCCCTATCTGTCTAAATCCAAACATGAAAAGAAAGGTTTTTTCTAAACCCAGGTTGCTGACGACTTTATTTGAAGTCGCCCCTTTTAAAAGGAGGAAACTCATGATACTTTCCTCTAGATATTCTATTACTATTGTTGGACATTTTTGTTCCAGTGACACTGACATTGGAAAGCACCGATTCTAATAACACTAAGCTGAAAGGTTCTTGGTTTCAAGGAATAAAAAGTTTACAAAAATGTTTACAAAAGTTATCAAAGTGCTTCAATGATACATAAAGTCTATTTCTTTCTTTTGCACCACAAAAGGTTTTCGTCCCATATAAAAGTCAAATATCGTCCAACGTTATACGTGAATCCCAGTAGTTTCTTGGCTTGAGGGCTTAGGGTCTGTAGAATCCTTGGCGGACGTCAGTATAGATCAAATAAGACAATCCGGTTCAGTTCCTGAATCGTCTCACTACACGAAGGCAAGAAGCAGCAAACTCTACTGTGTCTTTATAGCTATGATCAATTTATAAGCCTTGATGTTCAGTTCCCATTTTTCACTGTGCTCTTTCAGCCTGGATGGTTCAAAGTGACTCATATCCGTCAACAGTGTGAGCACAAACTACCAGTAATATAAACACGGACTGTGAAGTGTGAAGTAAGAAAGAACCTAATGGTTCTCCTTTTGGTTGCATGGCCATCAGGGGTGTAACTCTTTAGTTATTTCATTATTAGTGCACTATCACTCAATAAGAAACAATTAGGGAATGATTTTACATGAAATCGCAAATTCGATCGAATTTAAAAACAATTTACAATTTAATGGAATTTGAGTGGAGGGCAATTTACGCAATGGTGGAATACAGGAAACAATCCACACAGCTTTTCTTTATAGACAATAAGGTGCGCAGTTTACTGTATATTATAATGGCTGATTACAGTCAACTGTAACATTCTGATGGTCCGAAGGATTAATCTGCTTTATGGTCCGAAGGATTAATCTGGCACCTCTACTGGCCACATGTCATGTACATGTATACAGTAACCCCCCAGTTTTACACAGATCAGGAGTCACGGATTCAGTCACACATGGATTTTTTTTGAGAATCGAACTCATAGTTTTATGTGGAAATCCCTAAAATAACGCAGAAACTGCAAATATTGTACCCCTTTTTTTGCTTTTTTTGTGGCAATAAATATATTTTTTCTGGATGTTTTCTCACAAGGGGACTCAGGGCAGGCTGTAGCTGACCTGGAAGCCCTTTTTTCGAATTCCGTTGAGCCCCGCACTCGAAGCACGATTTCTCCGTGGTGCAAGCACTCAGACACTTCAAACTCCACAGTTCGATTGATCTCCAGGAGACCTTTCCAACGAGCCCTCATTTGTATTTTTAGGCCCAGTAGATCAGGAATTATTCCCAGATAACAGTTCACCTCGCTTTGGTGTCCCAATACTTTTGTCGTTCCTAGGTGCATATCGCAGCGGTGAATTTAAATTAAAAGAGGTGAATACAGGTTTACCTTTACATTCTCTTTAAGTGTAATGCATTAAACTGAGCATAAAATGACATTAAAGTTTTCTGGGAGAATATTTGGCGGCATATAAAAATAGGCTTTTTTTTTTACACAACAATGTGGTTTTTCGCTATACGCGGGTGCTCTAGGAATGTATCCCATGTGAAAAGCAGGGGGTTACTGTATATATATATATTATTTTGTGCTCACACAACTTTGAGTTGTCAGGGTCTTCTCCCAGTGAGCACCGGCGAGAGCAGAAAAATGGATTTGTGCTACTTCAGCCTTGTAATGAGAGTGGACTGAGGATTTCTCTCTCTCTCAGGACAGTATACAGTTTTTGTCTTTGTCTTTGCTGCTCAGACTTTGTGTCCTCCTCCTCCTCATGCTGCCTCTCTTCGCCTGCCCCGGTTCCTCCACTTCCTGTGCTCTCTCTCCATCCCTGGCCCTCTCTTGGACAGTCAGCTGTGGGGGCAGGGGGATTCTCTGGCCCAGGAAGAAACCCTCCTCCTCTGAGTCTGAGGAAGATGAGCAGGTGGAGCAAGAGTCTTCGTGTCTGTAGCAAGTGGAGTGAAGGGTCAGACGGGTGCCACCATCTCCGTCTGTGTTGCTGCTGGAAGGCCGTGGACCCTCCCCTTCTTTCCACTCCAGTGTGTCCAGGCGAGGCCGGTCGCGCCGCGAGCGTCTGAAGCGTTTCTCTGTGCCCATATGGAGTAATGAGTCTGAAGCCATCCGGCTATGGCCAGGTGTGCCTGCACCCCCCCGCCGGAAACTGCGGTGGTATGAGCCATCTGGGAAAAAAAACAGGTCATTCTGAGTTATTCGGCAAACTCCAATAGACTTACTCATGGGATTTCTGACACTATACTGTACTGTTATTATGTTTCAGATGTACAAACCATTCATCCTATACTGTTCCACTGCTGTATTGTTTATCTACTCTATTGTCTCTGTCGTACCTTACACTGTTGTCCAATGCTGTGAACGGCCTCCTGTGCAATATCATACTTATGATGCAATACTAGTCACTATGGAAGATTTACATCCCATTCACACAACACTGTTACATCGCTGTGCGTCTACCCGTAGCAAAAGTTGTATACTTGAAGTTCATTGTATTAAGTGTGCTTGAGTATAAGTACAGTAACCCCCCCACTGTTCCCAGGGTAACGTTCCAAGAGCACCTGCATATAGAGAAAAACCATGTTGTTGTGTTTTGGTAAAAAAAATGCCTAAAAATGCCTATTTTTATAGTGTAAACACTAAATATGCCCCCGCACCCCATGCTACCAGAACACTTTCATTTCCTTTTTAACTCTCTTTAATGCACTACCCTCAAAGAAAATGTAATGGTAAATAAATAATCAGAATCAGAAAACTTGATTGCTTAAAAAAAATGAGCATTAGCAGAACACAAAGACTCGTGCACAAAAGAAATGTTGAAATAACTCTCTCCACCCACATGTTTAGACAGGCCACAGCTTACTAATACTAAATAAACTGAGATAACTATTGAAAAGTTTAAAACACTAAAATACGAGGACAAGACACGGAGTATTCATGCTACACGCTGCAGCAGCTTCTTCTTCCTCTTTTTTGGCGGTTGGCAACTTTGCAGTGTATTACTGCCACCGCTGGACTGGTGGCGGTAACACAGTTCAGTTCTCCGCATTAGACTGAATCCGCAAACGCTGATTCACGTAAAACTGAGGGTTTACTGTATAGTATGTATACGGACCATGTACTTACAGTGTACTAGAAAGTACACTAATTTAATTCTTCTTCGGAGTAAATTGGAACATTTAAAGTTTATAAAAGTATACTTTTTTTTACATTTCCAAAAGTACTTTATATACTTTCTTTACACTTTTCAGGATAAGTCAAGTATCACTACACTATTCTTAAGTATATAAAATATAGTATATAAAAAGTAAACTACAAGTATGCTGCCTCAGTTTTAGTATAAAGTATGTATACTCGTAGTGAATAAACTACTTTTTGCTGAGGGCGCTTATCGTATTGTTTCTGTTGAGCTTGCACTTTGCTATATGTTGCACCGCGGTCCATGGAGAGATGTCTCGTCACACTGTGTACACGTTCACAGCTGCTGATGACAAAGTAACCTTGAATAACTGCTTACCCAACAGGTCCATCTGAGGTGGCATTCCGGCTCGAAGGCGTAGTCTGTGTCCCAAACCACCAACAGCTTCCTCCTCCTCGTCCTCCTCCTGCCTTTCCTCCGTCCCCTCTCTCCTTTCCTCCTCAGCCTCTGCTTCCTCGTCTTCTTCATCTTCTTCCACTGAATAGCTGCAGCTGATTGGCTCCCTGAAGCTAACCCGGGTCGTGCTGCTCCGCCCTGGCTGTGGGGCAGCGGGAGGGGGGAGAGGCTCGTGCTGAGGGGCGTCAGGTGGGGGCAGGATTGGCAAATCATCTGGGCCAATGAAGACAGGAGGTGGAGGAGGTGGGAAAGAGTCTGTGTTCAGAGAATCAAACGTAGGGCATAGCGGAGCACGCGGAGAGAGAACGCCTGAGAAAAAGGGAGAAGGAGGAGGGCGAGGGGAAAATATCGGTGTGAATTTAGCAGTAACAAGTGCATGATACAGAGAGAAATAGCAGGATTCTATACCAGGCTGTAAATAAGCACAACTAATAAAACCCTGTTCTTACCTATAAGTAACACAATAAATATATTATTACAAGAAAACTAACAGTTCAATCATTCATTTTCAGTAACTGTTTAATCCACTTTAGGGTCACGGGTACCTGGAGCCTATCCTGGGACCAGCGGGCGCGAGGCCTTAGCAGTGAGTTATTTATCTACAGTGTTTATACCTCAGTATTTTGTCTCTATAGCATAGTGTGTTTTCTACAGAGTATATTTCTGGGTTTTATTTGGCTTTTAATTTAGACTTTTAATTTGTTCTTGTCTGTTTGTGATGTGCAGTCATCACATTCCTACAGTTCCCTATACACTAATAAAGCTTTCTGATTCTGATCCGACACATAATAGTAGTTTTTGCATCTTCATTACTTTCTTTGATTAATTTTTCTAGTACTGTTTGAATAGGCCTATGTATCTGGGCCTTTTTACGTGACCTTTTCTTCTCTTTGTCCTTTTAATGAAATATGGAATCACTCACAATACGCTACAATTATAAAATATATAATGATAGTATACTGTAACTCATTGGCTGTTTGTAAAAGGCTTAATTTACATATTTGTACTATTTTTCTATTACATAAACAAGACGCACACACTCAACACATCAGTTGCAGAACTTACCTGAAGTGCTGTTCTCCCCGAGTCTGCCGCTGTCTTTCGCTGTCGAGGTTCCTCTGGAGGTGCAGTTTGGTGGAAGTGGGCTGAATTCTGCATATCCATTCAGCTCCACAGTGTATTCCAACCTGGCGTGTCCCGAGTGCCTGTCAGCCTTTGACTGGTCTCCAGATGACAACGGCCCCCAGCCATTGGCTACAGGGGTCAGCTGGGAGGGAGAATGTGAACTCTGAGGGCGTTTTTCTCTGTAAGGTGGAGGCGGAGGACCACCGTTTTGTAAATGGGGGAGTGTGGTTTGCACACCTTATAGAAAGGAGAAAAAAAAGAGACATTTTAGAACACAAAGACATATGGGCCTCTAGTCACAGACATCTAAAATCCACAAAATAGCGTCATTTAATTTATATTAGGGCTGTCACGCGATAAAAAAATTAAACAAAGTCTCTGAATAATTAAATTAATCGCACACCATTTTGCTGTAAAAGGTTTTTTTTAAATTAACGCGACTCTTCACACAATTTTTATAAGACATACAAACTGCATAAAACATTTTAAATAAAGTTATGCAACTTACCTCTGCTTTCTGACAGATAAGCTGGTGGACTGGCAGTGGATGTTTTGACAGTGGCTATAGATGCACTGCTGCCCTCCAGAGGCTGTAATGGTGAGCTGCGCTCGTGCACCAGCGTGTGTTTGTGTGAGGTGGGTTTGCTCTGCAGGGCTGAGTCACAGGAATCTGAGTTGTCAGGGTCTTCTCCCAGCGAGCACGGGCGAGAGCAGAAAATGAGCCCCCCGCGGGGGAGGAAGGGTCTGCCCAGCAGAGGGAGTCGGCAATGAGCACAGCAGAAACACGCCTCCGACGCATGCCAGTGCTGACCCTCATACGTCATCTGCCCCTGGTCTATTCCTACAGAGAGGCAAAGAGCACAATACTATACTATAAGATCCATCTAAACCATGGTGCAGTGTGGTAGACAAACTGTTCTATTCATTAGTATAGAGTATATTTATGTAGTTTAATGTTCGTTACACTGAGATTTGCACAACTAATTGCTGATAACTGCACTGGAAAGTGCCTGATGGCATTTTGCTTCTGCGTTACACTATCAGCTTTTTATTAATGCTACAATATCAGTCAGGTTTTAAACAAATGTTCACATAATTTTCACTTAAATTGTTAAACATTTGTTAACTGTGGTAAGCATCTCTCACACCCAGAAGGCATTACACATTACACGAAATACTAAAAAAATGGCCTAAATATGTAAATATGCTCCCAAAACACTTTAATTTCATTTTTAACTCAGTTTAATGCATTACCCTTGTAAAGGGAAAGTGTAATTTAATGTAGTTTAATGCATTCACTTTTTAAAATTTAATTTACAGTAATAAAGATGCAGGGCTCAAAACCAAAAACGAGAAACACTGAGGCGATCCATGGGGGGAGATCCTGGTCTGCAGCTGCCACAGACACAGCCAGGAGAAATAAATAATTTCAGAAAACTTTATTGATCCTGGAGGAAATGCTTAAAAACCATTAGCCCTAGCAGTTAGCATTAGCAGCATGCGGCGAGCCAAAACAAAGACTTGTACACAAAAGAAACAACTCTTCCTACCCACATGTTTAAACTGGGTACAGCTTGCTAATAAATAAACTGAGATAACTGTTGAAAATGGGGGGGGGGGGTTACTGTATATGAATAGGCTTCCTGTTCATTATCTTATTTGATCAGATATGGCATAGTGTTCTCTTCAGGATTGCTGTAGGTGTATGAATAAGAAGTTTACCGATGTGCTCCCCACAGGTGTCACAATACTCTGCGTAAAGCGACTCGTAACAGGTGCAGCAGTACGGCCGGCTCTCTCTCATGATGTAGCGCTGACCGCCTAGAGCTGTCTCACACTCAAAACAGCAGAAGTGCCTCATGTGCCAGTGGCGGCCCTCTGCCTCTGTGCACTCGTCTGCTAGAATGATCTGATCACAGAGAGAGGGAGAGAAGAAAAAGTTCAATGTCTGTAGTTTGGTGTCACTCTGGGTTCCAAATTAGAGTGGATTTTAAGTCGGGTGAAATGCTTGCGGTATGTAACAAGGTCAAAACAATTGGTGAAACTGCTGCCCTCCTGTGGCCACTCAGGGAAACTGCTCAGAAGAGCTTTATAAGCTTGATTGTAGACGGTCAGCTTTTACAGTTGACAAAACAGAAACTATGATAACTATCATGACTTAAGCTATATATAGAATATGACAAAAATATACAATGATTGAAATGTTTTCAAAAACATAATTTTTCTGGAATAAAAACGGCTTGAAGTCTATAAATATTGTATCATATGGTGCAACATCCCTCTCTTAATTACTGAAAACCAACAATTATCATGCAAATGACAAACTTGGAAGAATTTTAGAGCATCTGTAAATAACAATCTGTGCATAATGACTGCATAATAACAATTAAGAAAACAAATGGCATTCCTTTATACAGTTCTGTATCCTTCTTGTATTTTTGCTCATTTTAAATTGATAAACAGTTTTTAACAGTCATTTATGTCAGTGTTTATGGCAATATTTATGTCATATCACCAACCGACGGTTGCACCGCACAGTTAAGATTTTATAAGATAGCCGAGTTATGGGTGTTAGACAGGATACCACTAAACTGCAAACTGATGTGGCCTTTCATAGGAGTGAAGTACAGTTTTTGCAAGTGAGATTTAAACTATATTTCACTGTATTTCATATTAACACATTTCATTTCATTTCATTTATGGCATTTATCAGACGCTTTTATCCAAAGCGACTTTCATTCTCTACCTACAGGGGGCAGTCTTCCTGGAGCAACTTGGGGTTAAGGGTCTTGCTCAGGGACCCAGTGGTGGTGCTGAAGGTAGGATAAGTATCCTACCCACTGAGCTACCTCCACCCTCCACTCCACATTTAAACTGTATTTCATATAAACACATATGGAAAATGAAGAGTAAAGTCAGAACCCTCTGAGAGTGAAAGTTGTACTGACCTCATCGCACGCCTGGCATCGGGGTTTGATGCGCTCAGCATGGTGCCGGCCACAGTAGATATGACTGTCCTGGTAAAAGTAGATGAGGTCCACTAGCAGCTCGTTGCATGTCGCACACTGGAAGCACTGGGGGTGCCAGCAGGAGCCGTGGCCAGCGCGGGACGCAAACACTGCTATATCACCCCCACATATCTGCCTTCCACACTGGAGGATGGAGAGAGAGAGCAAAGAATGCACATAGTAAGAAAAAAAGACAAATGAATAATTAGGTGTACCAGCATGCAGAGAGTTCGTCAGTGGTGATTCATGATTTAGGAGAGAGAGACACCACTCAAAGCTGGAGGGTTCAGAATCTCAGTCTCGCAGATAAATGTTCTTTATACTGAACTACTGCAGTAACAAAGTGTCAAAACATGCTCGTAGCTATTTTAAAACGAGTCTGTCTAATAATGAATATAGTCAAGGACACATAAATCTAGGAAATCTTGTCAAGAAACAAGTATAATAAGAGTGACACTAAATAAAAATATTTTTTGTGAATTTTTTTATCCCACTACCTTTGGCATCACTGTCACGGAAATCACCAAACACCCAAATAGCTTCAGTTACACTGCAGTAAGTCACTCCCCTTCTTGTAAAATGGGTCTTTGTAAATGCGTAGCTGCTCTCAATGGCATTCTTACGTTAAAACCAGGTCTATAAAGTCGCCTAAGCAACCTTATCACTGTCTACCTTTCCAGCTGAAGAGAAAACAACAAATCTAAGAGGTCAAAAGAAGGTCAAAAAGCAACTTCTATGAGGATCTGAATGCAACAGATTCCCCTGCCGCTCTCAGCTCTACTCTGTTCGACTGGGAGCGAAGCAGGCAAAGCCACATCTGTTCGACAAGTTCATAAATCAAGGCTAGATGAAACAAAATGTCGCTCCCAGCCTCCACCACACCCTCTCAGCAAGCATTCATCAGCCAGGGTGCGTTCAGAGCGCTAGAACATGGCACAACACATCAAACACTGAGGCTAAGGGGTGGCTGAAATACATGCGGCTTTATTCCTTCCATATGGCGCCATGCTTGGCCATCACAGGTCTGTTCTCAACCAGCTGCTGAGGATTTATTTCAAATTTGTCTTTTTTAATACACTTTTTTATTTGTAGGCCTCGCTATGATTTGCACTGGCAGAGAACTTTGCAAAAATCTGAAAAGATCCATCGTAAAGGACCAGTTTGGTCTTGCTTAATTGGTTTTCCTCTGGAGCTCTGGAGCTAACGTAGAACACAAGTAATTATATGCAGTTGACACCCCACCAAACCCCACTATGTAAACTGCATGCAAATACCCTGCACTTGTCTCAAACTGAGACAAGCTGTTGAGCAATTTCAGCTGCGGTTTCAAAAGTATGGACAAAATGATTAACTCTGTACCTGCTGGCAAATGGCTCCAGTCATGGTGACGGGGAAGAGGCGGACAATGCCGCGGCCCAGGTTCTCTCTCTTCCTCTGCTGGCTGAACAACCTTAGCTCCTTCTTCTCCTCATCGTCCAGGGAGTTACAGTACTGAGGCTACACACACACACACACACACACACACACACACACACACACACACACACACACACACACACACACACACACACAC
>JBBPDB010000017.1:2690355-2700728 GCA_037974465.1 Brachypetersius altus
TGAGGTACCCTGAGCAAGGTACCGTCCCACACACTGCTCCCTGGGCGCTGTGTTCGTAGCTGCCCCCTGCTTCACTTTGTGAATGGGTTAAATGCAGAGGTTGAATTTCACACTGTGTGCTGTGGTATGTTCACATATGACACATTTTCACTTTCAATTTAGAATAGACAAAATAATAGCCTGCATAGCTCTGAAGGTGGAAAATACTGATTCACACCCCACTGAAGTCACATTAAAAAAACTATGACTGATACAGGTTGTCAATATTGCCTAATATATTCACATTATAAACTTCAAATGATTATTAGTATCATACCTATTAATAATCTTACTGTATTGGCCCAGAAAAACATGCTAGTGAACCACTAGTTACCATGTATCTCTGAACCTTCTGTTCCTACAGTTAAACACCTCTAAATCAATATGATCTTAAGAGTTTAATTTTTGGCATAGCTGTGAGTCCAAAATAATATATAACTAGGTGAAAACGAAAAAAAGCAATCACTTTAACAGACCTAACATAGCAAGAACTAGAAAGCGGGCAAACTGGGATGTTTTATTAAAAAAAAGCCTGATGTCCAGGTGTCCAAGAGCCTAATGCTTTGTAATGTCTCAATAATATGGATTTGCTATGTGGAAGATAGTAGGAAAAGTGAGTGGAGGGCAGAATGAAATAAGCCAAAGAGCATTTTAAGTTCCTTGCATTTCTATTTTTTATTTCCTAATTGGTTGCCACCAGTGCAACATGTTCAGTCGTGAAATTTCCTCACTACTAAATATTCCACAGTCAACTGTCAGTGCTATTATAACGAAGTGAAAGCGTTTGGGAACGACAGCAACGCAGCCATGACATGGTGCCACGGAAACTGACGGAGCGCGGTCAGCTGGTGCTGAGGGACAGAGGTCCATCACTACAGACCTACAAACTTCATGTGGCCTTAAGAACAGTGTAGAGAGCTTCATGGAATGGGTTTCCATGGCTGAGCAGCTGCATCCAAGCCAAACATCAACAAGTGTAATGCAAAGCATCGGATGCCGTGGGTGTAAAACTCGCCACCTCTCGACTTTAGAGCAGTGGAGGCACGTTCTCTGGAGCGATGAATCACGCTTCTCTATCTGGCAATCTTATGGAGGAATCTGGGCTCGGCGGTTGCCAGGAGAGAACGGTACTGTCTGACTGCATTGTACCGAGTGTGAAGTTTGGTGGAGGGGGATTATGACGTGGGGTTGTTTATAGGAGCCCTCAACCCTTCCCAGAAGCTGTTATAGCTGCAAAGGGCCGACATCACATGAAACCCTATGCATTAAGAATGGGATGTCGCTTAAGCTCATATGCGTGTAAAGGCAGGTGAGCGAATACTTTTGTTAATATAGTGTATCTATGAATTAAATCAGTGGAGATTGGATTGGAATCAGAGGTTTTGCTGCCAACTTGATGCTCAAAAATTCGCTAACACTACAATATTATGTTACTGTAGCTACCTGTGAGTAAAACTGTATTTAGAGATAAGTGATCCAGTAACACTACAGACTCCATTGAGATTTCCCTGCCTGCACTGCCAGTAGTAAGACAGTTGGTCTGTAGTCACTAGTGCTATTGTAAAACAGTACTTACTGCGTGCTGCCAGGATGGCTCCTGTCATGGCTCCACTGGTGATGGAGTTCCAGGGGTCCTCTTTCCCCCTCAGCCTCACAAGGCCACAGTCTATGGTGGAGAAGAGCCCTCCCCACACTGCAAAGCTACCTGCAAAAGACACAGCAATGTCAGGACAGAGTTTACAGATCGCTTACAGAGTTTACAGCACAGAATGTATTCAAACAAAGTCTAAAGAAATGAATGACTTTCATTCATTATTCAGTATATTCAGTATATGACTGTATACTGATGCAGTTAGTTTCAAGGTTTATTGTCATATACAAACAACAATGTAGCATCATTACTGTAATGAAATTATTAGGATGGTGTTCCCCCAACATTACATAAATACATAGAAGTATAAAGATTAAAAAAATAAAATTAAAATATCATACAATTTAAAAAGTTGCAAAGAAAGTAAAAAAAAAAAAACCCATTGCAAACATAAGAAAAACGCAAAGAGTGGGAGGACACCGAGCGACGGCAGCCATATTGCGCAGAGAGAGGCAACAATACAGCTCTGTAGAAGTCACTGATACTATTAATTGCTTCAACAGTGGACACAACAGACAATGTGGACGTAATTGTGGGAAGCTAATGCAGATTTTAAAACATTCAAATGAAACAAAAAACAAATGCTGGTAAAGAGAAACTGTGCCACAATTATAAATGTATAAAATAAATGACTTCACAAAGGCCTGTTTAATATCAATTGAAATTAAATTGACTGGAAATACACACAAAAAGAAAACTCTTTCCAAACAAACTGATGTCGTTTACTGACCTCAGGGATAATCTCTTTTTAACTTACAGGGCACATCAAAATTTGGCTTTAAGCACTTCTTCAATAGCATCACTTGACCTGTATCACCCCTGCTTGAGTGATGGCACAGAACCACAAATTGTTAAGAGGTCAGATGATGGCATTATTGGCTGCGGATTTCTTAATACATCTGCGCTTCTCAGAACACAGGGTGGAGCAGAAATTGGAGTCTGCTGGCAGGCGTTTGCATATTATTGGTGCTTCCTACTCCGCGTGTGTGATTCCACCGCATTCATTCCTAAGATTGAAACTCCCCTGACAAACACTGCAGTTTGCTTCGTAAGCATTTAAAAGCACAGGCTTTAGTATTTGTATTAGAATTAGTATTTTCAAGACTTTTATTGACGCAAGGAATATTGTAAGTAATAATGGTGATAAAAAATATTTGATTCATCCAGTCTAAATTTAAAAAGATAGTTGAATACATTTTATGGCCTTTTAATAATAAATTATTTAAGATATTTCAAGACTTTTAAGAACCCGCAGCCACCCTGTATCACTACACGGATCCTGGTTTTAGAGGAATATCTCATGCAATATGCCACAGACTCATTTGCGTGATACTGCTAGCTCTTATTCATGATTGGTACCAGATATTTTAGGTGAAGTTCTCAATTGAGGGAAATACAGATATGCTCTTAGAATCTGGCTCAGTCTGTGGTCCCTTTTTGTCTGCGACATTGCAACTTGTATAGAAGCTGAACAAAGAGGCTGTGGAAGAACAGAGCAAAAAGGTCCAAACAATGGAAACTCACCGCCGATCTGTGGCGCTCTAATTCTTACGGCGTTCACACTGCCTTTTAGCCGGTGACGCACACCCTGTAAGAAACAGCCAATCGTTCATCAACGTTATTCATGAGTAAAATATCATGAAATGTAGCATTACTTAAATGTCAGAGTAATAAGATGGCTTTTGTATTCCAGGCACTGAGACATACCACAGGTGCATTCCGGAAGCCTTTGATGGACTGAAACACCCCCCCACCGATGGCCCCCATCGTGAATGCACCACCACAGTCATCTACAATTCTCCATGGACTGAGAGAGAAAGAGAAAGAAAGAGAGAGCAAACAAGAGAGATTGATCAATGCGATGTGATTAGACAGAAAACAGAAATACTGATGAAGATTCAGGTAGGAAGAAAAAGAACAAATGGTGAGACAGTAAACAGAGAAAAATCAAAGAATTGCAGATAAAGAAAAATAAAGAGAAAGACCAAAAAAGTAAGAAAGGGTTGAAAACAGAAGATGAATAGACAAAAGATGCATGAATAGAAAAGAAAGGAAACAGAGAGGAGAGTGAGATAGAAAGTAAAAAGAAAGAAAAAGGAAAAGGAGCCAAGAATGTCATATGTAGCACTAATGTCAGGGCAGCATTATTCATTAAACTGAGCTACACTATATGGACAAAAATACTGGGGCACCTCACCATTACTCAAACAGACTTTAAGGACACTGCATTCAAATACACTTTATTATAGAGTTGGTCGCAGCTATAACAGCTTCCACTCTTTTTGGAAGGGTTTCCACAAGATTTCTGAGTGTTTCTGGGGGAATTTGAGCCCACAAAGCTCTGTAGAGCATTTATGAGCTCAGACACTGATGTTGGACGAGAAGGCCTGGCGCGCAGTCTATATTCCAGTACAACCCAAAGGTGTTGGATGGAGTTCAGGTCTTTGCAGCCTGTCAAGTTCTTCCACACAAAACACAACCAACCTTGTCTTTATGGAGCTTACTTTGTGCACTGGGGCACAGTCATGCCGGAATAGAAAAAAATCCTTCCCAAACTGTGTCCGCAATGTCGGAAGCATTTTGTTAACAATGTCTTGGTCTGCTGAAGCTTGAAGATTTAAAGAATTAAATGTCCCAATACTTTTGTCCAAATAGTGTATAAGAATGAGTAGTTGTTGCATTGTCGCACTGAAAGGTAAAACAGGTAACTGAATGATCTGACTGATGGAGACTCTGCTCTGTGAGTGAAGGAACCCTTATTTATCTGTGTTGTTATCTGGTTCTCTCTTCGACCCTGAAGACTTTCTGCTCTGCTAGCTGTGCTTGCTAACCCAACACTGGGCTGGATGTAAACACTGACTGAGCGAAAGGAAAACAAGGAGACACAAGCACGGACAGTGAGAGAACGTCCTCTGAGTAACTACTTAAAACGTTTGTTTTCTCCGGCGTGACAGGTCGTGGAGTAAAGCTGTCACAGAAGCTGTACTTTACCAAGGTTCACGGGCATATTCCTCCATGGTCGACTGCTGACGTCAGTCCCGTGTCGCGGCTGGCTTTAGCGGCCCCTGCTGGTCGGAACCAGGACATCCTGTTTTCCTCTAGGCCCACACACTATCTGGACAAAAATATTAGGACGCATCTGTTTTTAGACCCCTTACTTCCAGTGAAGGACAATCTTAATGATACAGCATACCACGACAGTTTGGACATCGCCATGCTTCCAACATTGTGGACACAATTTGGCGTTGTCTAAAATGTCTTTTGTCTTTTCTATTTCTGCATGGTCCAAAAAGACATGGTTGGATGAGTCCAGTGTGGAAGAACTCCGGTCTCAACCCGGCCTTCTTGTCCAACATCGGTGTCTGACCTCATAAATGCTCTACAGAACGAATGGGCACGAATGCCAATATAAATACTTCAAATTCTTGTGGAAAGCCTTTAAAGAAGAGTGGAGGCTGTTATACCTGTTAAAGGAGAAGAACTCCATATTAAAGTCTATGCGTTTGAATGCAATGTGATTTAAACTCCCTGTTGGTGTAGTGATCAGACGTCCCAATACTTTTGTCCATTTAATGTGTGTAGTTTCGCGATAGGGTTTGGTGATGTCAGATTTCGGCGACGAGAGAAGCCGCTCGCCTCATTTGAATGAGACGGTAGGAGTGTGTGGCTTTTATAAAGGTAAATAAAACTGTTCCTTCTCTTATGAGTTTTTTTAGTTGTGTGCGTATGACATTCATTCGTGCAGTGATCTAGCTACCGTGTAGCTAAAAGTAATTTAAATATTAGTGAAATATCAGGATAAGCTAACTGTGCTAACCCGTTGCTAAGTGGAAAAGGTGGTGCAGGTTTCATGATCTCTGCACAAAACCACCCTTAACTTTCAACACCTCGCTACGTGAGGCTATGGATTCAAACTTCACGTTTAGCACTTAAACGTGGAACTGTTAAGAAGATATCTATGTATCAGCCGAAAGGTTTTTAGCGGTATTACACTCTTTTTTCAAGCATTTCTGCAAAATCTGGCAACCGAGCTGCAAGCAAGACCATTCAGAGAGGTTTGGTCGGAAAGGGTTCAAACGTGCAAATCTAGAAACCTAACCATTAGTTCTACTTTACGGTATTGGAAGTTTTTTGTGTACAATATTTAAGGTAAAAGGGTGGTACATTATGAAATGTGTGTGTGTTTATGTTAAACTCGCTGGACGTCTGGTTCCTATCGCCAACATTATGACCAATTCTGATGTAGTAGATCAGTAGGATTCCCCTTTTATTTTGCTACATGGAGTACTGTATGCTGATTGTAATGCCACTGTGTTTGTAATGTAAGTGAGCCTTTGTGTCAGTGCAGCTATTTGTTCAACTCTCTTGTGCTTGAGAAGTGAGTGTTTGATATTGAGTGCTTCAAGACAAAGTAATTAGTCGAAGCCAGTACAAGTCCTGCAAACCTGCAAGCAGTTTATCTCATGGTTGAACCTATTTGTCAACATGTGCCAGTGATGACCTAAAGTCTGAAACATCTGCTTGTTGCAGCATGTCTTTAATCAAGATCAGTTAACCACCATCTTAGACCCTGTTTTGTTATTTATGGTGGTGTGCCAGATGTTCAGTCAATATGCTGTTTTTCCCCCTCTTTGCCGCTCCAGATGCCTCTGCCACCAGCTCTTCTGGCTCGCCTGGCCAAGAGAGGAATCCTGAAACAGTCAGAGCATGGTAAGATATCAACTTGCCTGTCAATCCACTGAACTTCTTGATTTAGCCAGAATACTGCCTGAATCTTCCTGAGACTTATTTGATTTCTACGGCTTTTCCAAGATGCTGACGAGGAAATCATTGCTGAGGATTATGATGACAACAATGTAGACTACGAAGCCACAAGGCTTGAAAATTTACCCACCAGCTGGTACAAAGTACTGGACACTGGCTGGTAAGTGGTTCAGACTCTAGCCTAACTGTTTATGCACAAGGCTCTTTTAGGGGTTTTCAGAATTTTCACAATATCTTTTAAGATCTGGATTTACAGATGAGCTCCCTGCCGTGTTTCCAGTGTGTTCATTTTTTAGTTCTTAATTTGTGTGATTATAAAAGTTTGCATAGCTTGCGACCCAAAGGTCCTTTGTATTTGTCCCCCAGTGGGCTCCCGTACTACTGGAATGTGGAGAGCGATTTGGTGTCCTGGTTGTCTCCCAATGATCCTGGGGCTGTCATCACTAAAGCTGCAAAGAAGCAGAGAGGTAAAAATCTGAAGAAAGAAGTACATGAGTGAAGAATGTTATTAAAATAAGGAGGCATTCTTGCCAGAATGCAATTCCAAATCACTATTGGTGTTAATGAGTAAACTTCAGTCATTTTTCTATCTATAGTATCTATATCCACTTCTCTTATGGACCACGGTATTTTGTGTATAAACTATAGTGTATTTAGCACCAAGTATTTGTATTTGACCTACATTAAGTTTATTATTGTTCTTGTCGCTGTGTCTGAGTGTCTGCACACTTTTTTTTTCTGAGTCTGATGTGTCGTAACCTGTGCTTCTGTCCACAGTGGAGATTGTAGAAGAACGAGGGGACGGTCACTACGAGAAGTCAGAGAGGGAGCGTGAGCGAGAGCGAGAGAGGGATCGGGAAAGAGACAGAGAACGAGAAAGGGATGATGGACGGGACAGAGACAGAGAGCGTGACCGGGACAGAGAGCGGGACCGTGATCGGGACAGAGAGCGAGACCGAGACAGACGAACAAGGAGAGAGGACAGTGGCCCATACAACAAATCAAAGAGAGGTAACTTTTGCATTTCTAAGCACATCTGGAGCAAAGTAAAGGGTTTGTCAAGTCAACTCAAGCAGGTTTATAGTCATTTAAAGCCATATACGCAGTATACAGTGAAATGAAGCGATTTACCTTCAGAACCAGTGTACGAATTAAAAACTGGAACACCATAAGACTACAGGTCAGACAGGACAGGAATATACAAAGTATACAAAGTGTAAAGAGGGCGTGCAAGCAAAACACAAGAGCATAAAAAAAGACAAGACAACATTTAGTGCAGTTAACATTTTAACAAATACAATATTGGATACTGTATCGATACTGAGTTGTTAGGTATGCAAAAAATGCAGACAACAAATAATAATAGCAGCAGCAGGACAGGGATTGTGTAAAATATATTACAAATAATGGGAGATAAGAGTGGTGCATGGATTAAAGTTTTCCGTCACTAAGATCGATTTCCGTCAACGAAGGGCACTAAAGCTCCATTTTGTTGCAAATCTGAAGAATTTTTTAGGGGTGTGGGGTAAACAAGCTTTGGCAGACAAAGTTCTGGTAAGGCTGTTTTTTTCCTTGGTTTAATTACAGTTGAATTATTCTTCCTAAACATAAAAATAAACATTATGGTTTCGGCAGTTCGCTTAAATATTGGTTGCTGCGGAGTAGCCCACAGGCTACAAGCTGTTTCCCGATGTTTGTTTAAGATGCCAAACGTCATAGTAAGGAGAAAATACTTGCCTTGCATTTAGTGCCGAATCAGTCTCAAAGGCAATTAATGTCACAAAACAAAGACGAGATCATGGAGAAGCTTCTGCTAAATGTAGGTACAGATCAGAAAAATGTATTGTTTCCGGAGGACATTGCTTTATAAAGGCAGAACTGCCCTCGAGCTGGATCGTACGGGGATCAAACCCGGCGCTGGACTGGCCAACAGGCATACCGGGCTGATGGTCATTTTGAGGAATCGCGTTAGAGATCCTCAAAAAGTGTTCATGAACTCTGGCTTTGATATTCTCTTTTCTAAAGGTGGAAGCCGGAAGCAGGAGGAGATGGATCCTATGGATCCCAGTGCCTACTCAGATGCTCCAAGGTAAGACAAAAAATTTAAGCTGTATACTCACCTGGTTTTCTATTACGTAAAGTGTAAAATCCTCTACACAAACAAGAAGTCAAAGAGGAGTACATGACACACTATGGCACTATACTACCTTCACTTCGTGTATTTTATTTTATTGTATCAAACCAATCAAACTGAGGCATGGTGAAATTTGAGATGTTCTGATAAATGGAATAATAAACCATTACCAAACAGAAGATTCTGTAGATCAGGATCACATCATTCGATATAACTATGGCTGTCACTGTTAATTTTATCAGTGTTGATTTTCTGGATCAGTTATACACACAACAGCAATTATTTAATTGTACGTGAATTTTAAACTAAAGCAATAGTGAAATCTTGTTGGTGTGGCTTTCAGCGGTACACAAGTGATTTGAGTGCTATAGTGAGGTGATTAGTGCCCCCTTGTGGAGTTTTATGAACACTAAACACAGTTAACACAGTTGGAATTTGCATAGTCTAGCCAATGTTAATGAAGTATCCATGACAGCTAGATGTATAACCCTTGGTGTTCACGTCTACAGGGGCTCGTGGTCCACTGGCCTGCCCAAGCGTAATGAAGCAAAAACAGGAGCAGACACCACTGCAGCAGGACCCTTGTTCCAGCAGAGACCATACCCCAGTCCCGGAGCCGTGCTGAGGGCCAATGCTGAGCTCACCAGAAGACAAGAGGAGGAAGATGAGGACGATGACTGAGATCACAGCATCTGTAGAGCCTTTGTAACAACATCTGGGAGTAAAAGACAGATGCCATTTCATACCTCCCTATATTTGTAACAGTAATGACTTTCCTCACCTTCGCTTATACATTGGCCTCCCTCATGAGCATTGGTTTTGCAGACCTAGTTAGGAGAAAGCAGGAGCTGTAAAGGTGAAGGATGCCATTAGTAGAAGAAGTGGGTTCTTCATAACTAATGTACTGGTTTTGCACCATTGGTGGTACCAACTAGTCCATCTTTTTAGTTTTCCTTAGTCAATTCTCTTCTACCCACCGTCCCAGTAAAGCTTTTGATTGGCCTTGCAGAACCTCTAATCCCAGGCTCCTTTTTATGACCACTTGACTGAATTAGGCCTATTCAATCTTATTGAAATTCTGAGGTTGTAAAAGGTTCTGCTTTCCTTCAAAGGGCTGAAAGAAAAGAATATGTCAAGACTTTTTGTGGAGGGTCAATATTTCTGATTGTTTCTTTATTAACGCCACACTGCCTGGGGTCATGTTAATGGTCTCTTGGTTGTAGGCGCATACATTGTAAATATACATTATACATTTTGTATTAAGGCAGTGCAGCGCTTTTTTTTTTTAACTGTGAGTGTTCTGAAAGATTTTGATGTAAGAAGGAAATGTTGTATTTCCTGGAGAATTAAAAAATTTTTTTGCATAAGCACAATTCAGCTTGTACATGAAAAAAAAACCCCACCAGTGTAGAATCACGCCTGTCAGATAGCAGAAGCGGCGCACAGCCTCCCTGGGACCGGGTTTATAATAATAATAATAATACATTTTATTTATTTGAAGGTGCCTTTCTGGCACACAAGGACACCGTAAAGAAAATTAAAATAAGAAATAATAATAATTACAGACAAAATAAATAAATAAATAAGAATCAGAGCGAGAAAGCACGCTTGAACAGATGGGTTTTGAGGCAGGATTTAAAGTCCAAAAGTGAATTGATGTTTCTGAGGTCAGGTGGTAGTGAGTTCCAGAGCCGGGGGGCAGAGCGGCTGAAAGCTCTGCTCCCCATAGTTGTAAGATGGGCAGAAGGGACAGTTAAGTGGATGGAGGAGGATGATCTGAGGGTA
>JBBPDB010000017.1:2707124-2717556 GCA_037974465.1 Brachypetersius altus
CTCTCTCTCTCTTTCTCTCTCTCTCTCTCTCTCTCTCTCTCTCTCTCTCTCTCTCTCTCTCTCTCTCTCTCTCAGGCTCAACGCTGTGTAAGGATCTGAGGTTATATCTGAGCAAGTGTTTCACGCCTGGTTCCATGGACAGTCAGCTTCAGCAGGTCATACGAGAAAATCTGTATCTGCGCGCCGTTCCCTGTGAGTTCTTTAAAGCTCACGCACACATTTACACATCCACATAACCTGACACCTGGATGCTTTCAAATGTGCTTCAGTGCTTAGCTACGGATCCCCACGCACGGTCTTGTCTGCGCGTTTTAGGAGCGATGCACATGTGGCTGAGGTCAGGAGCACAAGTACATCCCACTAAGGCCTAATTCAGACAGACGGATTAAATCAGATTTTTCAGCATATCTGATTTGAGCAGGACATGGCAAAAAGCCACATGAAATCTGGCCTTTTCTAATTGGATTCAAGTCACATTTGTAAGTTGTTTCAATTCTGCTTTAAACATGTGACTCAGTTTGACCAGTTATATCAGATTTCATGCACTACAAAAAAATCACCGTAAAAAGTAAGTCAAATAAAACAAGTGGTGCCAGAATCAAGCAGAATTGTCTCCCAATATAATGAGACATTTTTACTTGTTAAGCTTTTATAAAACAAAAAAGTTCCTAAGAACATTATTAAATCTGTTTTAAAAATAATAAACCGACTACATTCTGGCATGTTAAGATATTATTTTTGGCAGTGTGTGTGTTTCAGGGGCAGCAGTTGTTGATATCAGAATGAGTAACAAAATCAGTGCTGGGCCTTGATTACGAGTTTACGTTTTTGGTGTCGCTGAAATACAGCGCAATCGCTCTGTTAGTTATAGTCCTTTAGGAATGGCACGCATGATCTAAGCTTGTTAAAGTGACCGGTTTGCTTAGTTGTGCCCCTCCCTAGTCAGTGTACTCATTTGCTCGTCGTTACCATGGCAACCAATGTTGATATGCAAGCAAACACGACTACAGTCTGATCATACAAATCAGATTTGGCCGCTTGAACCTGAACTCAACATGAAGGCAAACAACGTACATATTCAATATTTGTGTCAATAAGTATAGAGCATATTTACATTTGCATGATCTTTGCATAGACGAGGTTCCTGACACTCAGTGAGGAAAGCACACGGCTGTTGCCATGAAGCTTGTTTTAATTGGTGCGAGATCTGTTTCTTCAGAAAGCTGCCACTGACACCTTTGCGAAAGGAGCGTGCAGAAAGACAGAGGGGAAGAGGAACACTCGGAGAGAGAAACAAAGGAAGAGAACGTTTTAAAATGAAAGAGTAGTGTCTCAAGGGTTTTTTGCTTCTTTCTCACCCCCTGCATTCTCTAATTCTCTCTCTATCTCTACCTAACCACTCGCTGTCCTCTCATTTACATCCATTCTTTTCCACTACATGTGGCCGCTACCTTTTCTCAACCCCTCCCTCTCATCTGTGTTCAGCCCTAATTATCTTCTTGCTTCTCCTTTGGATTACACATGTAGTGAAAGAGGGGTGTATTGGTTCACCCCATTTATGTTTTGGTTCCTGGATGCCAAATATGTGTTGAAATGAGATTTGCTTGGTTTATAAAAAGGAACGTTGGAATTATGTAATAATAAAAGCATTCTGCCATTATGTTGCTTGGCAGCCATGGCCTAATGTTATCACATATATTGCTAGGTGGATGAATTTCAATAATGCTACATTTTAATATTGATTCGTTTAAGAATTGCTGTATTTTATAATTTCGGATTTCTAGTGGTTTAAGGACAAGACTAGGCAAGCCATCAGAGTTTTGCTTTCTTTAATTATCTCCCTCTCTCTCTCTGTCTCTCTTTCTCTCCTCTCTTTCACACCCTCTCTTTTCCACTACATGTGGCCGCTACCTACTCTCAGCACCCTCCTATCGTCTGCGTTTAACCCTAATTATCTTTTAGGTAATTTCTTTGACATTTAAATCCTCACATTAAGATGAGAGACAGATTTGGATTAGCTGCTATCGAAACCATAATCCGCAATTAAGTCGATGGAGTTCTGCCAGTTAATAAAGAAATGGAAAATATTGCTTTGCGAAAATGCTCGAAAATCAGAGATGCTCTTGGATGCTCTCTCTCTCTGTCTCTCTCTCCCCTCCCTCCCCTTTTCCTCCTTTTATGCTTTCTCTCTTTTATCTTTGTTCATTTCATGCTATCAAAATAGCACTTGAAATCCTGAGAAACGAACATTAAATAGTGGGCTACATTAATCCGAACACATAATAACAGTCACCAAGCACTCGCTCAGACTCCACTTGCGAGAGCATATTTAGCATATCCAGTCAGCCCTTACACCTCTTATGTATTTAAAAACACAGGGCCTCATTTGTGAAACACGGTTGATTATGAGCGCACATTTATGCACAAAAAAAAACATACGGATAACCAGCGTGTTTATCAAAATCACGTGAAGCACAGATGAGAGAACAAAAGGGCCTCGTCTGTCGTGAGATCTCAACTGAGCATAAAGTGCCGAAGGCACAGTCACAGTGATGAAGCACCATATACATTCATTACTGCCATTTATGGTGAAAACGTCTCGCATGGAAACGCACAAATGAGAACATGATGAACAAGAGGAAAACGGTTTTAAAAAAGGATTTTATGAGCCATTTTTGCATAGTCATTCCATGAGCTCATTAATATTAATGACGACGAAACAGAAGAGTTGATTGAATAATATATTTAGTGCAACCAGTTGGGCTTTAGTGCAAATACACTGCAAGTGTGCTGTAGAGCACTCAAGACTGAGTTATAATGAAATTAATTTGAGGAATAGCTCATGAATCTCAAACAGAACTCATCACAAAAATTACTGCAAGCAGAAAAAATACTAGAATATGATTTATTTTTGAACACGTTTTGTTTGATATGAAAAATATGAATTAGTGCTTGCTTCTATTTAAACCTATGTTAATGTCAAATTAGTCAAATTAGTAATTGTCTATGAATTGATTTTTGATAACTGATTTTGAACAATATTATTGTAAGAAAGAGCAGGACGGCATTAACGATGTTGCTACTAAAATAAATCTTTATATCTCTTCATAAAAAATAAAGAACTAAAATGCTAAATGCTAAAAATGCTGCTCTTTATACTGTATCGAAATTTAAAGAGAAACAGGCCAATAAAATGACTATCAATCGATCTATCTATCTAACTATGAATAAGATATTTTAATAGACTTTAAAAGTGAGTAAAGTTTTTTCCTTCTTCTGTAAAATTGCCTGTCTTTTGTTCTGACAGCCCCAACATGCATTATCATCATTCAGATTACCAGCTGACTATCGCCAGTTCTCAGAAAAGTCAGTGACATACTCAGTGACAGTCCTGGTCTGATTGTATAAAGGTTTGGTAACTGATGCTGCTAGTGATGTGGTTCATTCACTAGATTCATTCTCACTGTTGCCACCCACACAGTTCACTCTGCGGACATGGAAGCATGTAGTTCACCCTGCCCTGACCACGTCTGGTCCAGTGTGTGTGTGTGTGTGTGTGTGTGTGTGTGTGTGTGTGTGTGTGTGTGTGTGCATGCCTAGGGTTACAGAGACGCGACTCCGGTAATCTCTGGTTTATACTGTGAAGTAGGTCATGTCGAGCTCGATGCTGCCCACCGCCTGCCAAGCCCTCACCCTATTTACTACAAACACACACCCACACACTCACACACTCGCAAACACTGCTGATGGTGTATCTTGAGCCTTGGCAGCGCAGAAACGTCACCATGCTTTTGGAATTTGACAAGACATGCGACAAGTGTCTGCTTTAGTGTAAATATACACCCACAAAAATGCCCAGGTGCGTCCCAGACACGTCGATTACCCCTGCACACGCACGCACACGCACACACTGAAGACGCAGATTGCGCTGTCCTCGTTTTCTCTCCTCTGGGGGTCATTGCCTTCAGTCTGAGTCGTGATGAAGTTGTGGAGGTCGCGAGGAGGAGGGGCAAACGTCTCCTTCGCCACAGCTGCCTTCTGCAGCGGATGCAGGGCGTCGCTTAACGCTGCTAAATTTAGTCCAGAAAAACACCCCATAAACACTTGTTTTGGCCAAAAACAACCGCTTACAGATATTTGCCACAGCTGCATTTCATTGTTGCAGAAGGGTTTTACTGACCCAAGGCAAACCAAAGATCAAATCTAAGTTCACTATGTGATGTAATGAAGTGCTCATATATTTATATTACATAATAAAAATGCAGTTTTATAAACCTTACGGAGTAATTAATATATTGTTATTAAAAAGATTGTGTGAGTATGACCACCTGCACATTTCCGTCCCACACCAGGATGCAGAGAAGGTGGAGGTGGATTCTCCACAGTAGAATGCCCATAAGCCTCCACATGAACCGTCACTGGAATGCTGTAGCGGTTCATGTGGAGGCCTCTGAAGGTGTGCTGTGCTTTCTGGGAACGAGATGTTAGCAGCAGAACCGTTTAAGACCTGTACGTTGAGAGATGAGACCTACATTGATCAAACTACTTTGTCCAGTAAATCCCACATATCACCCAAAACTTTGTCATGTTCCACAAACCATTCCTGAACAATTTTTGCAGTGTGAAGGGTGCATTATCCTGCTGAAAGTGGACACGACCATTAGGGAATACTGATCCCATAAAGGGGTGTAGTTGGTCGCCAACATTTTTAGATAGTTAGTTCATGTAGATAATTTAGATAGATAGTTCATGTCAAAGACAACATCCATATGAATGCTAAGATCTGAGGTTTCCCAGCAGATCGCTGCCCATAGCATCATACTACCTCTGCCAGCTCGCCTACTTCCCAGTGTGCATCTATTTCCCAGGTGAGCAAGGCACACACCCAGCCAACTACATAATCTAAAAGAAAGCGTGATTCATCTAGGCCACCTCCTTCTATTGCCCCATGGTCTAGTTCTTAAAATCATTATAAGGGCCTTGGACTGTGGACAGGGGTGGGTATGGGCACTCTTGACAAGTCAGCAGCTATGTAGCCCCAAAAGCAGCAAGCTGTGATACACTATGAGTTCTGCCACCTTTCTGTTATAGCCAGCATTAACTATTTCTGCGCTCTGTGTTACAAAACTCTACTGGGCAATCAAAGCAGATGGACTAGTCTTCGCTTGCATGGCCATGTTACGAGTCTATGGGTTGATCTTCCTTGGACTTCTTTTGGTAGGTACTCTGACCGAGAAGTCTAGCCCTTGTCAGAGTTCCTCCGATCATTATGTTTGAACGTGTTTCCTGCACTGATTTCAAGGACTAACTGTTCGCTTACTTCCTGCTATATGCCACCACATGACAGGTGCTCTTTTAACAAAAAAATTCACTTAATGTTATTCAAGCCTTAGTGGGTTTTTTTAAAATATTATAGTCATTTATAGAAGTCAGTCTGTCGGTGCAGGCTTTTCTATGGAGGCATACATGTTTCAGTATGTTTACAGTAATCCCTCAGTTTTACGCTGCAGTCGCTGATTCAGTCTCACACGTATTTTTTCCGTGGACCAAACTAATAATTTTCGCGGAATCCCCAGACATGCGTGGAAAAGGTATTTTTTGTGCTTTTTTGATGCCCGTGCCTCGCCCGACACGCCCCTCCTACTCTCGTTTTGGGTTGCTAAGCACTACGACCTAACATAAACCCTGCAGAGGCCGAGGGGGCACGGCAGGAGCCTTTGCGGCGTGGTTGGCCCAGTTACATGTGTTTTTGTGAGTGTTAGAGAGGGAGTAGATGTTTGTCTAAAAGAGTTATTGAACTAATGTGAGTTTCTGTGTATACTTTGTGTGGTCACCCACCTCCAGAGTGTTAGCTGCTAGAGTATTGTGAGGGCAACTCGACAGCTCTGGGTGAAATGTGCGCAGTAGCCATTGGGGGTGCAGTACTCTCTGTGTTGCAAACGTCTGTTCAAAGCTGTACAGGGTTTACACTATAGAAATAGGCATTTTAGGCATTTTTTTTTACCAAAACACAACAACGCGGTTTTTCACTGTACGCGGGTGCTATTGGAACGTAACCCCCACAAAAAAGCAGGGGGTTTCTGTATTAGTATAGCCGTTTTAAAGTTCAACAGTTGGCTGTGTGGATCTGAGTACCCTTCTATGTAGTTCACGTGCAGCGCTCTTAAAATGAAGCACTGCTGCTGAGTGGATTTTTTCCCCGGCTGAGCCGAAGGCACTGTGTATGTTTCCACTAAGCCAGCCAGACAGGGCGGGCTGCCACATCCTCGGGCTGGCATCCCTAATCTGACTCGACTTGGCTGGGAAAAATCAGAGCAAACAGTTTGGATGTCATCACATATGCACAACGTAGCAAGCTTACAGTCCGGTAGGGTGTCTAAAATCTAAATGTGCAGAGTGTGTTCACAGCAACAATGGCAACTATTGGTAGTGACGGAGCAGGCTGGCCAATCATCGAATGCAGTGTTAGTGCTGGAATAGCTGTCGTTTTCTCAGTCTGCTGTAGACCTAAGTGACCCAGACTAGATACAGCAGCCTGCACATGAGAGCACCAAGATATGACATCAGGATTTTATTTTACAGTTGCTCACTTTAAGGTCGTATCCATGGAGACAGGGGTCGTCTGGCAAATTAGTAGCAACCCGTGGGATATTAATGTTCATCTTTATAATACCGTTGTGTGTATGTGTGTGTGTGTGTGTGTGTGTACGTGTGTGTGTGTGTGTGTGTGTGTGTGTTGGTAAGCTTGTATTTAGCTCACATAGCAGTGACCATGTGTCTTCATAATGATAGAAAAACATAAAAAATCTGTGAGAACAGTTTTCTTGTGAGGACCAGCATAATGTCCCCACATCTACTGGTTTTTATGGTTTCCTATCATTGTGATTCAGGTTGTTTTAGAGTAAATGAGCAGTCAGAGTTGTCATAATGCACAGTGCGCTACATTGCATAAGCTTGGTGTCACATAACTGCAATTACTGCATTAAAAAATGTGCCCACAGTACACAGTCTGAATCTCTCAGTGTACACATTACATTCGGTATAATGTCCTGAAACAGAATGATGGTTGAAGATGTGGCGTCTCTCAGTACTGATGGACTGTCCACGTTAAACACACGTGTAACGCTTGTGAGTAAGCAAGAGCTCAGCAGAAATAGCCAAGAGCAGAAACAGCTATTTTTATACTCTCTGTTACAGCATTGAGCGCAATACTGTGGTTAGAGGTTAGTTTACACGTTTTATTCATCCCTCTTTTCTCTCCCCCTCCCCCTCTGTCTCCTTGTTTCTCTATATATAGTTATTTGTTTGACACTAATTTATTCAAATTTTATTCCAAAATATTTTACCGTGATGCACTTATGTAATTATTGTTCTTCCATTAAACCAAAATGATGGAGTAGTGTGAGGAGAGCAAGAGAGAGGGAAATAGGGAGAGATACAGAGAGAGAGACACAGAGAGAGAGAGAGAGAGAGAGAGACAGAGAGAGAAAGAGTGAGAGAGAGAGACAGAGAGAGAGACACACACACAGAGAGAGAGAGAGAGAGTGAGACAGAGAGAGAGAGAGAGAGGGAAATAGAGAGAGAGACAGAGAGAGAGAGAGAGAGAGAGGGAAATAGAGAGAGAGACAGAGAGAGAGAGAGAGAGTATGCTTCACACATGATCAACTGCTTGAAAGTAGGGCATAAAAGATTATACCTCTTAAGCAAATTAACAGTGGGACATTTATCAAAAAATCATGAAGTAGAGTCATAAATGCTGCTGCTTCAGTGCTTAAATGACTCCTAAGAGAACCTCACTGCTTTGTTGCTGGTAGCTGTGTAGTGCTACAGGCTCTCTAGAATAATGTGTACAGATAGAATTAGATAGAATAGAATAAGTATGAGTTTGCAGGTTTGATAAGATGCATTAAAGTGTCCTTTGGTGCTACACAGCGACATAAAAGATAGTAACGCATTGTACAATAAAGTTCTTTTAATAGCACAAGACTTAATTTGCCTACTAGCAGAATAGCATTACCCCACGGCTTGTGTCACCAGTTCTTGCCTGCTGTGCCGTGAGCGTTTAAACACTTTCCTCTTCATCACAGTAGCATCAGTGTGACCTTCACCCTGTTTTCACTTATAACAAACCCATAGAATAGTGCACAGAAATGAGGACTGAGCTGGTGTTTTTTCTTTCTTTGCTCCTTGTTTTTCTGACAATGAGACATGGGGCAGAGGCAAATTGACAGTATTTATCATTATCATGAGAATTGCACTGTACATGCACTGACCAACAGCATGTTTCATCATAAATAAAGCATGAATAGCACTGATTAATGCAAAGTCTTGAATAAAACTGATTTGGACTGAACATTTATGACTTACATGTATTACCTTGAAATTTTATGTTTTACTTTTATTTTGTCATATTATGACTTAAATTAATTCTGTCATATTCTATTTTAACCAAATTGCCCACATGCTCATGCAGACGGTATGCATCTTGTACACTGTAAAAAAGTATTGCCAAATGAAATGGCCTATTATTTATATAGGATGTCACGTATGCCTGTGTGTTGACAGTCATCTGTACGAAGCAACATGAAATGTTTGTTTTCATAAATTGTATGGAAAGGATTACGCAGTGTACTTGGACACTAACATAATAGATAGTGACCGCTTTTGACATTTGTGGGCTTATTTTAAGTGGAAGTGAATTGTTGGCTGGTCCATTGAGACCAGTGTCCAGTGACCTTCCACTGTCAGGGGCTTTGTGGGGGCCTCAAACCACAAAGCTTGTGGTAGCTCAAATACTTGGGGGAATCCACAGAAAATGTAAAACTTCAATGAAGAATTAACTAAATTTTTAAACAAAGCAAATAAAAAAAATGTTGCACAGAATCACAAGAAACATAAACAGTAAAATATGATCTCATTCATTTTTGTTATACATTACTGTTATGTTATACAGAGGGCCTCCAAAGACTGTGTTAATAATGTGTTTTCAAAAACACATTATTTTCACACTACGCTTGGAGTAATCTTTCGAGGCACTGCATTTTTTACAGCACAGCATAGTTGGACACCTTTGATGGAGGACATTTAACTGCCAGCTGTGTTACATCTGTTGTGTTACATCTGTCGTGTGCCAGTTGTGTTACGACAGATGTCCTTACTGTCTAGTAATGCTTTGGGGAAGTGGTGGTGAGAGCGAGGGCAGTTTTACTCTCTTGGAATCCCAGCCATGGATGGTCTGGATAACAGGCGCTTTGGGAGCCTAGTCGATCAAAGTCAAGCAATGAAATATATTAATTAGGAAATTATTTCTGTTATGCATTCTGTAGTGATTGACAGCATCGAGATAGATCATCCTCAAAGATCCCGATGAGGGTCAAGCACACAGCTTTGTAATGTTTCCACTTATACCAAAGGGCATTCTTCTGTTGACCCTCTCTAAATGTAGCTGTGCACATCCTGTCATTATTTATGGATAAAATTGATAAACAATGACACTCAAGGAGAGCTTTTCATTACGTTGCATTCTATTAATCAATAATCAGTCAGACAGTATGCCCTTGCTTGTTTGGTGTGGTTTAGAAGTCTCTTGGTCACACACACACATACTCAAAACTCCCTTAGGGTCACCCTTCTTATTGGACAGGCGACCCGTCACAGACTCCTTCCCCTTCCGTGATGGCTTCTGGTCTCACAGTGATTGACGTGTGCTGGATGTGGTGATAAACAGCTCCATCTAAGTACACCATTGGGCCTCTAGCTGTGTGAGCTATGGCTGAATACGTCAATACACACACTCCGTCCAACACACACACACACACACACACACACACTCACACACTCACACAATGCAATAAAACTCAAGATGCAGCACCTCAGGGGCAAAAAAGACGAGTAATATTCAAGTCGGAATGCATCATGGGACTTTACCATTGGGTCCTTAATTTGAAAATTTGGAAGCGTGTGTGTGTGAGAGAGAGAGAGAGAGAGTGGGAGAGAGAGAAAGAGAGAGAGGGAGTCAGATAACACAAGACAGTAGGAGGGGTGAGAGAAAGGAGGAGAGGAAGATTGATGGCTTGCCAGTGAGTTACCATTCAGAGCCTGTAGATCTGTGCTGAGAGAGGATGGCACATGTCAGGATTTAGACGGCTGAACATTGTGATTGGGCTGGGCGTTGTCATCTTAAGCCTGTTAACCTCTACATCACAAGAGGAGTTTAGAAGATGCTTTAAAGGGCAAATAGTAAGATAGACAAGACCACTTCTACATAAAAATACACACATATAAACCTGTATACTAGGCACTGTGCACTTATTTGCAAATAAGACATAGACCAGGCACATTTCAGGATGTGTCTCTGTTTTGATTTACTAAGTAAATTTATTTAAAATACTATAGTAAAATGTCAATTATTAAAAATAATTAAAAAATAGTT
>JBBPDB010000017.1:2717656-2728030 GCA_037974465.1 Brachypetersius altus
GTGCTCGACATGTCGGCGGAATAACGTAACATAACGGAGCGGGGTCACGTGACTCCACACGCGGTAGTGTTTTTAAAAGGGAAAGTAATCGAAATAATCGACCTGGAAAAATTGGATCAATTATAGGTTCTGAATGTTGATTTCGATTACTTTTCGATTAATCGCCCAGCCCTATTATATATGTATAAAATCACTATTTACACTATTAATTATATTTATATACATTCTAATAATAGCTTTTAAACACATATACTCCTCAAATAAACAGATTTTGAATCATTTTCTCAAAGGTCAAAAACCTTCAAAACCCTCAAATTCAGGGAACTGAATTTATTTTTATTTTAAACAAGAAAACAGGCATACGATATTTGAGGGATGTCCAAAACAGGCCAAAACTGCACTTAAGAGCTACTGTTTCTTTACTATTTAGCAGTGATATTTCTGTTATGGTGAAAACAAAATCAGTAGATTTACAGAATGATAGTAAGAAAATAAGACACAATACTGCTTTTGAGATCATGAAATAAAGACCGTATGATTTTATTGTTCCGTTTTATTTCAAATATTTCTCTCTTTCCTGTTACGGGTGTTTTAGGCGGTTCGGGAGGAGCTGGCAGCATCCCCGCCCCCACGTTATCCCCCAGCCAATCACGTGACTCCAGTGGAGGAGACGGCAGTGCCTTGGAGAATGGAATTGGACCCATCAGAGGGGGAAGGGGGGCGGGTTTGGAAACCTGGGAGATGACCTATTGTGACTCAGGGGAACCATACTACACAGAGTAAGACGACTGTTCATGACCATATAGTACTGTAAAATTTTACATATTCTGAATATTAATGCTGTATTTGTCCTTTATTTTGTTGGCGTAATATAGTGGGCAAGACTAGTTCAAGACCACTCACATCTTGCCATGTATAATTAAGAAAAATCTTGCCTATATATTGTATACAGTGTACCTGTACAGCAGCATGTTTTCAGCATGATGGTCAAGGACAGTCTTGTAGTGACTCTGTGTTACTTGTTTCTCATGCCAACACTGACATCTTGTGTTGTCATGTTGTTTTGCAGTCATCAGCCCAAGCCAGCCTCCTGGCACAGTCGGCGCACATCAAGCAGAGAGACTGTTCGCACGACTGAATGTAAGAAATTAGACGACTCCTTGTTAGCATCACGTATCTATTCTGTTCTGTTCTGTTCTGTTTTATTCTATTCTAGTCTAAAGAATATCATAGTAATGGATAATAAAGGATTAAGGATGTTACCTACTATTGTACACCTGCTTTTTGATATGTTAGAGTACATTTTTGTAAATGAAATATTTTGATTTTAAATTGCCCCAGCTTATTGAAGCCACAGTGTTGACTTCAGGGCTGTGACAGTGAGTACAGTAAATTAGCTACATGTGACAAGATGTATTGAGACATGACCAAAACAACATTTGTAACACTAGAGGGTGCTGTAAACACACACTCTCTTTCTCTTTCTCTCTCTCGCTCTCTCACACACACACACACGCGCGTGCGTGTGCAAACACACACATTAACACATTAACAGTTAATGTCATTGGGAAAGTTTCCCAACTGTGTATTAGCTTACAGACACACACACACATTTACTGCTCAGAACACTATTAATTTGCTCTGGATATGAGCCAAATGCCCCAGAATTTCAGTTTATTTATTCAATTCATGTCAATTGTTCATGTTTACAATGTTATTTACCTGGGAGACTGGCTTGTAAAGGTTAAACAATATCATTCTCCTTCACCTAAATGTTTATACTATTGATTCTATAAGATTCTATAAGATTCAGGCTTTTCATTCTCTCTCTCTCTCTCTCTCTCTCTCTCTCTCTCTCTCTCACTCTCTCTCTCTCTCTCTCTCTTCCTCAGTGGATGAGTTCACAAATCAGCCGGAGGAGCTAAGAGGTTACTCTTTTCACACTCGGCTGTGTAAGGGTCCTCGTGGTTTCGGCTTCAACATTGTAGGGGGCAGCCGACCCAGAGAGTTCCTGCAGGTCTACAGCATCACGCCCGGAGGACCATCCACTCTCAACTCAGGTAAACAGCAAGAGTAGTGTGTGCATCTCGCATATAGAGTTTTCATTATATTTTAATCAATATGATTTGCTTTTGCATGGACTTAATTCGTGAAAGCACCCACAGAAACTCATCTAGATCATCTGACATGCTCAGAGCACATGTATTAAACATTTATTAAAATGATTAAAAATGTACAAATATTACGCAGCCCTAATAACAGCCTTTTTTTACAGCATCCTTAACTGAAATTATGGAAGCCACCCTTGCTGATAGCTTTCCACAGCTTTACTTGAAACAGCAATGCAGCAGCACTGCAAAATCTAGCTTGCTGAATGACTTAAATTACATTCCATGCATCTTCTTCCTCTGTTTTCAGCTGCTTCTTGATTCCAGTTAAACCATTCTCATTAAAGTTGAATAAAAGCATTCGTATCAATGTCAGTGCAGCTCCTCAGAAAGAAATATGTCTGGTTGTGTGTGTAAATAGCATAAGCCCCGCCCCTCCCACTCACTTTACTCTGAAAGGACACACACATAAGTCTTGTTTTGACAGTGGTTTATGGCCATCTGTGAATGAGACACACTTTGGAGGAGTTTGAGAGGTGATATAAAGTTTTCTGTACAGATTCTGACTGTTATACTATCAACAGCTTTGCCAGTTATAATTATATTACCAAAATCCAAAATACTATCCATTAATTCAGACTAATTCAATGGTGACAGTATAGACTGCTGCCTGCTGATAGCTGCATTGTACTGCCTGGGTGCGGCTGCCAGGGCCGATACCTGACTGAGAGTAGATTGTAAATGAGACAACAGTGTGCTTTGACTGCTGGAGGGTCATGTGTCAGAGCTAGAAGATGCATAGCACTGGATTACAGTGTTTATGGCTGCCCAATGATGGACATTCACACACACATATTGACCACACACGCAACCACAGGGGAATAAAAATATGAAAATCATGTAAAGTACAACAGTTAATGGCAATATAACATATAGAAAAGGAATCTATTGAACCTGATCTATGCTCTTCTTAAACGTAAGCTATATGTAGTAAACTGTGGGAATGGTAATAGGAGATGTAAGAACATCTGAAGCACGCTGCTGCATATGCTGGCTGCTGCTGACCCTGCTGGACTTTCTCGTTCTCAATCCTGCGCTAAACTGGAGCCGTTATTGTGTGATCCTGTTCAGCGTCTCAATCTCTCCCTAATCCTAATGGCCTGCATGCTGTAATCCAGCAGTGCTGGGGCAGATACTCTCTCTCTTCTCTCTTTCTTTCTTCTCTTTGCCTCTCATGGTGCTCACATTGTATCCACATAAGTCATTTACATTTCATTCTTTCCATCCCCCATGTAAAGGCAGACTTTCAGTCACCATGGACCAAGTGCATTATGATAATAGCTTTGTTTTAGGGTTATGATAGTGAACCAAGGGTTTTTGCAAAGCCATAATGAGCCAAGCAAGTTTGTATCATCACATTGTTTGGTCATTAAGCCCTAGCCTGTTGCTGAAAGCAAGACGGTCAGCAAAACTACAATACGATAACAAGACTATGTGTGCATCAGTGTGAAACCTTGTCCTTAAACTGGCAATTATCCTAAGCTAAAACATACCACAGCAAGGAAACTGTATATAGACCACTTCTATCTTACTTTTAGTGACTTGATCCACAGATTTGCTTTGACAAAGTCAAAACAATCGAAATTTTGTCACAGTATTAGATCTCATTCATGTATTCTCTCAGGTACATCTGTGACTTAACTAAATCACATGGCTAAATCATAAAAAAACAGTCCATAACAAAATACTTCTGTAACAATATATTTTACTTTTTACCAGAAAATCTGATCAGATTAATCATTATAAAATACTAATTTCTGGTGTTTTCTATCTCCTTCTTTAGCGGACATCTTGGTCTACGTAAATGACTCTTGTGTCCTGGGCATTTCTCATAAGGAGGTAGTGGAGTTGCTGAAGGCTATTCCTGTAGGCCAGAGTGTAGACGTGGTGGTCCAGAGGGGGTACCCCATGCTCTACAACCCTGATGGCTGCCCAAAACAGCGCCGTCCAGGATTACTGGACACCCGAGAACCTGCTATAAAACCTCCACCTCCACCTTTACCTACTACCACCCAGCCACAGCCTCAGGCCCCACTCCCAACTTTAGCACAGCTCAACCTCAACGGAATGACGTCCAGCGCAGAGGGGAGATACTTTAGAGCCCTTGGAGGAAGGGCATCCAGGCTGAGTCTAGATGCCAATGGTAACACTTCACATTTTTCTCCACCTCCAAGGACACCATCTTATTACGCTCATTCAAACGGGAGTGAGAGTGGCTTCCTGAGGCCACTTCGACCCCCAAGGGGGATCCGGAGGCTGCAGAGCGCAGACCTGGCCAGCCAAAGCGACAGTGAGGTGGTGTCAGCTATTGGATCACACAGGTAACATGTGGCTAAAGAGGCTAAAAACATCACATTACTTTCTGATCAAAGATTACGGGACAAACAAGAATTTTGTCTTTAATGTACATGATTTGATAAATCGTGCTTAGCGGCTAGACATATGGTGAAAGGTCCATTTTTATTTAAGGTTGATTTTTAAGGTTTGAAT
Organism: Brachypetersius altus; assembly: GCA_037974465.1. Lineage (NCBI taxonomy): Eukaryota > Metazoa > Chordata > Actinopteri > Characiformes > Alestidae > Brachypetersius > Brachypetersius altus. Next base: position 2,722,315 of record JBBPDB010000017.1, read on the forward strand.
GGTTTCAGTACCACCTGATATATGTAGTAGGTATGCGGCAGGATAATGTATTGTGCTGATATAAATAAATGTGTAGTATAATACCAATATGTGACCCGATCTGCCGCAATGAGTCGGAAGTCTGTGTTCTTTTTTTATTTAGAGACGGGACGATTATGTTGAAAAACATCAAAAATATCAGGGTTTTTTTATATGAAAGAAAAGGTCTTCAAAATTAATCTCCCAAAGTGTCATCATGGAAATAACTGTGAAAATGTACTTAAATGGCTATTCTTACAGAAATATGAATTATTTGATAAGTATTTAATAAATATTTGTATCTAAAAGCCTGTAATAAAATGTTGTTGTTGAATACTGGGTGCATCTCTTTGGATGCTATGGATTGCTAAAGATAAACAAAAAACTGACAAAAATACTTTAAATGCGATTTTCTCGGTTTTCAGTTGGAAAATGGTGCTGCGGTACCATAATTCAAACGATTGTAACTTGACAACCATTTAAGATACAGCTTTGACCAAGATATCATTTTAAAGATTATTTTTTTCATATTTCCAATGATACCAAAACCTCAATTTTAAATTTTGGGTCACTGTGACTCATTTTGCCAGATCAGGTCACATATTATGAATCTTACTTGCATAACACTAAAGCTAAAAAGGATTTTGTCCACTGATGAATTAAGTGGAAATTAACAGCACAGTTATAAAAGCCTATAATACTAGCCTTAACGATAATAAAGTGGTTTAGATTTAAAACAGCCCTTGAGCATTGCATTCTTAATACTGTCCGACACTGCTGTGAAGTTTAAGTCTTTTCTAAAGCATGTGGAGTAAACCTAAAGTGTGTAGTATGTGCATTCTCAGTTTAAGATTGACCTTTCTTTTGCTGTCCTTCTCCATTACCTGCTCAGGGCCTCCCTGATCCGAAACCACAACAACAACTCCCTCTGCCCCCCGTCGCCTTTGCGCCTTTACTCCAACAAGTCCTCTGAAAGTGACCTCTCTTCCTTTGCCCCGACCCCACCCTCCTCTCGCTCACCCCTCCGTCACAGAGAGAGTGTCTCAGCACCTCTCTCCTCCTCCCCGGATGGAGGCCGGAGGTATTCCCAGTTCAGGAAGCCCCAGCGCTCCCTGCTCACCCCTCCTGCCAGCGCCCACTCAGACGGACCGTACTTCACCTTCAACAGCGGCGCCAGTGCCAGCAGCGGCAGCCCTGGAAGCAGCATCCCATCGCCGGGACCAACAACAAGTGGCAGGTTGGGGGGCAGAGAGCTTGTGCCGGTCGCCCTGGCAAAGTGTGAGGAGGGCAGAGGGATGGGGTTCAGTGTAATGGCAGGAAGGCATGGAGGGAAAATGGCGATGGTGAAAAGAGTCTGGGACCGGCAGCAGTGCCATGGCCTCCAACCTGGAGACCTCATTGTGAAGATCAATGGAGCAGATGTTCAGAGCCTCAGTTTCACTCAGGTACATTCTATACATTCTATACATTTTAAATAGAATGTTACACATTCTATGTAAAATTATTTGAACGTACTTACATAACTTTATGGAGAACTTTTAGGACACCAGATGTGTGCAACTAACCGCATCATATACTGTAGGTAGTCATGATTAACCGTTTAACTTATTGGCTTAGAAATACTTTTCCATTTATAAAGCAGTACAATGATTAAATTCTCTGCTTCCCAACCTTTTCTTGAGAGCACAAAGCCCTTTGACATTTAATAATTTCAAAACACGGACACAACTAAATGATAAAAAGAACAAGCAGACAATTTATAGAATTTACATAAAACAATAATATGATAGTAGGCGAAGATTGTGTTGAATTAGCTATGTTGAATAGGTCTAGATATAATAATGCTAATTATTATTATTACCACTGAGGTAGCTCAGTGGGTAGGATACTTGCCTCCGGACCATGAGGTCATGGGTTCGAATCCTACCTTCAGCACCACCACTGGGTCCCTGAGCAAGACCCTTAACCCCAAGTTGCTCCAGGGAGAGACTGCCCCCTGTAGTTAGGAAATGGAAGTCGCTTTGGATAAAAGCGTCTGATAAATGCCGTAAATGATGTACGTCGCTCTGGATAAGAGCGTCAGCTAAATGCCGTAACTGTAATAATACATTTTATTTATAGTGCCCTTTTCATTACAAGATATCTGACTTAAAAAAATAGAAAGATGATTAAACAGCACATGTATAAAACTAATATTTAAATCTAATATATAAAACATAATACAACTTTTCATCATCTGTGAAAACTTCTAAGGGTCCTGAAAATAAAGTGTCGAATATTGTTCCAGGTCCAGCAGATTCTACAGGAACACACCAAATTGGGAGAGGTTATTCTGCTGGTTCAGAGAGGAGGCAAGTCACATATAGAGCTGCTCATTTTAATGTATTGTTACATAAATTCTAGTCAAGAACGAATTATTAGGCTGATTAGCCCACCTACATGCGTGATTCTCTTTCTTCACTTATTGTTTCCAGGCTCCTTATATTATCCAGTCTCTTCAAACTCCCACACAGTGCGCCCACACAGCTCCATTCCACCACGTCCTGCTTCAGCCTCGCAAGTTCCTCTCACCGACAGTCCACCCCTGCCACGGAATGCCCTGACACCACCTCCTCAAACCCTGGTGCGCTCCTCGCTGGTCCAGAGCACCAGCTTCTTGGACTCAATACCTGTCACTCTGACACTGGAGCCACGTGACTGGATGAGCTCTGAGGATGGCGGGACTACACTCAGTCCTAGAGGAAGGACTGAGGAGAAGGTTCAGCCTCCTGCATTGCAGGGATTCGAGGTAGAGCTCAAGAGGAGGCCAGGAGAAGGATTTGGATTCGTCATTGCATCACAGGGCGCAGAGAATGGGAGAGGTGAGTGTTTCAATCACACAGAAGTACTTCATATGTATTTACATGCTATATCCAAAACTACTTAATTTAGTTTTCTTAGTGAGAAATAATTTGCCTTCTGCATTCGGTTGTTAATCCCGACACACTACGTTCATAAGGCTTTAAAGAGGATGACCAAAATAGATGTATAGACCTTTGCATCCAAATTTTCATAGTTGTATTCACATGTTAAATCTTGTGTTCACAAGGTATTAAAAATTTAAAAAATGTGTCTGCAAAAGTTATTCATGCAATGGCCCACAAATTCTGCTCCTGGTGGTCCTGCAGTCAACTGTGGTTGGGAGTCCATGAGAGTACAGTTTGCTTTGCCCTCTCAAGGTGGGTAGGATGGCGCTGCATTAACAGAAGTTAAAAAAATGTTGTGCCTCACTGTGTGGGTGGTCTCATGTGACATGGGGGGTTAATAGAACTTGAGACTAAATTGGGCAGAAAATCAATCAAAAGAATCATCTGCTTTGACCATGACTATAGTTTACTATAACTTTGTTGGGTTAGTGCCACCTACTGTTGAGGTACTGGAGTGTATTTTGCCCTCAGATTCATTGCTTGTGTTTAATCTGTCTCTGGGCACAGTTACAGTGAGGTATTAGATCTCCCAGACAGATTGGAGGCAGAGGTGATTAACTTTGATTTAGTCTTCACACAGTTTAATGAGCAAAGACTGAATCTCTATGAGGTATGCCACTGGGATCAGTAAGGAAAAACAGTCTCGCCATGAAATGCTGTTAGTCCTGCTGTGTATCTAGCAGCACTGGGTCATGCTTACTGACTACAAATCTACAAATAGCTTCACAAATCTGTGGTTTTGGCATACTTAGTTCCCATGATGCACACTGCCGTCTTTATAAATTGAAAACTCCAGTGCTGAGCTCTGTGGCTTTCATAAATGGTTAGACTTCTCTGTTTTATTACACACAGTGCAAAGGTTTGGGTGCCCTTTGTTTTTCAATGGGAAAACTCATTTCTGTGCACATTTTAATGCACAATTACTGTTTATTTGCCCTCACATTGGAAAAATGACAAAACATGTGATCTGTGCAACGTTACGGAATATTTGTTAAACCCTGCTTAATTGCGGTTCAGCAGTCTCAGATCAGATGAGAACCGAACTAATAACACAGGTCAACAAAAAAGAATCATCAGAAACCGTAACACACTTTTCTAAACTACTTTTTCATGCTGATTTCAGATCATGGTTTTTTCGTTCACGTCAACTTTTTGAATTATGAGTAATTCAAAAAGTTGACGTGAATTTTTTTCAATTTGCAATAGACCTGCATGTGGTTTTTATTAAACCACAGACACCAATCAAGAACTGTTTCAGTATTTTCAGTGTGAATTCAGACAGGCCACACTGTGGCACAGATATAATGATCAGTGTCAGTCAGACACCACTGTTTCTTCACAAACAGTAAAGTATAGAACTAGCTTCATCACAGTATAGAACAGTATAGAACTAGCTTCATCACAAAAACTGTGTGTGGGAAAAACTAAACACAGATCAGCATGAAAAACCCACTACTTATCTCTGATGATTCTGACCTGTTGACCTGTGTAATTGTTGGCTGAAATCCCAGCACCTATGTGGAAACCACAGAAATACTCAGCTTGCTGTTATTGTATAGGCAAAACACTAAAACCTGTTTAAATATTACGTTTTTGTTTGTTGTAGAGTATTTGTACATTTTACACTAAACATATAATTTGACATGTGGTGCAACTATGACGTTTGGACGTGATCGCAACCACATAAACTTTAGTGACTGATAGTGACTCAGCACTTTTAATGCTAATGCCTGCTAACCGCGCACACACACACACACACACACACTCATACACACACACACACACACTACCGTCCTCCCCCTCCCTCCTACCTAAGCCCATGATGACCTAATTTTGTGTAGTGCTCCTTTGATTTTTAACGAGGCCATGGCATCAGTAAGTGCTCAAGCTTCTAAAAAAATAAATGTCCCCGGTGTCACAGCGCTTGCTGTGGGTGTTCCTGTTGTGGGATGTTCCTATTCGAGTTTGAGTGATGGACGCCAGATTGAATTAAAGACGCCTGACTGGGCTACAGTACTAAAACAGCGTTAAATCAGCCATGTGAAATGATCACCTGCGGATTGCGCTGGAGGCTGGAGTTTTTCCACATCTTAATCTAGAGCATGGTCCAAACTGGAGAAGGAAAAAACTACAGCTGCCTGAATTAGCATCATAGGGATACCTAGTGTTTATTTCTGTAGGGTTATAAATAAAAGGAGTTCTAGCACGGTAGCCCAGCATCACCTAGGATTTATGCTCCTGTGTTTAGTACAATAGGCAATCAAATACAATCAAAAACTTTTGCTGATAGTTCATTTTAAGCAATTGGATGGAAGGGCAACTAGTTGAGTGGATGCTGAGGAGAGGCTGAATCCGAACAGACTTGAATGGAATCAGCATCATAAAGTCCCTCTTCACTCGTTATTTGTATCACTTGTCTACAAGCTGCTCAGCCAAACACTGATGTCCTGTAACGTCATTCTTTGTCGTTGAAATTTGCATCTGGCTGCTGACTTTTGAGAAACAAGTTTAGTACATGTGACTGAAATTCAGTGCTTTAGGTTTGCACATTCTTTGCCCTCATATCTGTATATTTGTGTGTGTGTGTGTGTGTGTGTGTGTGTGTGTGTGTGTGAAATCAGAGATAACTTTGTGGGTTCTGTAGTGTTTTTCATGCTGATCTCAGATCTGTGTGTAGTGTCTCCTGCAGGTACAGTGTTTGTGAGGAAGCTAGTTCTATACTGATCTCAGAT
>JBBPDB010000017.1:2748788-2761805 GCA_037974465.1 Brachypetersius altus
ACAGGACAGCTGGTGTTGGGTTATTGGCGATGTGGCTGTTTGGTGTGGATGTAGCTTGTGTGTGTGTGTGTGTGTGTGTGTGTGTGTGTGTGTGTGTGTGTGTGTGTGTGTGCGTTTGGGAGAAGGAGGAGATTTAGATGTTTCTGACTGTGAGAAATGAGCAGTTTCTGCTGCAGGTCAGCCCTGCTGAGTTGATTGATCCTGTTGCGCGCACACACACACACACACACACACACACACACACACGCATACCTTCTGCCAAAGGTTGTGCACACAAACACACAATACTGGTTCAATGCTGGTACAAAAGCATGAATTCACTACCACACAAACATGGCTTTCCCAAATACAGAATTAGGAAAGTCCTGATCCTTCTGAAGACCTGGATTTAAGTCAGTGGATCAGGTATTGACCACATTAGGCCCAAACCAGTTCTGATTCTTTGTTGCGTGTTTTGTGCTGCATTGACACCACTGTTGGAAATGTTAACTAAACAGACGCATTATGCATCAGATGTCAAGCAATACAGTATATTTAAGTGGAAAATGAAAACCTTATCTTTCAACTGTAGTTAAATTAGACTACGTTCACTTAAATATGTGCTAAAGTAGCGCGTAAAAGATGAGGGCAAGGCAACTATGCTGTTCGAGTATTTTTTACCGCTTGCTATTTGCTTTCAGGGCATGACGGAAACATTTTGGTTTACTGGCTGTGCTGTAACCAGATTCGATTGGTACTCGTCAATAATGAACATTTCTCAGACTTGGAAGGGATTGTGTAAAAATAATATACTTGATTTTTTAATTTTCGGTAAGTGGGCCTCAGTTTCAAAAGCTGTGCCATGAACATGAAAAGTTACATTTATAACAACTATTCTTCCCCTACAACGCCAAAATAACTTCAAAAGTTAACATTATGAAATAAAACAGAAAAGAATGACCAACTAAATGTTAATATCTAAAATACACTAAATGGAAATAAGTATTGGGACGCCTGACAATTACACCAACAGGGACTTTATTGACATTGCATTCAAATACATAGACTTTAACGTGAAGCTGGTCAACTTAATTTTGCAGCTATAGCAGCTTCCACCATCCTTGAAAGGCTTTCCTCAAGGATGAGGTTTCTGTAGGAATGTGTCTCCATTCATTCTGTAGAGCATTTATGAGGTTCAGACACTGATGTTGGACGAGAAGGTCTGGATCACAATCTCCGTACCAGTTCATCCCAAAGGTGTTAGATGGGGTTGAGGTCAGGGCTCTGTGTGGCCAGTCAAGTTCTTCCACACTCCTCCAGCATGTCTTTATGGAGCTTGGTTTGTGCACTGGGACACAGTCATGCTGGAATAGAGAAGGTTGTCCACTAGGTTGGATGCATGGGGTTGTCCAAAATGAAGCATTATCCTGAAGCATTAAGATTGCCCTCAATAATTAAGAGGTGTGTCCCAATACCTTTGTCCATTTACATTTACGGCATTTAGCTGACGCTCTTATCCAGAGCGACGTACATCAGTGCTTAAGAATTCCATGACTGTTTCTTACCTGAAAAACAGCTTAAATCTGAGTCAACTATTTAACCAAGATACTGCAGTCAGAGCATCTATACAACAACTGTCCAAATAATAACTAGCCAACGCCTAACCCAACAATACATAAGCCCTGTAGAGGAATGTAAGTCAAAGAATTTTTTTTTTATTTTTAATAAGAAATAAGTATTATATTATATAAGTACACAATATATATTATATATTATAGTGTATACACTAAGTAATATAGTGTATAAGTAAGTAAACAGTAAATTCATTTTCTCATGTATATATTTGAGTAGAAACAAAAATATTATCATTTAAAAATACAGTACAACTTGAGAACATGTGAATGAATGCGTGTAATTAGTTACTAACCTCTTCTGATTTTGGCCAGTCTGTGTAGTCATTTTCTAATGTAAATAACATTGTTTTTTTTGTTTTTTTAGTGTTAAGTGTTAAGAGCCAATGCACTTAAGTTATTGCCTTTAAATCATAACCCCAACATCTCTTAAAGGCTTATGCTTCCTAAGTGACTCACTTGAGCTGGATTAGGGATCACACAGATAACCCCCCCTCATTCGAATACGCCTGCCTTTTAGCTGAGTAAGTAGTGTAAGCATGCTGGTGGCACATCGAAGAAAGTCAGGCCCTGCAGGATATACGCTTTTGTGACTGCGTAGTTCAGCACAAAATTCAGATGAGTTGTGCGTTTTTATAAATCACTTAATTCTGAATTAAACGTTTTAACCAAGTGGCCCTAAGTCATAAAATATTCCACATATACAGATGCAACCCATCCACAGAGCACTGCACTGAGAGCACAAGGGTTATAACAAACATTATAAATTCTTTCTCTGATTTAAGCGGGGCTTAAATCAGCTTCAGTATGGTGGAATAGAAATCTCCACACATATCAATATAGTCAGTATTGTCACAGTATTTGAACCACAGTACCGTTCTGTAAAACTTGATTAAATGCAGGTTTCTCAGCCGCTATCTTACAGATAATTTCTGTTTTGAAAATATCAAGTTCTTGTGCCATCTTGTGGACCTCAGAAGCAAGCAGACGTATGCACCAAAATGCTAAATACATTTTAAACATAAATATTATTCAATAAATACATATTGTTACTTGGTGCTGCTGTATCAATGTAATTGGGGCAGCGGGTGGCCTAGTGGTTAGGGGATTGCCCCTGTAATCAGAAGGTTGTGGGTTTGAGTTCCAACTCTGCAACTGTCAGCACTGAGGTGCCCTTGAGCAAAGTACCCTCACACACTGCTGGTTGGTGGCAGGCCACTGCTGTGCTTCACTGGGTTAAAGGCAGAGAAAGAATTTTACATTGTTCAAACTGTGTGTTTACGCATGGCTGTAAGGAACCACTTTACTTGATTGTGCTGTAAAATATTACAATACTTTGTCGTATCAACTCCCACCTCTACTGACCAAAGTCATATTAAAAGTTTACAGTCCTTCTAAACACCCTCCTACATGTTTTGTTTTATTTATGTTTAGCTATTAAGATTCAGTCTATTACCAACAGAATGGTGATAAGAACAACAGCAGTAGACAAGTGGATAAGTCAAATGCAGACTGAACTCCACCAAAAAGCCTAAATTGCAGATAGTTTTGTTGTTCATGCAATTGCATGAATATCAATAAATGTGAAGACATTATAGACAGTTGTTTCCCCCGACCTCAAACACTGCGACCTCAAACTGTGACTTTCAAGCATCGTTAACTACTGAACCACCCCATGACTCATCAGTAGACACTAAATTATGTGGTTGCAAAACAGATGATATGCCTTGCTTTTAGGCAAATGCCACATTTAATTAGTGGAAGTGAAACCCTGGCATGTGACTTCCATGTCTCAGTTTGACATTGAGTTGCGGACAATGCTCCAAAATCTATGCATGTCATGGCAACTGAGACTCAGACTCGAGTCGCACTTAAATCGCACAAACAAAGACTTGTGACTTGACTTTAGACTTGCCCTCAATGACTCGAGACTTGACTCGGTGCTGTGACTCGTGAGTCATAATTCGTAAACCATGTTCATTTCATGTAATTATTCATTTATATCCCGCACGCTTTCCAACAACCCGGCCCCAGTGTCCCATTACTTTTGTCCGAGGTTAACGGTTTTCAGCTAATAACGGTTTTCAAGGGGTCGTTGGAAAGGGTGACCCATCTAACTGTGGAGTTTCACATTTAGAGTGAGAGATATATTTTTCATATTTAACATTTAGATTTAATATAATTTAAAACCAATTGTAATCGTGAGGCGTGGCCAATTAGCATATCTTCTAAACATTTAGAGCTCAACATTTACAGCTCAAACATCCCACATTTAGAGTCGTCATTTGTAAACGTTACCACTCAAAGACTTCACTTGGACTCGAGCACAAAGACTTGAGACTTGACTTGTAAAAATGACTTGTGACTCTGAAAGGCATGTACCAATAGTTTGGCGAACAGTAGAAATGTTAAAAAAAAAAATAGACAGTTGAGATGTGTTAATTATTACTCAATGTTTATTTCAGTATTCAAGATTATCTGTAATGGAATAAAGGATGTTTGAAACCCTGACAAATTCTGGTTCTGATGGGCTGGTGTCAGTCCCCTGCTCTGTGCTCTAGCTTGTTTTTGCTTACAGACTTCGTGAAACAAACAGGAACTACCTACATAGTAACTCGACTCTAATACTGAGACCACAAGACAAGCAGCAGGAAACCCCTTATCATAGTGTCTCTTGGGCTCTGAATACTGTTATTTAGATTATGTGCATCCATTTCTCATTCGTAAGTCGTGCGATCTAACAGTAGAGTTGTCGCTGCCTAGTGTTTTATGCTTTGTTTTAAGGGTTTAAAGGATGCTTGACTGTAGAGTCAAAGTGTAGCTTTCAACAGCATGCTGCTTCTAACTTGTCATTGCAAGGAACTGGCATATATTTGCAAACATTAGCCGCTGGTAAGCAGAGGAAAAACAACAGAAGTCTTGAACAAACAACACACTAAACGCTTTCAAACATTCCACACAGGTGAAAACATGGAGGCAGAACAGAGGCAAGGCGCAACAGAATCACATGAAGATGTAAACAAGAAGAGAAACTATTCAGAGACATGGATAATGTGTGGAAAGCAACAGTAAAAGCATATGGAAACATAACCAAGACAATGCAAGGCAAGAAATGACAACAGCACTGAACAGTTTGATAAATATGAGCTGGCAATACAACACTAGTGAACAATTGGATACAAATACTCATGAGGATTATAAACTGGTTTATAACCTGATCTTTTGTTTTCGATTTAAAGTGCGGCACAGCAGCATTCTCTTAAGCAGTTATATTAGCAGCCACCAGGGATACTTGTTCAAAAAGCTTGAAGAGCTTAAACATATGAGCGGCAATTGTGAGATATCACAGTAGGGCTTCAATTCATTTACCACTTATTATTAAGACGAGTGCATGCTTGGGAATAGAGTGGTGTATTTTTTATTAAGAAGTGATACTAAATTCTCCACAAGTGAGTGAGGGAATATGTGGTGTATACTAATAGAATGGTACAGGTCTGAATGCTTGATGGTGAAGGGTTCAGTGGCTCTGTTAGGCTGTGTAGGGCATGGTTTGGGTACACTTGTGCCTTAGACTTGAAGAGTTACTGCAAATCAAGTTATTCTGACTGATCACCTTTATTCTGTGATGAAACGTTTCTATTTTAAAGGGTCTGGCTTCTTCTGGGACTAACCAGCGCTAACCACATGAGAGATCACTGAATGGTTTGATGAGTTAGGAAATTAAGAAAACGTAATAAAATTTATTTCACAGTCGCAAGATCTCAACCTTGGTGAATGCGTCTAACACATCTCCACCAAGGTGTTAGACGCTCTCTCTAACACCCTCAAAAGACCAATGGTTTTTACATTTGCAGTGTATTAAGGAGGAAATCTGTCAAATCTGTTATGTAATTTTTCAAGAATTGGCTACTGTTGTCCTAATTTTGCATTGCAAAATCCATCAGCAGGAAACATTGGAGTCTAGTTTTTAATGATTATTTTCCATGTTTTTAAAATTCTAATAACTTTACTTCTACGCGACACAGGAAGTCCAGACAAGGCTCGGGATGACGTCTGAAGCTTTGTGATTCACAAAAACACGGCAGGATTTGTTTAGCTATGCTACGACCATTTATGACAGCTGCGTTTCCGACACGCATCCAAACTAGCAACCAAACTAGCTTCGCAACCTCTGCTTACTTCCGACAAAGAATAAAAAATATCGAACGTTTTATCGAACACATTTTTAATTGATATCGATCACGTGTGTATCGCGATTCATATCGTTATCATTTTATCGCCCAGCCCTACTGAGAACTGTTAACTGAAGTGGGCTAAACTGACATTGAACACAAAAACAAAAAAACACCAACAGGAGATTCTCCACCAGTGCTCTCCACCACCACAATCTAAACACCAACTGAGCAAATATCTTTTGATGGAATGTTGTGATATTCCTCCCGTACAGTTCTAGACACTTGTTGAATCTATGTGAGGCACAGTGAAGCTATTTTGGCAGCTGGAAGTGGACCAACACCGTACTAAGAAACTTTATGGTGCCACCCACATATACATCCAAGCAGCTGTGTCAAAATTTTGACTGGTGCTGTATACAAAAGACTCAAATATAGTGTGTCACAGAATCCTCACAGTAACCCAGTTGCAGGCTCTATGGTGAAAGTAGATCTGTGTTTCTGAATCGGATTCAAAACGGTGACAGTTTTGACTAATTTAGTCTCATGGGGAAAAGCCTAAATTGGCAGTGATTATGACGAACTGCTGCATGCGCACGAGCGAAACGGACTGCTCTGTTTGTGTTTGGTTTGATGGTGTCTCCTGGCCTCTTGAGCTTGAATCTGTAATTTTTGATGAGACATAAGCAGCTCTCTCCGGAGTCTCTTTAATACATGTCCCTCTCGTGCGTGGAGGAGATCGGTTGCCGAGGGAACCGTGTGAGCTCAGAGTGGCTCAGTGGGCGAGAGACAGCAGAGAAAGGGAGAGAAGCATGGGTGGGAAGAGAGAGCGGGATAAAAAAAAAAGGAACCGAGTGAAAAAGAAAAAAGAGGGGAGATGAAGAAGGGCAGAAAGAAGTGGGTGTTCTTTTTTCAAACAGATGAGTAAGCATTTGTTTTTAGAATATGCGATTAGCTTTGGTTATCTGGTGTTATCCAGATTTTACTTTGACCAGTTTAACTCTCTTGTTTGCGCTTGTTTTCAGTTATTATGTACCATTTTTCTAAACAGTAACGCAGTGAATTTTGATTAGACAGAATAAAAAAGGCTGAAAACAGCACCTGCAGACCTTTTAACCCAATTCAGATGCAGGTATAGCTAATGATAGAAAAGTCCATTGGAAATAAGTAAAGAAATTCTGTTTGAAGTGCGAATTAGATGCATTTGATCCTAAAGCTGTCCCAAATTATTTTAATACCTGAATATTGGTTTATGTTGGTATTTGTTTCTTTTTTTAGTGTTTGAAATCTTGTTAACCCTTAGAACATGTGGGCCCCTGCGCCGTACCGGCAATGTAGCAAATGCTAAATTGTCATCATACGGCAAAACAATTCCTTATATGGAAATTTGCGTTGATGCTCAAGGTGTCACATAGAACCAAAGTAATTGTAATTAAAAAAAAACATGTAATAATAATAAACACTACTGGGGTTTTAAAAATGGCATGGCACACAAATGCCCATAAAAGTAAGAATGCAGGAGAACTTTCAGGATAGTCTCCGCCTACAAGTGGGTGGGGAAAACCCAGAGAGGGAGGGGCTCCGGAAAGCGGCCGAGGGGCAGCGCGTTGAGAGACAGAGCAGCAGATGGCGAGCGTGTAGGAGAACAAACACCGGTTCTAGACTGTTATACACAAAACATTTTAGAATAAAAACGGAGAGAAAAAAGACTGAGCTGAGAGTTTAGTGAATCCTATTGAGGGTTGGAAACTTTCCATAGCAATTAACGGGAATTTATGGAAATGTATGGAAAATAACAGGAATAAACTGGAATGTTGGGAACAGAAAATATAGTTATATATTATGTGTAATATATTATATGTAGCATAATAAAAGCTAATGCAGTTACAGTTGAGTGCCTATGTTATTCCTTAATAACATTATACACTACTTACTGCAGGACTGTTGAGGCCACACCCCCTACATGCATTGTGCATTCCTCCATCACATGCACAATGGTTTCTGCAGTTCTGAAGTACTAAAGCTACTTTATTGAGCCCAAGCACAGATAGATTATTAAGTACAGAGGGTTAAAACAACTATATATATATATATATATATCTGTAAATATATGTATGTACATATTCATACACATGCACACATACATACACTACCAGAAAGCTTTGGACACACATCTTCTCATTCAGTGTTTTTTCTTTGTTTTTTATTATTTTCTACATTGTAGATTAATATCAAACAAACAAAATGATGAAGGAACACATGGAATTATGGGGTAATCAAAAAAGCTAAACAAACCAGTATATGTTTTGTAATAAGGTAATGATGGACTGTTTGTTTGTTTACTAGTTCAGTGGTTCTTGCCACAATGTGGAGTAGAACCGTAGTGGAATAGTATCACAATAGTGTCCACAACTGTGGACCAGCAATAGGTGATGTTTTCAATATTAATATACAATGGAGCCAAAAATAAAAACAAAGGACACTGTTAAATGAGAAGGTTTTTGACTGATTGTGTATGAACACATACACACACACATATATATATATATATCTGTTTATGACCAAACAAAATGCTTATTTTTATGTTTCTTTGGGACATATATGCTTTAAATGATTTAAAATGTGCAGTTAATTCTCATTATTTTCCATAAATTCTCATTCATTCCCATAAATTCACATGATTCCTGTGGAAAACGTCCAATTCGGAATATTTCCAAAATTCCCAGGTCGCGTGGAAAGTTTCTGGAAATTTACCAGGGATTTTCCGCCCCTTTGCAGCCCTAATCCTTAAATATTAAAATAAATAAATCATGAAGAAGACATACGTTTGCCTTTCTAAGTTATTGGAACACATTGAAAAAAAGGAATGAAGATATAGTAGGAATATATGATTAGTATCTGGTATGTTATTGTCAACCATGCTTTCCAAAATGAGGCAAAAAATAAATACAAAATAATAATACAATAAATAAATTAATAATAATACAAATAAATCCCCCAAACTACTGCAAAACATATCTCACCACAAAATTTCCACTTTATGAACAAAAGTATTGGGACACACCTGTTTTTCAGAGTTTGGGCTGGGCTCCTCACTTCCAGTGAAGGACAGTCTTAATGCTTCAGCAGACCAAGACATTGGACAACGGTGTGCTTCCACCTTTTTGGACAGTTTGAGGAAGACGCTTTTCTGTTCCAGCCTGACTGTCCCCCACTGCACAAAGCAAGCTCCATAAACACATTTGGGATTAACTGGAGATTGTCCATCATCAGTGCCTCACCTCGTAAATTAGTGGGCACAAATTCCCTCCAAAAGACTCCAAAATCTTGTGGAAAGCCGTCCAAGAAGAGTGGAAGCTATTATAGCTGCAAAGGGGGGGGGGGTAACTTCTTATGGAAGTCTGTGTATTGTAATACAATATCATCAACGTCTCTGTTACTGCAATGGTCAGGCGTCCCAATACTTTTGTCTGCGTTATCTGGCCAATGTGTTGTGTTGCTCCTAGCTTAGTTTAGTTTTTATTATCAGTTTGCTTAGACCACAATTCATTTCAGCTGCAAGCCACTTTTATCAGCAACCGTCAAAGACATTTTTCCCCAGGTAGCAATTAAAATCCCTGCATTTCTTCTGACATTAACCCTCAACAAATGAGTTACAGAGAAACACAGTGTTCTGAAAGTCATGGCCATCAGCAGGACATTTCTTAGAATGTCTTTCTCCAGTCTTTTATGCGGCTGTGTAAAGGCTAATAGAGTTTAACACACCATGGCACAGGCGGCTGTAGGGTGAAGGCGATCTTTAACCTAGCAAATGTGCAATAGCAGAGCTAAACTAGGGGTCTGTTTCGATTTTTTGCATTTGAAGTCAAGATTGAATACGATTTTCTATATCTTTTCTACTAGAGATGGGAATCGAGAACCCATTCCAGACCAAATTCCATGGGCTTCAAATGCCTCTGAGGTTATTGATTCCTTTTATTAATGCCTACATTTTTTTCAGACAGTTTCTGACTTATGTGTCATAATATCAGACTCGGTTTCTACACTGCAGGAGACTTTTAGAAAGAAGGAGTCATGGCAGGAAAGGATGAAGTGGTGCAAAGTGAAGCCTAATTACCAAAAGCTAAAATCTAAAGAAGCGCTGCCTATAGTAGAAACACCAGAAATATCTTTTTATGCATCTTGTTCTGAAAGTCAAGGAAAGCCATGCATTTGACACTATGTGCAAGTGCCTCTGCTTTAAAGAATCTTTAATTCTAAAGAAAATTGTTTATTTTATCAGTCTGTTATATCCAAGTTGTATCATTGCAAGGGAAGGAGCATTGTTATTTATGTCAATTAATTATAATTATAATTATAATCATACCACAAAATTAAAGAATGAATGTTCGAATCATTTTAGACAGACATTCTTCACTGTGTTAAAGTCAATAAAATCATATCAGTGTCCATTGCTAGGTTCTACAGAGGCCTGGTTACTTTTTACACACATGGTTGAGAAATAAGAAATAACGTTTTAATGAAATATTTCAAAATGGCATGCCTATGTAAGTATTATCCAAAATAGTGATCTTTTCAAGCCGTGCATCTGAGCTGTTAACCATACAAAACAAATGGGATGCCGCCACATAGGTTCTCTGAGTGATTAACCTTATTTCCAAATAACCCTTTAAAGGCACAGTATCATATCAGAGAACAGTATTTTGTCAGTAACTTGTCAGGAATAACTTAATTGGAGCTTTCTCCCGTTTTCCTACATAGTCTTGCCTGTTTGATGTGAGCTACAAACCAAAATACATTTTTCATCCTTTTGTATCTCAACTCTCTTGGAGAATTTAACTAGATCTGGCAACCCAGGCCTAGTCACTAAATTAGAAAAAAAATATGTTTTTTTAAAAAAAAAAATTTTTTATCTTCCTTTAGACTGAAGCTGTAGGTATTTGTGCATTTGACAACTGGTACTTCACTTTGTTAGAAACAAATTCGCGAACAAGGGGGTTATGTACTGGATTTCTGTTATATTGTGTGGGATTAGGCTCATCTCAGACACCTGTGTTAGTTTAGGGGTAAATACATGTGTTGGGTGATTGGTGGGCCTTAGGGGGAAGGACTGTTCCGTTGAGGTGGACCTTGGTTGTCGGTCCACCGTTATACACATGCTGGTTTTCTGTGGATGTTAGTTCCTTTTTGTCTGTATTGGCCCACGTGCCAGTTTATGTTGAAGTTTTGTAAATAAAGAGGGATGCGAAGTATACCTGTCTGCCTGTCTGCCTGTCTGCCTGCTCTGTTTGGGAGAGAGACGGGAGATGTAACACTGAGGTTCTGGAGGTCCTTTTCCACTACACTGGTTCTGGTGCCAGGAGCCGATTCTGGTGCTCGGTCGGTGCTGAACTGGGAACCAGCGGAGAACCGACCTGCATTTACACTAGACAGCAGCTCAGCGGGAACCACATGATAATACGTGACAGGCCACGCCCACTAAACAGAAACAAACATGGCCAAACTCAGTTCCTGCTTGCTGGTTATTCTCCAAACATTGAGGATTAAATTCAGTATCCAAATGCGGGTTATTCAGCGGGTTATTACCGTTAAAGAGATCGACATAGACAACGATTACGTGCAAGACTCCGCCCACCACTCGTAACGTCACAGGTTCCGGCTACGAGACCAGCAGAGTTTAGGCGCCGGTTCGGTGCTTGTTTTAGGGACCGTAACCAATTTTTTTCTGTGGAAAAGCGCGGCACTGGTTTTGAAATTGGGAACCGGCACGGGACCAGTGCAGTGGAAAAGCGGTAATGGTGTTGGGAGGTTCCAGTGTCACAACTTTATGAGTGGAACTCGTCTACATCACTCTGAAGCCAAACAGTCACAGTACCGCTGCTTTGATTGCAGTAATTCTCCTCCTCTCCACATCTATCTCCAAACATGCTTGAACGCTTTGCCTGGCACCCGACACACTACGCCCACGTACACGGCCGCTGGGTTGCCAGGCAGCAGGAGCTATGCCTGCTGTGATACGGCAGTGCCACACTGCAGGACCGGCGTGGAGCTTTTTTTTGTGGGTCAAGAGTTGAATAGGGTCAGGGAGACTCAGTAGGGCCATAACATCTAGTATGCTAGCTCTGTAAAACAAAACAACATGCGTTTCTGTTTGTTTAAAATTTTGATTTGGCTTATCACTAGCCTGCAAAGTGTTGTTAAGCCTTAAGTTTTAAGTGAAAAGTGCATTTTGAAGTTGTTACCTTATATTGTGCAAGCTGTTCCTCACTTCTGTACATAAACCTTCATTGCTTGGTTAGTGGGTTGCAGGAATAGCTCCCATTGAAGTAAAGATCTCTACCTCAGATAGCTTTTCAAAAACTCCTTACGTAACTCCAAGTTTTCTCTCACATAATCCGCAGTGTCTGTCGGAAGGTCAAAGCTGACTGGAGAGATCGTCCGTGTGGGAGTAGTCAAGAAGCTTTAGAATGGTGTTTGCAGTAATACGTTCATGGAATAATCAAAATATTGCATTAAACCACCACCAATGATGCACACACTTTACTGCTGTGTTCGCTTGCTTGCAAATGCCCCCTAGCGACAGGAAAATCGATTGAGTTGTGACTAATTGTAAAGCGATTATTGATGGGGGACAGGCCTGGTGTTACCTGGTGCTGAGAGTTGATCTTTTCTATGGGCTTTGGCCACAGAGTGAGTGGACTTTATTAATACATGATATCACTTTAGTGCTGAGCTGGAGAAGCCTCTTCACTGCAGGCCTGCTTTAATGGCTCTTACTCTCAGTTGACTGGTTCTCTTCAAAGTGGTGTATTCTGTCTGCCTCTTTCTGTCTGCGTGTCTGTCTCCCTCTTTCACTAGTTTGTCATTCACATGCTTTTATCTTTCTTCCTCTATCCGCTCTTCTCTGTTTTTTTCACTCTCTCCCATCCTCCCTGTCTGTTCTTGCTCTTTTTTTCCTGTATAATAGATGTAGATGCACCCACACACTGGCACTGCCCTCTACACATCTATCATTCTGTGACTCAATGGAAATCAGATTTCACCTTAATACATCCTCCTTCCATCTTTTAGTTTCTCTCTCTCTTTCTCTGATTCTCTATCTATCTGTCTGTCTGTCTGTCTGTCGATCTATCTGTCTGTCTGTCTGTCTGTTTGTCGATCTATCTATCTGTCTGTCTGTCTGTCTGTCTGTCTGTCTATCTATCTATCTATCTATCTATCTATCTATCTATCTA
>JBBPDB010000017.1:2778067-2790209 GCA_037974465.1 Brachypetersius altus
TTTAAAGGCTAATGGTAGCGGCATCAGAGGCTTAATCGGGTATACATGAGCATGACCTGACCCCTCACACACACACACACACACACACACACATCCACCTAGAGCAAGACAAACAGAGAAAAGGAAAACAAGGGGCAGGGGTGAAGAAGAGAATAGAAAAAGAAAGAGAGGAAGCTGGAGAGACAGAGAGACAGGCAGAGAGAGAGAGAGAGAGAGAGAGAGAGAGAGAGAGAGAGAGAGAGAGGTACAGACAGAGAGCAAGAAAGAGAGAGAGAAAGAGAGAGAGACACAGACAGAGAGAGAGAGAGAGAGAGAGCGAGAGAGAGAGAGAGAAAGATTGGACATCACTGATCAGTCTGGACAGATAGAAATGTCTGGTCTCTGAATAAAACATCACTCATAAACATATCAGATAAGTGGTGACCTCAGCGAGGGGCTGCCACAGACCTGCCCTCCCTCCAGAGGAGATTCGATTAGGGTCCGGTTTCTACAGCCCACTTATCCGGGGCTCCACCGCCTTCGGCAGGAGACGATGGAGGCGCGGTGAAGGCGATGGCTCTTGAAGACGCGGCGGCATCTCTGACGCCCCATCGCTTTGTGTTTTTACTGGAAGGTAATGCGGCGCTGTCCATGAATTCCCATCCACGACCCCTGCCTCGGCCTGAGAGCACTACCGGTGATTGCTGTGTTTTCTCGTGCGGAGATTCGTATCGATTCTGACCACTCTGTCTCTGAGAAAATATCAGAAATTACACTCCTCCATGCTCTGGCCACTTACCGTCTCGAAAGTGTCGCGCCATGTTTGGAAAACATCTGGAATTGCTCGGCCGGACAACCACGTATTAACGCAAAAACGTCTCATTTCCAATCCTCCTCAAAGAGTTTGCACGTGTCTGAAATCTCGCACTTGCCTCAGTGCACTGAGATTTAGTGCATAGTGCGCTCTGCTGTGGGTCAGTGCTGTCCTAAACGGAACACTAACGTTTTGCTCTTAGTGGAAGTGACGGACTCACATTTGCTCGCGGTTCTCCAGCCGCCAGAATATCTGCCGGTTTTACCGCAGTGTCCATCAGTACAATAACTTTATTAACGTTACTCACATTTATACCAACCAGCCGCCTCCGCTCGGGCTCGTATTTCACTGTTTGCCGCCGTTATCCAACTCGAAAACATGTTGAAAGTCCCGCCCCCTCCGCTACGTGGTCAAAATGGCGCCTGTCCATCGTTCTGCTCTGCGTTTTCTGGCCAATTTCAGTGCAGCATCAGGGTTCTTTCAGTGACTGAGTTTTAGCTTGGTTTTCAGTGTGAGCGCACTATGCCCTAAAATCACGCACTAAAAGTGCGCAAGTGCGCGATTTCGGACACACTCATAGCCTTTTGACTACAAGAATATACTTGACTTTAGATTGATGGCAAAATGTCTTACAACAATTTAATTTCCCATTTAATTTGAAATCAACTTTTGATTAGCAATTTATTTGTTTATGCACTTGGTCAGTCAAGATTCCTTTTTTTCGTTAAAATACTGTTTACACTGTAGGTACAGATTGTAGTGCATCTGTCTGTCCACATATCCTAGCCCCCTTTATCCCATTCATCAGTGGTCAGGACCCCCTCAGGACCACCACTGGGCCGGTATTGTTTGGGTAGCGGATCATTCTTAGAACAGCTGTGATGTGTGGTTGTGATTGTGCAGTAGATCACACTCAGCAGTGCTTCCAATACTCTCCAATCTATTAAACACATCTAACCTGTTTTACTGTGCTGAAAATAATCCACCAGCCAAATAATACCTGCTCACTGATGGTCCTGTGAGGATTCTGAATGTTACTGAATGGGGTAAACAAGCGCTAACAAATGATGCAGAGAAACAAATGTACAGTTTGTGATTGCAAACTACAAAAAAACTAAAAAATGGACAGATACAAGGTTGGTGTACCTAACAAGGCAACTTGTCAGTAAGTAATAATGATAAACTTTTTAAATATTTCTGTGTGATTGCATGGTTGCTGTAAAACCAGTGCTTGGAGATACATAAACATTGTTTTTATTGGAAAAAAACATTTCTGTTATACCGCTGAACCACTGAGGGGGTGTTTACTCGCTGGCCATTTATGGTTATGGAAGGCTGAACACAGACACATTCACAGGCTGATTGCTTTTAATTAAACCACAACAAACAGTGACACATCTTTATTCATTACTGTCTTGAGTTTTTGTGTCTTGAAGTCTGTTTGTGAGTCTGCTGTGCTTCATGTTTGTATCTGGATGTTTTATCCCTTTCCAACTGCCTTAGCAGCAACATTACTTTCAACATGGACTTTCTCTCCAACATACATTTTAAAAGTGACCCGACTGCGCGCTCTCTCCCCACACATTACAGAGGTGACTCGACCACAAAAATCTTTTTGTTTAAACAACCAGTACTCTGCCCCTGTCGACAGATCAAAAATCAGAATAAATGTGCCCTACACCAGATATAAAGAGATGTCAATATGTCAGTAAATACTGCAGGAGGAGAAGAGGTGCCAGCTATAAAAATAATAATAATAATAATAATAATTAATAATAAGAAAAAATAAAACACAAAATATATATGAATTGAATATAGTTAACCCATTTTATTAACGGGTGAAACACTGCTAAAATACCAAAGTTGAGACTGAGACTGTGGTAGAATCTTAGAGTTGATATCATTCATGATGTTTTATGCTTTAGGTTAAGTCCTTGGCCGATTCCATTGACGATGCTCTGACTTGCCGGCCGTCCAGAGAAGACTCTCAGGAGGGTATAGGGGACAGCAGCGGTGTGGTGGACGACTTTGGTGAATGCATCTGGAGCAGCAGCAGTCACCCATCCCTCCGCCGAGGTATGGCCGACCGGGACCGGAGCGGTGGGGGAGGCGGCCAGAGCATGCATGAGGACAGCACAGCCACTTCGTACAGTGATGTCACCCTCTACATGGACGATGGCCTGCCATCTTCGCCACTCTCACTGGACAGAGCGCCAAGTAGCACAGACACGGAGTTCTGGGGCGGCGGCGGGGGGAGCAGTGGGGCCGGAGGGCGAGAGGACAGCCGTGACACAGAAGGAGGAGGAAGCAGCAACAGTCGTCGGAGCACACCTTGCACAGAGTGCCGTGACTACCGCCTTCGGGGGGCGCACTTGCCCCTGCTCACCATCGAACCACCCAGCGACAGCTCAGTGGACATGAGTGACCGCTCGGACCGCGGCTCCCTCGGCCGGCAGTTAGTGTACGAGCAAGACTCAACTGGAGGCTCCCCACAAGGGACACTGAAACACAACCCCAACGCCCGCTCTGCAACCTCCACTGCAGCGCAAGGCCAGACACGTCCAGCCGGTCGCCCACTGCCCTCGCACATCCCCCACCACGTAGCACACCATCACCACCACCATCACCACCATCATCATCAGTACCCCGACACACCATCGTCTTCTTCTTCACCCCAGCAGCCCCCGACCACGCCGCTCTCTTCCTCCTCCTCTGCCCCTTTGCCCCCCGGTGGCCTGGATCAGCAGTGCTGCTCGGACGGTGACAACGACTCGCTAAACTCTACCACTAACTCTAATGAGACCATCAACTGCAGCTCAGGCTCTTCATCCAGGGACAGCCTGAGGGAGCCGCTGCAACCTCTGGGCAAGCAGACCTACCAGAGAGAGAGTCGCCATAGTTGGGACTCGCCCGCCTTCAACAACGATGTGATGCAGAGGAGGCAGTATCGCATTGGTCTCAACCTCTTCAACAAGTGAGCAAAATGTTATCTGTCCTATTAGCACAAATACTATTAGTAAAACGAAAGAGATCTCCAGATATACGCTGTTCAGAACACTAGAGGAAGGGGTTGCACTCTTAAAATTCATATATAAAAATTATTGACTGTGTACAATAAACCTCACATAAAATGACTTTGAGCAATAAAACAATGAAATATGGATAAGATAGCTAATGTGTTTTTTGGCATACAGCCATTTCATAATTCATTGATAAGATTGATAAGAAAATTTTTTGTCACACCTTCCTGTTTATGCGATGATTAATGACTCTTTAGTCGGTCCTCATGGTGCACTAATGTGACCTGCCCTACTGTGTGTCATGTCTCTCTGAACCACAGGAAACCAGAGAAAGGCATCCAGTACTTGATAGAGCGTGGCTTTGTATCGGACACACCAGTCGGCATCGCGCGCTTTATTCTGGAGAGGAAGGGCTTGAGCCGGCAGATGATCGGAGAGTTCCTGGGCAACAGACAGAAGCAGTTCAACAAGGACGTTCTTGAGTGAGTCAGCTGGCAACGGAAACGTTTTTTTTTAAATAAACCAATAAAAAGGGCCCTGGAACTGAAAAAGAAAGGTCTACAGAAAGCTTCCACTTAAATATAAGTTTTCAAGGATGGATGGTGGATGGATTGTTCACAATTGCTGCAGATGTGAGCAGCTATTCACATTATATTCATGCCATCTCTCCTGTGTTCCAGTTGTGTGGTCGATGAGATGGATTTTTCTGGAATGGATCTAGATGATGCTCTGAGGAAATTTCAAGCCCAGATCAAAGTGCAGGGAGAGGCTCAAAAAGTGGAACGACTCATAGAGGCTTTCAGGTTGGGAGTGTTTGTAGAATAATGCAATTTCTAGACATTTAGAATATTTCTACCTCTCATGTCTCTGGTAGTAGTGCATGGTTTTAATGTAATGTGCCGTATTTACAGTATATATTAATATTTCTCTTTCCCTCTCTTTCTCTCCCAGTCAGAGATACTGTGTGTGTAACCCTGTACTGGTGCGGCAGTTTCAGAATCCCGACACTATCTTCATTCTGGCCTTTGCCATCATCCTCCTCAACACAGACATGTACAGCCCCAGCGTCAAAGCGGATAGGAAGATGAAGTTGGATGATTTCATCAAGAACCTGCGGGGTAGGATACCAAACGCAACTGCGCGCACGCACACACACACACACACACACACACTCTTACATCATCACATACACACACATTTTTGGTTATCTGCTTGTTTAGTTCAGTCCAGTTTATTTATCTCAAAAAATCATCTTCCACTATAGCTAACAATGGAAGAAAACCATTTACATTCTGCTAATGTGCCCCTGGCAGCCTTTATTCATCATTAGCAGTATTTGCGAGTATCCTGTTAAAGGGGACATATTATGCATAACTCACTTTTTTTTTTTACCAACGAGCTATAAAAGGTCTGTGGGCTACAAAACATGTTCATGAAGTTCTTTGCACAAAATTACGCTCACAGACAGAGCGTGATTTATTCTCGACGGTTTCTGTCCCATTCAAAATGAGAACCACTCCTCAACTGTTGAGCCCCCACCCACTAGATTAGTTGAAGATCCACTAGATTAGGTGAAGTGTTGTGTTCATCTTGCTCTGGGTCCGACCCAGGGTCGAACATACAGGGTTGGATCTGTTTTCTGCCCTTTTCACGCGTGTTGAGTGTCCCAATACTTTAGTCCATCTAGCATATCTCTCACTCTTTCTTTCTTTCTCCCTCCCTTCCTTCCTTCAGCCTGGTCACCATATAGGGTAGATCCGCTGTCACAGATTGGATGGATGGATGGATGGATGGATGGAAGGATGGATGGATGGATGGATGGAAGGAAGGAAAGAAAGAAAGAAAGAAAGAAAGAGAAACACTTTCACTGGTATTAGGGAAATGTGTAAAATTCTGAATTTAAACACGCAGCTTAAGCACGGGATGGGTGGGCGTGGCCAACAACAGCGTATTTGCATAAAAGGGACTGAAATTGACTGAAACGGTGAAGAATAAAGCCAGTGAATCTCTTTATGTGAGAGTGATTTATGTGAAGTGCAAACATTTTTTATAGCCCATAGACCTTTTATAACTAAAGTGAGTTAATCTGGTGAAAAACACTGCATTATTCTACATTCAGCTGCAATTCAGAAACAAGTGGATTCTCTCTTCACCCCAGGGGTCGATAATGGGCAGGATATCCCGCGTGACCTGCTGGTTGGGATCTATCAGCGCATTCAGAAGTGGGAGCTGAGGACCAATGATGACCACGTTTCCCAGGTCCAGGCAGTAGAGAGAGTCATTGTGGGCAAGAAACCAGTGAGTATATGTTTTATTTTTGCCTTAAGAAAAGATTTAATAGATGGCATTAGATCAACAGACTGATTAAACCTTTTCATTGTGTTATTCATTGTGATCTTGGGATTGTTCTTTAACGTCACCCGACTGTCCTTGTACAGGTCCTGTCTCTTCCTCATCGTAGGCTGGTGTGCTGCTGCCAGCTTTATGAAGTTCCAGACCCCAACCGCCCCCAGCGGACAGGGGTCCACCAGAGAGAGGTCTTCCTCTTCAATGACTTGCTAGTGGTATGCTCACCATTTACCCTATTGTCATGACGACCACACTCATCTATATAAATGTAACTCATTTATATAAATACATATAAAAAACATACAAATATAAATACATATAAAAAAAATTTCAGCCTTCATATAATTTCACTTAACTGGTGGTGCCCCTCGTTACAGTTTCAGAAAATTTCAGATGTATATTTTTACGTACTTACTTACTTACTTACTTACATCTATATTTATATTTACTTGTACTCATTTCTTTATTTCATTTGGGTTTCAGAAAACATTATAAACAAAATGTACTTATTGTTTTAATGTTGAATCAAGAGCAAGCGCATTGTTTTTTCCTTAAAAGTGCTGGTTAGCTCATTCTTTTGTTCTTGCTGCTGATCTGACAGGTTACAAAGATCTTCCAGAAGAAGAAAACCTCAGTGACGTACAGTTTCCGGCAATCTTTCCCGCTGGTGGAGATGCAGGTTCACATGTTCCAGAACTCCTGTAAGATTTAGTTTGTATATTCAAGTATTGGCTTCAAAAAGTCAGAATAATTAATACTCTGCAAGATTCAAGGTCAAACAATTTTTAAAATGATGAAAAAAATGTGCCTTTTACATTACCTTTATTGCTCTCTCTCTCATTTTTTTTATCTGTTCCACCACCTCTCTCAGACTACCCTCATGGTGTCAGACTAACGTCAGCGATCCCGGGCGGAGAACGCAAGGTGCTGATTGTGTTCAACGCACCGAGTTTGCAGGACCGCACACGCTTCGTCAGTGACCTAAGAGAGAGCATTGCTGAGGTGCAGGAGATGGAGAAATATAGAGTGGAGTGTGAGTACAGCCCCCTCTGCTGGTCACTGTTGTGAACCAAACCATCCTTGTTTTGTCACGAATAAGCTGTTAGGATAAAATGTTTAATTATAGCAATTTTAATGCCTTTACCAATTTGTTTTTACAAAAATGCTCATTTTAAATGCTCAGTATAATCACATATAGTCTGGCAGTCTGACACATTAGCATAAATAATATAATGAAGCCTGTCTTAAAACATGTAAATTAGCATTAAATCTAATTTATGCGGTTTTATCCTTACCCTAAATGTAGGTGATGACATGCAGAGTTTGCTTCGTTGTTTTGCTCTTGAGCTACAAGGTTAATGTAACTGGCAATTGGTTGCAGCTTATATCAAACCAAATCTACATTTAAAACACATCTTCCATTGTCAAGCTAGAGCAGTCGTCCTAAACTTGGGGGTTGTCAGTTTGCGAGATGAAAGGATAGTTGCCAAAAAGAGAGCAAAGGTTTGTTTTGTTAACCTCACAATTTTTACCAAAAAAAAAATGTAAACATAATTTTGAATTACTTTTACATCCTACACCAGTGATATCACACTCATTATGAGCTAAAACTGAATGGCTACATGACTGGAGTGATTCATGTGCACTTTGTTGTATTAATAAAGTCTCTACTGGGTACAGTTAGCGGTGCTGTGTTGCAGTAATAAGCAAAGCAGCTAACCTAGATGCTGACTTTGCCTCCTTTTATTTGTATTATGCGATGCATGATAGTGTCATTTGTTGACCCTGACTCTGACACAGAGTGATATCAGGTGTGTGGACAAAACACATAAGGCTTCATCCTGTACTTTTGTCCTTTTTTATGTGATGAATGTGGTTACTTACTGTAATGCTTAGATGTATATCATCAGATTTTAATACAAATAGACAGAAAAAAGTCACTAAAGTGCCAAAGTGAACTTATAGGATTAGCAGTTAATATGAAGGTGGAATTTGAGTATTTTCAATCAATAAGAGGAAATTCAGGAAGGCTGTTCACCTCCCCGGGAGTGGCCGACCAACAAAGATCAGTCCAAGAGAAGGGTGTGTAATACTCTATGAGGTCACAAAAGAACCCAGCGTAATCTCTAAGCAATTAAAAGCTGCTCATACATTGGTTAATTGTAATGTTAATGAGACCACCATCACTGAACACTGAACAACAAGGCTGCAAAGAGATTGGTTTAAATAAGAAGTGTTATGTTTGCCGAACATACACATTCCAGTATAAGGACCTCATCCAATCTGTGAAACATGGCGGTGGCAGTATTATGACCATAACCCAATAGAAATTATGTAGAAAGAGACGTTCCCGTGAGGAAAACCTATTTACATCTCAGAGTTGTTCCGTATGGAGAAATGGTGTAAAATCAGTCAAGCTGATGTGCAGGACTCATAAACAGTGCAAGAAGTGTGACATACCAGAAATCAAAGGATTGCATAATTTTGCTGCTCACAGTGACGTTGGATCATTTTCCTCTATAAATAAATGGCGCAGTATAATATTTGTGGTTGATTTGTTCTCTTTACTTCAAGGACTTTGAAAATCTAATCAAGTTTCAAGTCTATGTATATATGTAGCAATTTAGAACATTCCAAAGGGTTCACAAACTGCAGCAGTGTATTGCTGAATAGTTACTCTACTCTCATGTTTCCAAAGCAAAACTGGGAAATATTATATGGAATTTTTCACCAGAGAGTTTTTGTAACATTGCAATCAAAATGAGTATAATTGCATTATAATGCCTGACCACTTTCCACACTGCACTATTTAATGTTTAGCTGGGCTTCTTTTATATCTGCAGCGGAGCTGGAGAAGCAGAAAGGTGTGATGCGGCCCAGCTTGTTGAGCAGCAGTGTGGTGGGTGGAGGTGTGGGTGGGGTCAAGAGTGAGGTGGTAAATGGCTCTATAGGAAGACCCAGTCTGGATGACAACTACTCACCCGGAGAGGGCCTTAAACGCACTGCTCTCAGCTCCTCTCTGAGGGACCTGTCTGATTCAGGTGAGACTCACAGTCAAACACACACTCACAAAAGCAAATGCACACAGTTACATAGCTGCACAGTCACTACTGAATGCCTTTATATGCACTGCAGTGAAACACTAGACACACTTGTACAAATATGTCTACAACCGATGATTTAAGAAACAAAACCTTCCATAAACCATTTACCAACATCATACATTTACACAGCCCCTTTAAAACTAACCACACACACAAACGTAATCACTATTTGTATGGGATGTGTTTTTAAATGGGGGGATGTTAATTTTATTGCTATTCCCCAGTAAGAGGTCAAGTTCTGTTTGAATTCCCATGCTAGTCTGTAGCCTCCAACTAGTGTAAAGATTCCAGTGCTTTCATTTCTGTAAAACAAACCATAGAAATAACTCTATGTTATGTTGATATTATGCAATTTGACATGTCACTCTGTGGAAAATAAGTTTTCTTAAGAACAGATTGAAGCGTTCCTACTTTCTCTGTGCCATCCCACCCATGTACAATTTTACAAAACCCATCCAAGTAGTACTATTCATGAACAATTCCTCACTCCCTTCCTGAAATGCTTGACATGTCCTGATTGGGTGCAGGGAAACGCGGCCGCAGAAACAGCGTTGGTTCCCTTGACAGTACAATGGAAGTAAGTCTGAGTGGAGCAGAGGTCTGTATCTTTAGCTTTCGCCCAAAAACCCATCACCAAAGTGACCACCACCCCACCCACCTCGCATGTCTGCCTGGAGAGCATTCCCTCTCGCCACCTTTAAAAAAAATAAAAAGAAAAGAATGAAAGAAGACCCTGCCTTGCATGTGTTTTACCATTCTCCTCAGATACAGAGCCATAACTATGCATCGATGTACCCTATGCCTGTATATGCACGGTTATATGCTCCCTGCTAGTGCATCAGAATGAGGGTTTACCGTACATGTGCTCGGAGGCAGAGGAGAAGCCGTTTCCCTTTGAATGCCTGTGGTTGTGTGAGCCCTTAAATATTTCATATGTTAATGAATGGGTTTGCTATTTCTGGTGTTTCATTTGCAAGTAGGCCTGTCACAATTATTTCAGGATTGGCTGATCGCAGTTATTTCAGCTGACCATAGTCAGAGGTTTTACAATCACATGTTTACATCACAACAAATGGAATGTGAACCGGGTGGGTTTTCATCAGCTGGACTGAGGCAATTTCAACAGAAAGCGCAATTATTGAGACGTAGCTTGGGGCTGATGAATACAGCGAAAGTTGTTACTCTGACTAGAGTTATAACAAATGTGCTGCAGTACTGTGTGATTATTTGTGTGAACAGTGTCTGTCATCAACTGCTAAAGCTTTGGCCACTTCAGGCTTGTGCTTTGACGGTTGCATATATATAATTGCTAATTAACCAATAATATGACAATTAATAGTCAAACAAGTTCATGTTTGTGACAGGCCTATTGTAAAAGTGTCTTAATGCATGAACAACCAGCATTAGTTGTTTTAGTGCATAATTTGTTCTATATTTCTTGTGATCCTGCATCTTCATCTGTGGTGTTGTTTTTGTTTTTAACCACCAGTGTATATTACTGTATCATAAAGAAAATTTGTTCCATGACTCTAATCAACTCACCCGTTTCTCCTCCCCTGTCCCACAAACCTGTCATACTGCCTCTGCTTTTGCCACTCTTTCCTTATGTTTCTGAACTTCTCCTTACTGCTTTGCGCTTTTATCCTTTCATCACCCCTTTCCCTCTCTGTTTCCATCCCTTCCCTGTATCTCTGCATGGGCAACCCTTTCCTCCTGCTTTCTTTGTGATCCCCATCCTCCGAACCCTCTTGGTTTTTTCTGGCTCTTCTCCTCTCGCCCTCTTCCTGCTCTTCCTCCTCTCCCCCCACTCTCTTTGTCTTAGGGTTCCATCATTAGCAGTCCACGGCCTCACCAGCGTTACCCAGTAGCCACTGTGCTCCCGGGATGCTATGGAGCCGAAGAGTACCGGCCTCACCGCCCCATCCTGAGCCCCGGAGTGGGGGTGGGGGGTGGGCCGGGGCAGCAGCAACAACACACCACACCTGCGGGGGCTGGCGGTGGGCCAGCCTCCAGCAGCAGCAGCAGCGAGAGAGGAGCCAGTGGGACGGGGAGTGGGACGAGCACTGCCGGCTCGTTCCTGGGCTCCCTGTTTGGGGGCAAGCGGGCCAAAACACCGGGCCCCATTATCCCCCCGGGGCCACCCTACCCCGCCCCCGTGGCCCCACCGAGCACTGGAGGACCACCACCCCTCTCCCCATCCCCGTGCTCAGCGGAAGCCGGGGGCCCTTCCAAAATCCAGGCACTGCACGCCCAGTACTGCCACACTACTACCAGCAGCAGTGTGGCTGGGCAGCAGCCTCCACCCCCCTACTACCATCCGCACCAACGTTACCACGTGCAGAGCGCGCCGGCATCTGGACACCCGCACCAGCACCCCACTCTGCAGCGTGTCACCCTGCCGCGTCGTCCTCTCCCCAACCCCTCAGGGCACAACCCCTACCCTCCACCGCTTTCCCAGCATGCTTTGCCGCAGGTTCGCTACGGGACTTTGGGACACATGGGCTCGCCATGCGTCCCCCCGCCTCTCCCCCTTTCTCCTCACTCCCCACTCTCCCAACACCCGCAGTTTGCCCTCTTCCACACGCAGCCTCTGCCCTCACACTCGGTCAGAGGGGGCGCCGTCAACAAGCCTCCACTGACATTGTCACATTCACAACCGCACCCACACGCACACTCACACGTGGGACATACGCCCCACCCCGCCCATTTCATCTTCGCCAGCCCGCCCCCAGCCCCCACACAACCGCCCCCACCCCCACCCCCAGTTTCCGGACCGCCACTCGGCACCTCCCAACACGTACCGCCGGCCGGCCCGTATCTGCCCCAGTATCCTCCACTACTCTCCTCCATCCACCCTCCCCACCCCCAATCCACTT
>JBBPDB010000017.1:2829706-2860733 GCA_037974465.1 Brachypetersius altus
TCCCTGCCACAAACGCCGTCTTCTCTGACCCGTGTGTTGGCACCTTTAAATATCTGAGCATTGTCTATTCATGCATGGATAATAATGACATTCTCTCTAATCAGCTTGAAGAGGTTTAAATAGTGTGACACCTGGTGCTCTGTGTTGGAACTGAGGTGTGAGAAATGACTTTCTTTTGTAGGCAAATATGTGCCTGAAACTCTCACTTCCTTGAAAGTAAACCTTTAAAATGTAAAGAAATACTGAACTTTGTGTGTCACATATAAAAATACATTTCCAAGCACTTGCTTTATTGTATTTTTAACCATTTTTTTTAACCAAAGAATGTACTGGGAAGAATAAAGTCATTAATCACAAGTTGCCTTGAACGTCTTTTTTTTCTGAGTGAGATTTTCCAAAACTCCTGAAAGCCACAGTGCAGGTCTTTATAACTCTGCAGGGTGAGCTGGAGCTTGAACTTTTATTTCATGAAAAAAATTAGCAGCGCTTTCGTGCGTTTGTACACATTAAATTTTAAAAAAAGCATTCAACAAACACGGCTTCCGCCCCCTGCTGGCCAGGACTGGGCCCGCAGCCTTTTCCCTGTACAGCTCCAGAAAGTGACCACAGCAATTTATGTTTAAATTAGCATCTATATCGGTTGAGTATGACAACCAGAGCTGTATGTAGCACCTGATGAATTGGATACATTTAACAAAAATATCCCAAATGCACGAAATGCAACAAGGTGAAAGGAAATCAGAAAATTTCTGGGAGGATGTGCAGAGAAGAATGAGGAGAATAATCTCTAAAATGTTCCTAGTGGCTCCTACGTATTTAATATTTGCTTTA
Source organism: Brachypetersius altus (assembly GCA_037974465.1). Taxonomy (NCBI): domain Eukaryota; kingdom Metazoa; phylum Chordata; class Actinopteri; order Characiformes; family Alestidae; genus Brachypetersius; species Brachypetersius altus. The sequence goes on from JBBPDB010000017.1 coordinate 2,830,538, forward strand.
TACGCAAAAAAACCTACAGTAGAAGTGGATGAGTGCCCAAATTATGCTCAAATGACCAATTCTTGCCTACAGAATGACATATGGATCTGCACCCTGCTACTTTAATCCCAACATTCAGGCTTTCCTACTCGCTCCCGACACTCTTCTGCCATCCCTGCACATAAGGCAAATGAATGTAATGTAATAAAACATAATGTAATTATTACCTTATATTAATTACCAGCAATTATTCAATGAACAAAACCAATGCTGCAAAGCTTTCTTCTGGAAAAAAAAAATTACTTATGTTATGAAGCCTAAACAAGAAACATTTGTATGCCAGAAATTGAACTTGCCTGAAGATTATTATCATTTTAGTTGTTTTTGTTATTGCTTTTATTATTATTATTATTATTATTATTATTATTATTATTGTTATTGTTATTATTGTTATTGTTGTTATTGTTCTTATTATTATTATTAATTTATTATCATTATTATACTTATTATTGTTGTTGTTGTTGTTATTATTATTGTCATTATTTTGTCTTCTTTTTGTAATATTTAACATTTAATAATGTTAAGTTCACATTATTATAAAGCAATAATGTGCTTTAAGCCACAGCCAGAAGTTTATTTGAGTACTTTAATAAACAGTTGGTTTGTTTGGGTGTTTTATGGTCAGAAGTGTTAGAGCAGCTCAGACTTGCCTGTACTGAGGAGAACTGAACTGAAGATGCTCTCTTCAGTAACGTCTGGACCATCTCTCTCCACACACCTGGTTAAGAGGCTTCTATCAGCTCTCAGTTTGGAAACAGGACTCAGAGCTCAGACTGAGGGTCTCACATGGAGAAAAACAGATTATTTATGTGTTCAGACCCTGTTAACCCTGTTCTCTCTTCAGGTCAGCACTGAGCAGAACAGACAGATTACAGTCAGCACTCAGGACCGTGGACCACTGATCAAATACAGGATCAGTGAAATCACACAGAAAGACTTTAATCATCTTTAAAAGGTCTTTCTGTGTATTCATGTATTAAGTCAGTACTTAATTTAGTTTGAGTTTCTGTTTAATGGAGAAGTGCAGTTCATTCTATCACTTGAGTCTGTGTTCAAGAACACCCGTTTGTTGTTATTAGTCAAATCTGCAGCTTATTGTTTAATGTTTAATGAGTTTAATGCTCTCATGGGTGTGAATTTTCTAGAACAGGGGTGTCGAACTCCAGTCCTGGAGGGCCGTGGTCCAGCATGTCTTGGTGATTTCCCTGCTCTGAAACACCTGGTTCACTTCGCCAGTTACTTGTCATGCGTTTGAGGAGGAGAACCTTCAAACTGTGCTGGACCCCGATCTTCTCCTTCTCCAGGACCGGAGTCTGACACTCCTGTTCTAGAAGATCTATTTGAGGTGGCACTATATGCTGCTGATGAGGGGGTCCCAGTCATGGTGGATCGACACCAAGGATTTCTTTAAACCATCTTCTGAAGTGGGAAAGGTCTTCTCCTTCTCCACTGAGGTACATTTGAGCAAGGTATCGTCCCCACACACTGCTCCCTAGATTCCTGGCTGCCTGCAGCTTCACTTGGTGAAAGACCTTTACAGTAATTTGGCAGACGTCCTTATCCAGAGCGACTTGCAATCATTAGTTACAGGGACAGTCCCCCTGGAGCAACCGAGGGTTAAGTATATTGCTCAAGGACACAATGGCAGAAAAAGGAAGTTTGAACATGCAACTTTGTGATCATGTTTTACCCTCTAGTCTACTACCACTCCAGAGAAAGAATATGTGTGCTGTGCTGTGCTCATGTGTGACTATGAGGTGCTACCTTACTTTATATTACATTTACTGGAGACCTGGTGTACTTTCAGTTCACAGAGAGGGAGTTTCCCCACAGAGCCTGCAGCGCCTGTAGGGTCCTGAAGGGGGCGGCGCGGAGTCTGTCAGGCCCTGAAGACGGAAGCTGAAGCATCAACAAGCTCAAACAGAGGAGAGAGAGTTCGGTGGAGAGACGCGAACCGCCTTCAGGAAGGTTTATCTCGCTAAAGGAGAAAAGCCCGAGTTCTCAGCTAACATGTCCGTGTTTGCGAAACTGTTCGGGAGTAGCGGTAAAGGGGGGACCCCCGCGAGCCCGCAGGAGGCGATCCAGAAGCTGCGAGAGACGGAGGCGATGTTGACCAAGAAGCAGGAGTTTCTGGAGCAGAAGATCGGTGCCGAACTGCTGACGGCCAAGAAAAACGGCACCAAAAACAAACGAGGTATTGTGCTCTTGAAGGCCCAGGCCTTAACTTTAAAACGAGGTGCTTTTTTCGTGTTTTGACCTCTTTCCCTTTTCTCTGTCAGTGTTGTTTACTGGCTCGACGCTAGCGAAAGACCAGGCAACCGGAACAAGGCCTGTGACCAAGGAAACATGTCAATAAAACCTGTTTTACTCTTTAGAATATTCATCGGGTAACTTTTTTGGTCAGTTAATAACATGAGGACGGTCCCTGACAACATTAGTGAGTTATTTTTAGCTAGCTGGGGGGCTACACACTGGCCCTACTGAGTGGGCGGTAGACTTTATCATGTGTGCCTGATCTTTCTCTACGTCATCATGGAAAAAAAGATTGCGAAACAGTGAAGGAACCCGTGTACACGTTAAACAGGAGTCTAGTCCAGGTTTTAGATGTGTTCACGTTGTTGCCAACTCACCTTAGCCAGGTATTCCGCCTCCTCTAGACCTGATTGGCTGCAGTCTCTCAGCAGGATGAGTGAAAAATGTGGACTGGCTCTGAGGCGTCTGGACTGGGTTGGAAATCACTGCTGAGCCACAGTTATGAAATTGTCTTGTACAGCACTCATGCTGAAAGTATAGTTAGTTAAATCTGACCAGCAGCTTCTCTGTCAGTTGGCAGTAAATTTAATCATTCCCAAATAAGCAGCTGACTGCTGTGACTCACCTCTATGAGTCATCGGTCAGGGCCTGTGTGATTTCGTAGCATAAGTGAACTGATGTCATCTGTTTGACGGAAAATCCCTAGCTACTGTGTCAACGTTCATGACTCGGTGTAGTAGTGAAGCCGTATAAAGTGTGCGCGGTTTGTTTGTTTATGAATGGTCTCTGAATTTGTGCTTACCACTCTCCCAAGCTGCCCTCCAGGCCTTGAAGAGAAAGAAGCGCTATGAGAAGCAGCTGGCTCAGATTGATGGAACATTATCTACCATCGAGTTCCAGAGAGAAGCTCTGGAGAACGCCAACACTAACACAGAGGTGCTCAAGAACATGGGCTTTGCAGCCAAGGCCATGAAGAATGCTCATCAGAACATGTAAGATAAAGAGTACCATGTTCATTGCTATGGTCATGAATTCACTTAATAGTAACTTTGAACAGAATTATTGACAATTCTGTCTTTTATTCAGGGTGTAGGCTACACATTGCTATGTTTCTAGTTCCTAACTTCCTGTGTTCTTAGGGACATAGACAAAGTCGACGACCTCATGCAAGACATCACTGAACAGCAGGAGTTGGCACAGGAGATCTCAGATGCCATTTCAAGACCCGTTGGCTTCGGAGAAGACTTTGATGAGGTACACAGTAACCCCTCACTTTTATGCGGATTCAGTCTAACGTGGAAACTGCAAATATCCGCTGCCTTTTTTGCTTTGGCCAGTGATTAGATATATAATTGTTAGCATTTTAGAGCTAAATTATCAAGATGTGAATGTATATTCAGCTACATTTCCATATAAAAGGTGATATAAAGAAAGTGTGTCTTGAGGCAGAAGCCTGCTGTAGCATGACTGTAAATTAAATTAAAAGAGGTGAGTACGGGTTTACCTTTACATTTTTAAGGGTAATGAGTTTAAAATTAAATTAAATTGTTCTGGGAGCAGATTTGGGGGCATATTTAGGTCCTAGACTATAAAAATAGACATTTTTAGGCATTTGTTTGTACCAAAACACAATGCGGTTTTTCACTATATGCGGGTGCTCTTGGAACATAACTGTACTGGTTACTGTACACGCGTAGGGATTTACCATGTATGATATAGTATGTTCGGCAGGTGTGTATAGGACATATTATGTTATTCTTTAATCCTTTATTCTGTTTAATGTTATGCATCAAAACTCAACTGATTACTTATTCATTCGGGGACCTATTTTGCGTGGTATACAAACAGCGCATAACGTATTTTAAAAAAGAAAAATGAACATGAATGGAATTATTTAAAGAAAAATAAACTAGAAGTGAAGAAAATAAAGCATCACACACTAATACATAGGATCCATTTAAACCAGTGCCTGTTTTACAGCCGCGTTGTAAATTTAGGGGCTCTTGGGGTGGATTTGTTTTGTTTTTGGCAAAATAGATATAATTTCTATAGCATAATTTGAAATAAATAAATCTCATTCATAGATCATTCATAGAAACACGTACTACCATTAGGACCTGCAGTTTTACCTGCTTTAAAGCACCTTTGGACAGTCAGCAGTGAATAACCTCAGCAAGTTTTTTTTTTTTTTTCTTTCCATTTGGCGTCCGGAAGCAAACAATACTGTTAATTCATTCAACTGAGTGCACTCTTTCAGTGTTCCATAACTTATTTAGTGGCCATCTTCTCTAGGACGAGTTGCTGGCTGAGCTGGAGGAGTTGGAACAGGAGGAACTAGACAGTAACCTGCTGGAAATCGGTGGCTCAGAGAATGTCCCGCTGCCCAACGTGCCTTCAACCTCCTTACCCGCCAAACCAGGTAATGCAGCTCATGCGCTTCCTAGAACCAATCCACTTATTCAGCATCACAAAAGGAACTGTAGTGATAATATAATGAGGGTTAGAATCTCATTCATAGTCTCCACTCTCTATGGAAGATTAAAGACCCTCCTTTATACACAGATAAGCATTCCATGTGGCTTATTTAGGTTTAAATTGCTCGTGGCCACACACTACACATGTGCAAAGTATGTCTTTTGAATAACTTTATTGTTATTTTGCTTTACTTTTTTGCCAGATTTCTTCCAGGTAGCTTTTATACTCATTACAAAGCTGGTGTGTTCTTAGAGAACAGTCTTGGCACCCCCCCAGGCAGTTATTTCCAGTCATACAGGACCAGGCTCCTATCTCTTGGTGAATGTGGAGAGACCTGTAAATCTGCAGCTAAAAGTCACATTACCGTTTCAAGGTTGTACTACAAGCCGCTGCTAAAATCTGACAGAAGTAGCGCCGTTTATAGCATTTGAGGTAAACAGTGCTTATTTACGAGCCTTTCCTGCTTATGGCTTATCCAATGAGATAATTGCCTTTTTTTTTTTTTTAAGTAGCCGTTTGTCATACGTGAACACACCACAGCACACAAAGTGTGAACTGTGTAAAATTCATATTAAGCCAAACCTGTTCACTCAAGTGAAGCAGCGAAAAGCCAGGAACACAGCGCCCAGGCAGCAGTGTGTGGGGACAGTGCTTTGCTCAAGGGAACCTCAGTGGTGCCACTAGCAGTCTTGGGATTCAACCCCATGACCTTCTGAATGCAGGGGCATCTCCCTAACCACTAGGCCTCCAACCACCCCAGATTGTAATTGAAGGATGGGGCTTAAGACAAAGTCAAAGCAGTACAGTAATACAAACACCAAGTTGAGAATTACAGTCTCATTCATATTTCAACCAGTGATCGGTCTTGTAATGTCTTTGGGGAAGCTAACCTAGCAAGCATAACCGAGCTAGCAAGCTGCTTTTACTGTCTGTCTGCCTGTCAACCATTTTCTGCGCTGCCGTTCTTCATGTGAGTGTTTCCTTGGTGCACATCCGGCTCAACTTTATCTTCTTTGACATCACTCACATAAAAGCCGGGTGCTATTTTTACACAGCAGGGTGTACACCACCACCTGCGTATTGAAAATCTGGCTGCGTCCCAAACCCTTAACTACCATTACTGGTGTAACCATTAAGTCATCTCATGACAGGACCCTGACAATGATCCTGAGCTCACAGCTTGATACACTCTCAATATATTTACGGTCACAAATGATTAAATATCCTCACAATATATATAATGAGATTTTAAATAAAGAAATTGTGACTGTACAAATTTACTGATGAAACTAGAACTCAAAGGCATATTTTCATCTTTAATCTTTAATAAAATATAAAGTTTAATATTTTAAACTTTAATCTTTTTGCGATATGAAGTTTTGATGTGCTACACCCTTAGCTACCACACTAAATAGCATATTACAGTATAAATAGCTGTGCGTTTAGAAGTGTAGTAAGTGAAGTATGAAAGTGTGTCGTATTAGACGCAGCCTCCGTCTGATTAGTTGTTTAGTTTTGCTTCAGTGCCGTTGCATGCTGGGAGTGGTGGACTGAGAGATGTCAATCAAACATGCTCATTATAATATTAGAACCACACCCTGGCAGTTATCAGAGCTATTCCGTCACGTTTTTGTCTTTTTTTTTTATTTTGCACTCACATTTAGTATTCTATCATTAAACAAAAAACATTTACAGTGTGACCTGAATATACTTTTTTCTTCTCCTGTGCTTTTATAAAGGTACAAGATTTAGTTAAAGTGAAAATAATCTCATGAAAGAGTGCAAGTGCTTCAGTCCTAAGCGTAGGTCTCGCTTAACCTTTCATATTGTGTTTCCAGGCAAGAAGAAAGTGGAGGAGGACGAGGACGACATGGAAGACCTGAAGGCATGGGCGATGTGAATCCAGCTCGAACTGCCGGACTGTCTTATCATTCACTATGGTTGACTGATGTTCAGAGTGGACCTGAACACCTTCAGAGGGTTGACATCGTGAAAGCAATTGACTTGGAATCTGTAGCTCTTATTACTGGCTAAAAGAAGTCCGGGCACACGGAAGTTGCCGGCGCATCGGGGTGCAAAACAGGCTAAGAAATACAAAACATTAAGAAAACAATCAGATGAAATTCTATGTGTTTATTGATCCCGCAATGTATCCTTATGGTTGACATTCTTTTACAAATTTGTTTTCATTGCCATTGGAAGATGATCATATCGTAATCCAGTTTAAAGCGATTCTTGAGGATCTTTGAGTAAGCCCCAAAACATCTACCTCTGTTTATAGTAGTAAAATCCATCTAATTCCCATAGCCTGATATGGAACGTGCCACTCATATGGTCTTACAGCATATGTGTTTCCATAGACATGCGAATGCCTTTTCATATACAACCAGTTTTCCCATCCTTTACATGCTCTGTTTGTGAAAGTCCATTTTGAAACGTCTCCATTGACTGATATGACACAGGGAATAGATTTGGGTTCTGTACTGCTCTTTCAACCTTGAGCTTCAAGTGCTGCGTTTCATGAATGTTATTTAATCATCCAGGGTCATTCCGATGAACGTATTTACAATCTCTTGAATATACGATAGTTTAGTAACATTGTGGTGGAAAAAAAAATATTTCAGGGCAAAGCCTCTCGTGTTGCCCAAAAAGATCACGAGCTGCTTCTCAGAGCAACAGGTGCTGCGTCACCCCCACCCCCCAGAAAGTATCTCGCACTTCATCCAGGGCACTACTGTCTCTCTTTCCAGCTTAATTCCAAACCAAACTAGAACTTCATCTGTCCTGCTTGTCAATATCTGTCACTAAAAGAAATCGAGACTTGTAAAAATCAACTAATGCTTAAGCTACATTTCTACCATATCGAGCGATCCCTGCATTCTTAGAAATAAAGGTGCCAGAGAAGACCGGAGCCATTTCATTAACAAAAGCACTTTTGGTTCTCTGAATAACAGTGCAGTAGATGCTTCCAAAAACAACACACTTGAAAGGGAACCAAATGTGGTTCTGTTTTGAAATGGCCCCACAGAAGCCTTGCCTTTGTTTTTAAGAGTGTAGCAGTTTACACATGCTGTATTTTTCTATAGAAATGGGTAAGGTGTGTACATTGGTGTGTTGGATGTTAGATTATTTAAAATCATTAAACTTTCTTCTTTTTCTTCTATTTTTTAATCTTTGTTTGCGGTGTCATCGGTCTGTTATGGAACTCCAGCAGGTTGGTGGACAGTCTTGCTTCATACAGCCAAAACACCAACTGCTGGTTTTGCACTTTAAGCATATAAACGTGTGTGTGTGCGCCCTGCTACGTGCCTTAATTACTGGCGTGCTTATGCAACTCGAGTGGCATGTCTTAACATGACCATGTGATGCCTGACAGCTGAAATGTTGTGGGATTCCTTGATTTTTAAGAGCGAGTAAAGCATGAAGCGTTTACCATCACTCCTGCTTCTGTTTGTAGATAACTGCATTTTCTCATTTCTGGCGAGGCTGGTCATTATTATAGAGTCCAGTAGTTTGGATGTGCATAAATGTGGTTCTGAAATCCAGAGAACGGTCCTAACCATTAATTTTTTTCTGCAATAAAGAGAATCGCTAAATGCTCTTGCCTCCTGGTGTAAATAGTTGATGGGTTAAAATATGCAACGGTTTTTTCTGTATTTTCATGGTCATGGTATTTCTTTGCTATCATACATGATCATAATCTTGTATATTCATTTCTGTGCAAAAGTCTGGTGAAAATATTCAGTAACTGTCCAGATGAACTGTGACTGTTGTTTTCTCATTAATGTAACTAAATAAACTAAAGTATAAATACGGTTATACAGTAAATAGTGATTTTATGTATATCAGTGTGTTCCTTGTGGAAATCCAGTATTACTCGTAGTTTTCATCAGAAACCTGGTTTGACTCGATCAGTCCTTCAGCCCATCAGGAGCCCCAACTACGTTTTACAAACAAAACAAACCTTGGTCCTTTTTACTGCTTTGTTTGCATTTAGTCTGGTGTTATCTTTGTTAGCGGAAAGACACATTAACCCTGAGAAAAATGGCTTTACACGATTTGAACAGGTTCTTCTGCACTGTACTATAGTCCTCAAAAGAACATTAGACCCTCTGGTGTCCGGCAGCTTTGCTAAATGGCAGTCAACACTTTGTCAGACTTACTATACTTCTTGTGTAAGCCAGTGTAGTTTTGCCAGCCTTCAAAAAAGGGAGAAATAGAGCTTTAGTTGGGGCTGTAAAGAGAAAGCATGAAGCTCTAAATGATCAAAGGCATTGATCAGTTCTGCATTTTTACATTCTACCCCCTTCTGTTCATAAGACCTGCTGAAATTAGCACAAAGTCCACCTACAGGACACTCCTTGCATGAGTAGTCCCAAATAGCCCTGCAGTCCTCAACTGCAGGCTCATGTGAGGAGTCTGCACTTCTCAAGACGTGGACTAAGCAGCTACCCATCACCCAGAAGTGAAGGCGAGGTTCAGTTAGAGCAGATAGTTAACATCTGGCCAGCGCTGGGGAAGAGAGGCAATATTCAAATACTAGTTTACATTTACAGCATTTAGCAGACACTTTTATCCAAAGCAACTTCTATCCTCTAACTACAGGTTAAGGGTCTTGCTCAGGGAGGATTCGAACCCATGACCTCTTGGTCTGGAGGCAAGTATCCTACCCACTGAGCCACCGCCACTCCTAGTTAGAATGCATTTGTTTATTCATTTACTTTGTTATTTAAGCTGCATTATGCATGTGATGTGAACTGAATGTTTTTCTGGGCCTGTCCCAAATGTATGTGTTAAACCCCACACCCTTTTGTGGAGGCCCACAAGGCTCTGGTCAGCAGCCCGACTCCTTGCATTAAGCTGTGACATTCTGCCAGTCCCCAAGTCCACTCTTGGGATTTTGTGTAACTACACTCTGTTTCCGAATTTGTCAAAATTGCACAAGACCACGAGTGTGTGGAAATGCATGGTATCTTTGTGAGACAGTTCCCAGTGTCAGCGTTAGAATGTCACCCAGTCCAGAGCTGCTTCAGTGCAGTCTATGGGAAAGGCTGTGTGTTCCTGCACATTCTGTTTTCACACATCTAAAGAATGGGACACATTTGTGAACCCTGCGGAAAACACATGACTGCGTGTCTTGTGACCTTTGCAACAGGCCGGTTTGTTATGTACAAGAACTCCAGAATTAAGGCAGTTCCCCTCTCCATGTGAAACCTGTTTGACCATATAAACCGTGTATATATTTCCATAATGGTAAACAAAAGTCTGAAACCACCAGAGAAAAAAATCATCCTAGTTGAAATTCTTCTCTAATTTAATGCAAAAACATGGATTAAAGGACTTACTCCAGTGCAGAAGCCTCTGATGAGCAGAACAGACCAACCAGAGCTGTCTGAACACACACTTTAGCTTTTAAAAAAAGGATATTTTTAACTTAACTTAGTTAGTAGACCTGGCACGATACCACTTTTTTATGTCCGATACCGATATTGTACATTTGGATATACGATCTGCCGATGTGATATAAATCCGAGTCTTTTTTTAAACACAAAACAAAAAAAATAGTGCTTTCAAAAAATGTCTGGATTCATTTTGTATACCTTCACACAAATACAAAAATCGTAACTGTGATATAATAAGGGAGAAACATTGCACAGAGAACATGGTATGATGTCCTGTATGGTGTGCCATTTTTAAAAACAGCTTAACACATTTAGAGATGTCATTCTTTTTTACCATTTAGTGCAATTTTCACATAATTTTCATACATTGAGCTAAATGTGTTTTAAAAAATTAAATGTTGCGCTCTAAATCTAAATGCTGCACTTTTACAAATGGAGACTCTAAATGTAGGATTTAAGTGTAGCACTTTTACAAATAGCTAGAAATGCTAATTGGCCACATCCCGTGATTACAACTGGCTGTTACTTACTGCGTGCTGTGATATGCCCTCATCAACATGGAGGATTTGCCTTAAATGATCTTAAATATAAATGTTAAATATGATAAATATATCTCGCACTCTAAATGTGAAACTTCACAGTTAGATTGGGCTCAGTGAGACCTTTCCGATGACCCCTCGTTCGCCATAATAGCTCTGGGAGAAAATGAGTTATACCGTTCACCTTGGACAAAAGTAATGGGACACCGGGAATAACTACGGATCTCTGGGGACTATTAGGGGTCTTTGGAAAGGTCTCATCGAGCCCCATCTAACTGAAGTTTCACAGAGATTGATGGTTGCCCCGTCTAGAAAACCCGCAAACATTTTCCGCTGTGGTATAAAGTATTGGGACACCCAGGCAAGGTGCCCCAATACATTCGGCAGTCTTGGCTTTTTCTTCTTTGAGTCTGAAGTAACTCCAAACTGCTGACATGTTAGGAAGTCTCACACACAACAGAAACTCTTATCCTGTAATGCATCTTCTCGCGTTATGCACGTCGCAAATCACATTATGCACGCTGTAATTATTTTCCGTATTTTTAAACGGATCCGATTACGTTTTTTTATTCCTTCTTGATTTCTGATCCAGTAATTTAGGTCAGGATCGGACAGATACAGTTACAGAATATCGGATCGATGCATCTCTAATAGTTGAATAGTGACCCAGAAAAGAGAATTGTGAATTTCCTTTTTTCATTTCTAAAACTTTTTGTTGTTCTGTTATTTTTGTAATACACACCCAAACTCTGTAGGAAAAAATACTTGTTGCTTTATTTTAAACACTTTTGCAGACGGGGAGTAATCGTTTTAGGAGAGGGGGAATGAACACAATGGGAGAGGAGTGAGCACTTTTGGAGATTGGTGAATTAAATGCAGAGGAAAATTTCATTCTGTTCACATTGTGTGCTGTGGCATGTCCTTGAATGGCAAATGGGCACTTTACACTCACATTTACATACAATAAATGTGTCATTAAATGTCTGTTGGTCAACACTGGTCAAATGTATCACCTGTGCTATATAAATCGTTGATTCCTGCTAATACTCTGTACTTACTGGCCACTGTCTAGTGGATAATGCACACACTGACTTTGACTTAATGCATCAAAGGCTGAACATTATACTGTATCACATGTATATGCTGACTATGACAGGGGAGTGAACACCTTTGGAGAGGTAGAGGATGTGAGCTCTTTGGGAGAGGAGTGAACAAGATGATAGAGAAAGAGTAAACACATTTGGAGAGAAGGAGTGAGCACGTTTTCGTTCAAAATGACAGAATCACTCACTCGCCTGTCGCAGCCGTGACGCCATCATGCGTCGTCTTAAGAACGCATGCGCACGGACGCTTTGCTGATGCAAGATACCTACAGTAAAGGCTCTCTTTACATTTAGCGGGCTGTTCGAGGAAAAACAGACAGAAAGAGGCTTAATTCATACCGCCACCATGTCGGAAGACGAGGTGAGTTGTTGACTGTGTTTTCATGTTCGTAGAAAAGGACTGGTAAATGTGTTTCAGTAGGACTTTGGGCCTTTACCACCAACCCCATCTCCTCAGCCAGCTCTCCTGACCCACAGAGGGCTGCATTTGTTTTCACTTCTCTGTAACTTTCTGCTGCTTTATAACTATATGTGTTCTCACGAACTTTGAAGGATTACTGTTTCTTAGGATGTCCCCGTGTTATTTTTCTCCACGGTAAGTTTCTGGTTTATTAAGTGATTAATTGTTAATGAAGCGGTCACAGATCCTGGGCTTCATGGCTGTTACTAAGAGCCCTGACATTCGAGCTCGACCGTTTGGTGTCAAAAACCTAATAGCAATGAACCGTTCTTGTCCTGAACTTGACGCTGGGTGTCTAAGGAGGTTATACAGTGGAACTTTTAGACGTTGTAGTTAGGCTGTGCCGGGGGCAACGGACTAGTCAGGATATTTGGAGATATCTTTCCAGTTTATGACCTGTGCATTTGATCCCAACATTGACGCATATGAAAAACGAAAGATTGAAACATTTTGGAGAATTGCCTTTCTAAATATGTGCTGACAGATATGATTCTGAGGTCATTGTTCATCCCTAATGGTCTGATAACTAATCAGATATCTACACTGAAAACATTTTTAATAATGTAGACCTTTTCAAATGTATCACCTGTGCTACATAAATTGTCGATTCCTGCTAGTACTCTGTACTTACCGGCCACTGTCTAGTGGATAATGTACACATTGGACATACTATCTTTGACTTAATGTATCAAAGACTGCACATACTTCATTATACTGTATCACATGTATATGTTTATGACAGTAAGGTGATAAATTTGACCAATATTTCAAAGAGTATTCTGGATAAACAAGATGTTGCTGGACTAGTAAACCGTTAACTCTGTAATGCTGCTCCTGGTGATTTTCGTGTAAATGTGTGTATTGACATAGCATCGATAGATACATACGCAAAAAATATCCAGTGTCTTCACTGGCCCAAAATTCCTAGTCAATGCTTCCGTAATATTTTTACCTATGAGCAAAAAGCATGTGTCATGATATCAGAAGTCTGTTTTATTGCAGCCGCAGTAGCTTTTCCAAAGAGCTTTGAAAGGAGAACAAAAGTGTTATCAGCGTCAATGAGTTGCACAGTAAAGCAATTAAGCACAAATTCTAAAAAGTTATTCTGGTTCGGGTCTCTATTATGTCTCTCCCCATGTAAAATAGGCCATGACTTACTTTAACCCCCCCCCCTCCTTTCAGATTTTGTTTGACCCCACCATGACCAAGAAGAAGAAGAAGAAAAAGAAGATGAAGCCCTTTATGGCTGATGAGGAAGGAGATGGGCTTGGAGAGGAGACGCAGCAGATGGAGCCTCACGAGGCTGAGCCTGAAGGAGGAGAGGAGCGTGAAGTGGAGCCTGAGGAAGATGAAGGGAGGAAAAAAGGTGATAGAATAAACTACTTATCGCCATCGCTGCTCGTTTGGCTCTCATTTTGACCCAATAGAAAAGCGCTGTACACAGTATTCAATTAGGTTAAGGTTAGAAATAGGATCAAATATGCCATGGTTGATGAGATGATTTTGTACATTTTTAATCATGGCTGAACAGGCAAGCATTTGTGTTGTCATTGTTTCGTTTGTGTCAGGTGACTTCTAAATCCCTTTGACTTACCAATAAGGGAAATTTTTACTTTAAAAAAAAATCAGAAAAAAAAGTTATTCTGAGTGGTTTGATTCGGTGTGGGGATGATTAGCAGCTCGGGTTTCTTAATGCTAGTTGTAATAGGAACCAGGGGTCTACAAAATAAGCCTACAAAACTAATATAACCATTCAATTAACTGTCCAAAGCGACTAGTACACACACGTGTCTCGTTCATTTTTATATGTAATATTGGTGATGGCTAACTAGTGGTTTATATGAAAGTTTTTTGAGACATTTTTATCTTATACCCTGAATGTACCTCTTAAGCATAAATTGACATTAAAATAGATTTTAGGCTGCAATTTTGTCTCTGAACTATCATAAAACAAAGTCCCAGACATCAGGCAGTGTATTGAAAATCATTTCATGTCTTCAATTTTGGAAGGTGGCTTTCAGAGGCATGTATCACTTCAGACATGACTATCACCATCATTGCGATCAATTGTAGGTTTCTCTAGAATTAAGCATTTTACATCAAATTATATACAAATCAGCAAACTGACATGAAGTTGTAAAGGGAGTTTCTTAAAATTCTCAAAAGACAACAGATTCCCTTACCAGTGTTACGAGCAGCCCGTCCACCAGCGTGCATGTTTCTCCCCTCTTCTGCCTCCAAACTCTCACTGGCTGTTGCCGCGGTCTGGGAGGGTTTTTGTGTAATCGCTACCAAACAGAAACCTTATGTGAGTATTTGTTTAACACCTCCACAGAGTTAACAGATGACTTGGATGATTTGAACTTCCTTAACCAGAAGAAAAAGAAAAAGAAGCCTAAGAAAAAGTTTAACGATGATGTCGAAGAGGGCCTAAAGGTAGGTAATGATCTGGTGTGTTTCATAGTTTTCATTTAATCACACCTCTGCATTTCCTCCTAACATGACATTAACCAAAGTATCCCTTTAGTTCCACTGAACATAAGGAGGTGCAGGACCTTTTCCAGACATTTGCTAAATGTTGAACAGTTTTTATTGCTGTAGCCTGTGCTATTATTTGTGTCGGTGTTCAATAAATAATTGATCTATTGCAATGGTGTCTAGGAGCTTAAGATAGACGGGGAACCTGAGACGTTGGAAGATGAAGACTTGAAGGTGAAGAAGGTGGAATTTGCAGACGAGTTTGACGATGTGGAGAAAGATGATGGTAGGCAGACATTCTGCTCTATTGAATTTTCACAGAAGAGGTATTTGTGTCACACATCTCAGACTTTGTCAGTTTGATTCACATTTTGAGTATGATCAGTAAATCAGAGACATTTTTACACATTTAGGCAATAAATCTGAACTCTTCACTGTAAAACTGTGTTTCTTCTCTGAATAGCTCAATAGATCTGAGGTTCTCAAAAGGTGCAGTGTTCATGCATGTAAGCTGCATTCCCATTTAAAATATCAAGTGATGTTCTTTGCAGCCATGGAAGATGATGAGGGTAAAAATACAGACGGCATCACATTCAGCTCTCAGACTGGCCCAGCTTGGGCAGGGTCGGAGCGAGACTACTCCTATGATGAGGTACGTTCACCCATAGCAGTGTGTTTTACCAATTTAAATTCAGTTTTCAGTTTTATGCCAAGCCCTCAAATGCACTGACCAGTCACTGATCAAGTCCAGGCCTGTGTGAACTGTATCACTCAGGTGTTCATATAGCCTTACGTGATTTGACTCCAATATCAAACTAATCGTAAAATCAAATTATTCTATAGTTTTTCTGATTTCTATTTGCTGATGTTTACCTTCTTTCTTTAAATATATGCAGCTTTAACATTGCTTAACCAATTTATCCATTTTTTGCTTACTCTTACTCTAACCAGTGTATTCTTTCCTGAAGAAGGCAGTCACTTTTACAGACATTTACAGTCACATTTGCTTTGTCAGTACAGTGGTCTTAGGAAACAAAACTAAGAATAAAAGCTGACATTGCTTCCTTATGTCATTATGTCACTGTTCCAATAGCATGACCTTTCACTGCACATTTGCATCATTCGTTTTGTAATTTGCTCCTAAAAACCTTTCTTCAATGTCTGAGGCTGCCTAAGACAAACCTTTTACAGTTGTCTTTAGTCTGAGCTGTGTCTGATTATGTTTATGATATGCCTCAACAGCTGCTGAGTCGTGTCTTTAATATCATGAGGGAGAAGAATCCTGACATGGTGGCTGGAGAGAAGAGGAAGTTTGTCATGAAGCCTCCTCAGGTCGTCCGAGTGGGAACAAAGAAAACGTCCTTCGTCAATTTCACCGACATCTGCAAACTGTAAGTGTGAATACTTTGTCTCATAGAGCAAGCTTTACATTGGCTTAGCAAGCATTTAGCAGCTGTTTAATAATGTAACAACTAACATATTTGATGTTTTTGTGTGTGATTCTCTGCAGCTTGCATCGTCAGCCAAAACACCTCCTGGCCTTCTTATTGGCTGAGTTGGGAACAAGGTAAGCATTGAAGTACAATGAATCAGGGGACATTTTTGTATTTTGCTGTGATGTTGAATTCCTGTGATGTTAAAGTGATGTTTTCCTTTTTGTAGTGGCTCCATAGATGGAAATAACCAGCTAGTGATCAAAGGACGATTCCAGCAAAAACAAATAGAGAATGTCTTGAGGAGATATATCAGTAAGTCTAATTCTGTTATATGGACCCTATTTTTGAAACCTCAGTTGTAAAAGGTCTGTGTTCTAACAAGCCTGTTTAATTGGTTAAAGGAAAAATGTCTAGTATGAGGTTGGGCCACCACGAGCTATCGGAACACCTTCAGCATGCCATGGTGTAGATTTATCAACATTGGTTGTGGAGGGTGCTTTTTTTAAAATGGTGGTCAGAAATCTAACAAAATTGTTAAACAGGGTGGAGATCTGGTGGACTGGGGAATCATCATCATCCTGTAAGCGACCACCTTCACAGGGTACAGTTGACCAATCAGGATAACCTCATGTTCATTTGTAGTGAGGCTTCTCTCTTATGGGAGAAGTGGAACCCAAGGAGGCAAATAAAAAAGAAAACGGCCTCTTTTAAAGTAATTTAAATAATTTCCTCTTGCTGTCAGATGTACCGACTCAGCATTTTTACAGATCACAGGATTGTAACAGCTTAACTATATAATACTGTGTCATGCTGCCTCTGAGGAAGGATGCAACAGCAGACCAAATTAAGGAACAGAAAGGTTTTCTTTCAGTGACCCACACACACACTCCTCAACTTAAATGAACACACAGAGTCCCACACCTGGAGGACCTTCACTCCCAGGAACACTCTTTACAGAATACTGCCCCGTTTTTCTAAAAAGAGCCCTCGATACAGTTTCTCTCTCGAGTTGCGGAGAGCCTTCACAGCCTGGCAGCTCCCTTTACTGTCTTGCCTGTAACACAAGGGAGTAAGGCAAGAACAATATGTTGGTTGCTGTGCAGCGTCCCACTTGATTCCAACCGGAGACCACAGCAACACCTACTCCTTCATTCACTATGAACATTAAACAGGTGTATGCGTCATTGGTTGCTAAGCAACCAACGACCATTCACTTAACACTAACAACAAACACACATGCCCAGGCCTGCCACCAAATAGTCAGGTGACGGGCTCCTTTGGAGGCGTGACACTTTGTAATCTGTGTCTCTAATTTTATTCACTTTTCCCCTTTTAATATCACTTTAATGTCGGTTCCTCTCTATGCACTGCTTTCACATTTGACAGCTCTGATTTGTGTTTTACAGAGGAATATGTGACGTGTCACACATGCCGCTCGCCAGACACCATCCTACAGAAGGACACGCGGCTCTACTTCCTGCAGTGTGAGACGTGTCACTCGCGCTGCTCAGTCGCCAGCATCAAGACGGGCTTCCAGGCAGTCACAGGAAAGAGAGCGCAGCTCCGCGCCAAAGCCAACTGAAGAGACGGCCTCTCTTTTTTGCCCCACACTCCTTTCATTTCCCACCCTTTGCTGCCCTGTGTAGCCAACAAGGCAAGGCTCCAGCCTCGCCCTCCAACTACAGAGTGCCACTGAAGGGCAGAGCGAGGGCACTCATAGACATGGACTTCTGGAGTGAACTGCGGAGTAGGTTTGGAGAGGTTTGTCAGAATAATATTAAATAAATACAGAAATGTACAGTGTATGCAGGGAGGCTGGAAAACGGTGGCCAACTGGCGTAACGACCGGGTCCCACTTTGTTTCTCCCTTTGCTTAGAAACAAGGATCATACCTCTTTTTGCTGGTTTGTTTGTTTAATTTGATGCTGTTGTAACATAACATCTGACAAGCATCTTCACAGGAAGAAGTGTTTTTAACTTTCAGTACACGTTTAAGTATTTTACTGGTCCTTTCATCATGAAATAAAGCAAATATTTTCAGACTCTGTAAACGAAGAAATGTAAAAAAATAGATACCGGGTTTAATAGAATTTGACATAACTTCCCACTGATGTATTACATTTATAGAATATGTATTTCACCTCATGAGAAATCGACATATTTAAATAGCCTAAAACTGCAAAATGTACAATTTTTGTTCCTTCTCGTGAGTTACCAATTTGGAGATAGAATGTTTAGTTACGATAAGGAGAGGAAAACAACAAATTTGGTTCTGTTCCGTTTCTGCTCACTTTCTTCTGCCTCCAAGCCGAGGATGCAGAGATGCATGAGGTGAACATTGAGGCTTGTTCTTCCAGAGGTGTGGTTTACATGCTGCCCAGAACTTCCTATTTAACACTGAGCCACATTTTCAGTTTTTTGTTGTAACTCATCCCTCTAAGAAAAGACTCTCAGACTCCGGGCGTTCCCCCCCCCCCCCATCATGCAGGCTTGGCATGGGTTCTATTAATTTTGGTATGACTTGTTCTGATTAGGCTATGCTGGTTTGAAAGCCTGTGTGTTAAAACTCCACCTGACAGTGTTACACTTTTGCTGCTTTTGGTTGTCAAAAAAAGAGGAAATGACTCCCATGTGTTAAAAATACATCATCTCTAACCATAGGTTTTGAGTCGTGAAGAGAATTGAATGACTTGTAGGTTGTTTAAAAACGGGGCAGCAGATACTTCAGTGTTCAGATTGAAGGTGGGATGAGTTTTTAAAAGTTTGTTTTTTTTAAATAAAAAATTCTTTCTCTGTGAATTCTTTGTGCGGATTCTGTACCTGATACTGCTTCATAAATGGATGCATCGCAAACCCCTTGGGTTGTGGGTATGTTTCTGGAAACACAAAGCTAAAGATACACTAAATGACAGTAAACCATGAGTGTATGTTGTTTGGAAGATGTGGATTTGTCTGGATGTTCATTTTTCTTGATTTAGTGAAGATGATGTAACGTTTATCTTCTGATTTCAACATAAATGACCACTAGAGGGTGCTATGTTGTCCTTGCTGGTCAGGGTTGAAATGAAGCCTGCAGATTTTGTGAGCAGCAAAATGTTTCTTTGTGTACCAGCTTCACAGCTTGCATACCTGGCTTGTTCTGCTAACAAACAGAAACAAAGGCCAAAATTCTCATGCAACTAAAAGAACAAGCCCTGGGGACAAGTGTGACACTCCCTGTTTGACTAAATAATGAAGGGGTGGGGGTGGGTTAGTTGGGATATTTGCTTCTGGACCAAGAGGTCATGGGGTTGAAACCTGCCTTTAGTACACCACCACTGGGTTCCTGAGCAAGACCCTTAACCACAAGTTGCTCCAGAGAGACTGTCCGCTGTAGTTGGTGAATGGAAGTTGCTCTGCTAATTGCCATGAATGTAAATGTACAGTATTCTTAAGGATCGCATCCCTCAGCCTTGTCAAGTTTGTGAAGTTTTTGTTTTCATCCATCGTTGTAGAGGCTAAAAAATGCAGACTTGATTTTCTGCTTTTCTGCAGACTTGAGTTTCCTTAGCTATCTGGCTTCCATGTAAGTCAACTAATGAGGAGAAAAGAAATTCGCCTTTCAAGTCAAACTTCAAGTGCTTGCGCAATCCCTGACAGAAATGTTGGGATCAGAGGATGTCTACCCAGATCTGTTACTTTATAGCAAATGAACAAATAGATCATTGTGATAAAATCGAAGCTTGTTTAATATCTCAACATCTCAACGTCACATAAAATGATCAAAAAAATACCTGCGTTAACGCTTGATGAAATAATTAACGCATTAAGTAAATAATGCGTTAACCCAGCCCTAATTAAGATTCATAGGAAGTAAGGGCACCTGAATTCAGTGATTAAGAGGTGTGTCCCAATACTTTTGTCCCTACAGTGTGTCATTGCCATCTCACCTGGTCGTTTAACTGACATGCATCCCCAGATCATAAATTAGAAGTGAAATTTGCTTGATTTCTTCAGGCAGTCGTCATTATATACAATATTAGACTACACAAATTCCAGGATCGTCTCCACGACCAATGCACATTCATCTCTGAGGACCATTTTCTTCCACTCATCCATGATAGTTTCTTTTTTGTCTCACTGTAAGCTTGTTCTGTTTGGGTGTTAGTGCTGCTTTTGCTCTATGTGCACGCCTATATAGAGATATAGTAATTTAATTTTGGCCGGCATGTAACTTGAGACACAAACGTATCTGTTTATTAGTTTTATTAGTTTATTATTTAGAAATAGAATCTGATCACTCCTCAATGTATCTTGAACTTCTGGGTCCATATGGAGGGCCTCGTCCAGCTCGCCGAGTGCGCATGCGCGGAGCTGAGAAGCCGAAAATGGCGGCACAGTTGGGTCCCTGCTGTTCTGTTGGAAGATGTTTCCTCAAGTCCCAAAACGTCCTTCGTGTCTCTGAAGTAAGTCGTGAGCGGTATTGACACGCACAGAAGCCTTTTGGAGAAAGTCTGTTTCAAATAACCTAAATAAACAGTTACAGTGGACTATTTAAATAGTTTCGGTGAGTTCAGACAGCACGCATGATCACTTTATTCCTTCAGTCAGGTAGCAGTACTGGACAGCTCCAGCTGGGCCAGTGGGTTCTTCAGAGGAGCGTTTAATGGGTTAAGGGGACTTAAACCTTACTTTTGGTTGTGGCATGTCATGTGTATCTGTGGTTTAGCATAGCTGACAATCTGGAAGAAGCTACTTGAGCTCCATCAGCCACTGATTATTTTATTATAGCGCCACCACCCACTAATCAGTTTATTGTAGCTCCATCCGCCACTGAACAGTTTATTGTGGTTCCAGGCAGCCACTGATCATTTTATGGTATTTCCCTCAGCCACTGATCAGTTTATTGTGGCTCCCTCAGCTACTGATCAGTTACTAGTACAAAAACTATGCAGTATTTAACAGGTGTCTTTAGGGACAGCTGGTGGCCTTGTGGTTATTGGGTTTGCCCTGTAATCGAAAGGTTGTGCATTCAAATCCCATGACTGCCATTGATGACCCTTGAGCAAGGTACTGTCCCCACAGACTGCTCCCCGGGCACTGCGTTCCTGACTCTCTGCTCCTTCACTTGCTGAATGGGTTAAATGCAGAGAAGGTTTTACACACTCTGCTGTGTTGTGTTCATGCATTACAGTAAGGGGCCACTTTACCACTTCATCTTATGACTTCATCTTGTGTGATTGCCATGGGGTGTTTCATTTAGCACTGCTAACCTGCTCTCAGACATTCAGTGACTCGTGAAGTACTTAGTTTACAAATAAAGTGAAGATATTTGGCAATGTGGTATGCATCCATGACTAAATTGGGAACACTGTGTTGTATGCTAGATGTCATGCTTTGACTTGAAATAACCCATTGATAAAACTGAACTGAATTCAGACATTAGGTGTACGAACACAAATTCTTCACAATCCTAAACCGTAGTTTAATGGTCTCAAGTGCAACTTGTGTAAAAGCAAATTACTGTATTGTTTCTTTTTTCATCTGTTTATCTCTGTTTACAAGGTGAATATGTCCTTCACCAGTGTATCCAAAGGGAGAAAAGTAGCAATCTCCAATCTGGGTGTGCTGACAGCTGGAGGAGCCAGGCTTGCACTAATACTTCATCGGTCAGTTAAAGCATCAGACTTGGAGCTACACCCACCATCTTATCCCTGGAGCCACAACAGCTTGTTTTCTGCTCTGGATCATGCAAGGTGCGTTAACTCTGCTTCGTATCTGTTGTGAAGGATTTGTGTTAGCTGCTATAGCAGCTTAATTGAAATAGAAATAAAATCTGTTTGACACACTGTGGATTTTGTCTTACAGTATTCACAGGCCTACCAAGTGTAAAAACAGGTGTGTGCAGTCTGCCACAGTATGAAATACTTGGCCTTCTGCAACCAGTGGGAGTAGCACACACACAAATGAGATTGAAGCCATTGCTGAAGATGTGAGGCCTAGGATAAATATAGAGGTTTAATTCACTTTTAATTGCAGTCACAAATAACTGCAGCTACAAATAGGTGATGCTAAATACAAGTTGACAGTACACTGGCAATGCCACAGATCCATTTTAGGTCCTTGAAGGGTATTTTTTCTGAATTAAACATATATTTATGCCTGTTAACTATTTAGTTTCCAAGTAAAGTGGATGAGAGATTGATAATTACATGATTGGTTTTCTGATTATATATGGCTGATCCTTTTACAGGGACCATAAAAAAAGTGTGGACCTCGGCGTTACAGTTAACAATAATTGCGCCTTTAAAAGGATCAGAGAAATAAACATTTTTATGACCACAAATGGCAGAAGAAAAGCTGAACCTCGAGCAATAGAAAAAAGAAACACATCCTGATGAATCGCAGTTGTTTCCTTGGAGAAAGCAAATGGATTCCTAATCATTCTGCTGTATCATTAGTTCCAGCAATTGCTTTGTATGCTTGTGTAATAGCCAGCAACTATAAGCACATATTACATGAGAAGGGACATCCTATGGTGGAAACACTGTTACTTTGATTATCCACACCCTATGACATTTTATCAGGTATTGTGTCTCTCACTCTCTTGCTCTTTTGCACTCTGTCTCCTTCAGATTGAGGTGGTAGACGGGCCAGATGAGACGGGAGAGATGTTCACTTGTCCAGGGAAACTGTCTGATTACTTTCCAAAGCATTATGCCAACACAGAGGCTGCACGAGCTGCTAATAATGAAATGCTTCCTCTTGACCTCAGCTACATTGTTAATTCCAGGTAATAAAGGCACTGAATTGGGCTCAGTGCTCACAAATACATTCATTTTGACATCAGGCATATTGCAATATGATCATTTGTCTAGATCATGAAGCATCAGAAAAAAGGTTATTGCTATACACACACAATGCTGTGCAAATGTTTGAAAACTTCAGTCAAATTACACAAATACTTACACCTCTACAGGAAACAGTCGTGACCCAGTTTTTATCTTTGGGCATTGAGTTTGCCATATTGAAAAATGGCCACATATGCTATTATTATTATTATTATTATTATTATTATTATTATTAAGTGTGTTTGATTTGGCCTCTTTGGATTTGTGTTTATTTTTGACTTCAAATGAAACTGTGTGCACTTTTGCACATAGTTGCATGCATTTGTGGTAGTCTGGATGGGTGGCATTCTCTAACAGTATTTGCATTACAGGTGCAACACCATTCATTATTATACCTAAAAGCTTTAATTAACATGGCACCCAAAACTCCACTTAACCTTAGTATGCCCTTCAAATAGACCCCTATAGCTAGATAAACATTTAGTTGTTACAACAAAGTGAAAACATGTATTCAAAGAAATAATGATGCATGTTAATCCTCTGTGTCTGTGTGTCTACTCTGTGTCTGTGTGTCAGGAATGGTGGGGAGGACTGTTTTTACTGCTGACAGGATACTGTGGTTCCACCTGTTGGAGTGTCTGTAAGAGACGGGCTCTACTACAACCCCTACTTCCCTGGCCAGGCCACTGGCATGGCCCCACCCACCTATAATGAGATCCTAGAGTATGATGATGGTGAGTATTTTATAGACAAACCCTGCAAGTATGTTCTTGATTATGCATTTTGACTGGGGATTTTACATTAAAGGGAAAATTGAGTCTGACAAGACTATCCCTGCGTTAGACACAGACCCCTTTAATTTATTTCCACTATTAATTTTAACAATTAGGCATTTCCTTTGTCATTACTCACATAAGGCTCAGAAGGAGGTGACTAGAGGAAGATGTTGCTGTTTGGAGTAAACTGAGACTCTGAGGAAGAGGTTTTTGTAGAACTGTTTTAGATATAATTGTTTTTTATTTCCCGTGTTACAGGCATGCCGGCAACAATGGGCCAGGAGGCTGAGGATGTTTGTACATTCCTGCGGTGGGCAGCCGAACCAGAGCATCACCAGAGGAAATGCATGGGCCTTAAGGTACTAGTTATCTGCTCTCCTGTCCTCTCTCATGTATATTATAATTATGGCATTCAAGATCACTTTCAAACACATTGAGATTTGTTGACAAATGCATATTTGGAGCAACAAATAAGACTCGATACTGGAAGTCTGTTGAACTCAATTGACCATTTTAATTAAAAAATGTTCTCCTCTTTTCACTTTCTTCTTCAGCTTCTTATGGGCTCAGCAGTCCTCGTCCCGTTAGTGTACTACCTAAAAAGGCACAGGTGGTCTGTGCTCAAAAGCAGGAAGATCGCCTACAGGCTCCACAAATAAACACAAAAAGTTCTGCATCCAGTCTCTCATTCATCTCTCAACATTCTCCTTTTCTGAAAAAATTTTTTTGGTGATTGCCGGGGCATAAAGAAGTAAAACATCCTTCTTGTGTTAATGAACTGATTGCCATTGATGGACCTATCACACATGTGAACCTCACTACATTCTCAGAGTTATGTTATGTACATGTTTGTGTGTAAATGTCACTGTGTGTCTAATAAATACTTTTGCAAAGCTTTTGAATGTGTAATTTTGGGGGGTTTGTTTTCTTGCAAAATGAGTATAATTGACCTCTCATTGCCCTTAAAAGACAAATATAACCTGCTTCAGATAGTCTGTCAGGAGTAGCTGCTGGTTAGGGAGTTGCCCCTGTGATCCGAAGGCTGTGGGATTGAATCCCAGGACTGCTAATGGCACCACTGATAATACTCCACTGAGTGCCTACACACACATTACTCCCTGGGTACTGTTTTCCTGACTGCCGCATGATGAAGAGGTTAAATGTAGAGCACGAATATCATGCTCTTCACACTGTGTGTTGTATTCATCTAAGACAAATAGACACTCCACACTTGTTTATTGTGGGGCACTTGTGTCTGGAAAACACTGTATGGAACAGTTTTGTAGCTGGAAACAGCTTACTAGAGTGCAAAACGTCTTAGGGATATTAAAAACAGTCCGATGTTTAAATAAATTTCTAATGTAAGTATTTTATTCCGAAATAAACCCTCGCTTGGTTGTGCTGGTGCTGGCAGGGTTTATAGGAAAACGGATGTGTCAGCTCGAGCGGAAGTGGTACTGCCCAGAGCGACTGAAGAGCCAGACGGAGGACGGACACTCCAGCTGCATCTCTCTCGGATAAAGGCCGGACTAAACGCCGTTTAAAGGTGACTTTAACGACCTAAATCATCACGACAGTGACCGTGTGGCTTAAAATACCGTTTTGAGCGTGTGTGCGAGTCTCTGAGCCCGAGTAAAGGAGCAGTCGCGGTAGTAGCGTTAGCTTTAGCCAAAAGAGCTAGCGTTACACCTCAGCGGCTAGCATCGAGCTAACTAGATTTTGGGGGAAAAGGGGCTGACCTGTTGCGTTTACTAGAGATTGTTCTACACTAAAAGGAAAAATGAGTGCTTTACTAAACGTTTTAAAATGCACATTACATATAGTACGTCTAAAAACTATAAAAAAAATGTTGCTTTGTTGCTCGCTGGGTGATTCACCGGCCCCTCCTCGTTCTTCAGATCGAGGCCTCCGTCCCTCTGACCGACAGAAAGCACTGCAGAGAAAAAAAAACACAGTCACAGGGCAAAGCCATCTTAGTCTTGTCAGATTCGTTTGTCGAATCGGTAAGCAAGCGAATATACCAACGAGACGTCCACATTTCTGCAGATATTCGTGGTTTTTGACGTATCCGGTTTAAAACAGATTAGCTAACCTGGCTAACGTCATTGTAGCCAGGAGGCTAACTTATCTAACATTCGTGCATCGATCTGAATCGAGACCTCCGAGGCCTTCGGGATTAGGCTCCGCGGTACCAGCAGATCGTTATATGTCCTTACAACGCGGAGAACAGGGTGGAGAACCACAACGAAAAGGCAAATTTTCGTTCGTTTTAATATAGAGACGTTGCTAGCTGTCCCGAGTCCCAGCATGGAACAGGGTGGTCCGACCTGTTTGGTTCTGATGGCACAAATATGAACAGTGAATCACCACGGCCATGCAGCACTCCGTGTCCCGAGTGATCGAGCATGCAGCGGTGTGAAAATGGGTCATGGCCTCATTAGTGCATTGTGATATTTGTCACAGCTTTAAGAAGGGCCGTCGAACGGGAGTGTCCTCGATTCGCCATGCAAATCTGCTTTGACATCGTACACAAAAAACCGATGGCCTGAATGGCAGCAAGGCCTTGGTCCGCCACATAAGCTGCCGGCATCTTATTTCTCTTTTCTCTTGTAGAAAAGGTGCCTAGCAACGCCCTGCGCGTAATCTGTAGTAAATCTTCCAACTTGGTTTGACATTTTACGGACACGTTGTCCTGAACTGTCATGTCAACAATGTAAAGTATAAAGCAAAGAAAGGTACCTCCAGCAAATTCTGTTCAAAGTTCAAAGTTTTATTTCTAAATCTCCATTAGAATGACCTCAGCAGCAAACGTACAAAAGATCTAACCTGCCAGGTCTAAATAATATTAGGAAAATCAATAAGTATGATTAGTTACAAACCCTTTGCCTTTGATTATCGTTTTTGTCCCCATGTCCGTTTAATTCAAATTCTCTCCCCATCTGTCTTTCCAGCCTGAAAATGGACAAGAGTGATTTGGTGCAAAAAGCCAAGCTGGCTGAACAGGCTGAACGCTATGACGATATGGCCACTGCCATGAAGGAGGTGACTGAGGGGGGCACGGAGCTGTCCAATGAAGAACGCAACTTGCTCTCTGTAGCCTACAAGAACGTGGTGGGGGCCCGTCGCTCCTCCTGGCGTGTCATCTCTAGCATTGAGCAGAAGACTGAGGGTAATGAGAAGAAGCAGCAGATGGCACGCGAGTACCGGGAGAAGATCGAGGGCGAGCTGCAGGAAATCTGCAATGATGTTCTGGTAATGCAGCAGGCAACACTTGACCCTACTGCAGCTTTGATCATCTTGTTATTAATGGATTCAAACTCTAAAAAATAGAGTTTTAAGGATTGTTGGACAAATTTGGTTGAGATTTCAAATGATCTGTTTTATGATAAGTTGCTTCATGTTTTTCTAGTACACTGGGACAAATGTGGAGGACTTCAGAAAATTGTTAATTTCTTTTTCAATTAAGTTTTTCAAAAGAAGAAATCTGCATCTGTTTCTTTAGGGCCTGCTGGAGAAGTTTCTCATTCCTAATGCCTCCCAAGCTGAGAGTAAGGTGTTCTACCTGAAAATGAAGGGTGATTATTATAGATACCTTTCTGAGGTTGCATCTGGAGATAATAAGAGCGGTAAGTGAATATCATTTATCATGGAGAATTTTTGTGTTTTTATTAGACTTGCATGACTGTTTTTTATTTCATTTTTTTGAGTCTGTGGTGTTGTCTCATTATCCAGCCACAGTTGACAACTCTCAGAAGGCTTACCAGGATGCATTTGAGATCAGCAAGAAAGACATGCAGCCCACGCACCCCATACGGCTTGGTTTGGCTCTCAACTTCTCTGTCTTCTACTATGAGATTCTCAACTCTCCCGAGAAGGCCTGCAACCTTGCCAAGACGGTTAGAACATATTACCAGCAGCACTAACACTTGATACAATTCTAGCAAATTAAGTCCACCCATGTTATTGCATATTATTGCTGTCATAACAAAACCTGGTTATGTATCAGGAGTTGGAAAAATACTTCTAACTCAAATGCCCAGTAATTTTGCATTTGTCATGAAATGGATGCACCATATAAAGACAGCTGGAGGTTTCAGATATGGGGGTATGTTGGATTTATCTTGTATTTGTTTGTAATTTGTTAAAGAAATGAAAAATGTCTTTTACCAGGCCTTTGATGAAGCCATTGCTGAGCTTGACACCTTAAATGAGGATTCTTACAAAGACAGCACCTTGATCATGCAACTACTAAGGGACAATCTCACCGTAAGTGATCCTAAATCCTAAATTCCTCAGCATTATTGTCGCGTCAACGTTTCAGAACCTGGTTGGTAGACGTTATATAATTTTTCTGTGTTTGTTTTGTTTCTGTAGCTGTGGACGTCAGAAAACCAAGGTGACGAAGCAGACGCAGGCGAGGGAGAGAACTAGAGGAGCTGCACTGATCTCCAAACACACGCACACATACACTCATCTTAATTAAAAAAAAAAGAGAAATTACACAGACGGCTTCCACCAACCCCCCCACCCTACCCTACTTTACATTCCCCACCTCTCCTCCATTAAGCCCCAATCCCATGTCCCCTTACCTTCTGTATGATCATCACGAGATGCACCTGAAGCAAGACACACACTGAAGCCCCTCACACAGGCACCGGCGGCGGGGATGGGGGGCTCACAGGGTGACATGCCGATGTCAGCAGGTCCAGTAGTTTTGTTTGTGACTTTAACAGGTTGTACTGAATAGCGAGTCCCTATTTGTTGTATGAAAGGATGAGTGAATGTGAGAGAGAGACTGACTGACTTGAGTGTGTGTATGAAAGACAGATTGAGTGTGATTGTTTGAGAACGAGTGAGTGTGTGTGTGTTTTGGAGTCGGGGTTTTGAACTCTAAAAGTCCTTCCTAATGATTCCCATTTTTTCCACCTTAGCTGGTTGTGCATTTTCATCCTATTTTCCTTTTTTTTTTTTTCTTTTCTTTTTTTTTTTTTTTTGTTACGGACATTTTTTTAGTGTAATTCGTCATGGTATTTGCAGGTTTTATTGTATGGTTATTAAACTGGCAGTTTATTTTCACCAAACACTGTAATTCTTGAGTTTTGTATCTTGTTTTTGGACCTATGATGCTATGCCTCTCAGCTTGGATTCCGGGTGTCGGTGCTAGGGTTATTCACTGAAAGCCCTGTTCGGACACATGGTCAGGTGGCCATTTCATAAAGTAAATGTCTGAAAAATTCAATTTCATTGGGAAATGTGTATTTATTTAAGATTCTGCATTCTACACACACTGCAGTAAGTGCTGGAAGCTATGATGGGAATTTTGAAATTTAGTTTTTAAGTTTAATCACCGACTCTCCACACAGCAAAGTAGTTTTGAACTGAAAATGTGTATGCATTAATATCTTTTGTGAAGGACTGATGGTTAAAAAGAGTCTCAAACAATTGCACTGATGCTGTAAGTTGAAAAATTACATTAAATGGATAAATACAAAAAATGTCTTCGGCGCTTACCATGAACAAGATATAAATCTTAGCAAGTCAGAATAGTTCACAACAATGGTGAAAGGAACCAGACATCCATTTAATATCTAAGTATGCATATGATAGTTTAGAGAGAAGGTTCTAGCCTAAAATTACTAAAATACAACTGAGAGAAATGCAGAGGCAAACATGATCTCCATGAAACAGATTTCCTCCATAATATATAGCATATGTTTGTGTATGCATAATACGTAGCACATTTTGTACAGAAACAAAGAATTCACATTTTTAAGACTGAAAAATTAGGACAGCATATCCAGTATCATTGCTTCATTAATCACCGCTGCCCAGCTGTTTTCTGGGCAGCAATGAAAAACACTGAGGTCAGTGCTGCACACGAGTCTGCCCCCTAGTGCTTGAGTTAAGGTACTGCTACAATGAGGGCTTTCACCCCTGAGGGGCACAGGCTAACAAAAGTATCGGGACACTTGTTTTTCATGGTTTGCACTAAACCCCTTACTTTCAGTGAAGAGCATTCTTAATGCTTCAGGAGACCAAGATATTTTGGACAGCAACACGCTTCCAACTTCGTGTACACTTGACTGACCGGCACAGAGCCCTGTCCTCAACCCCTTCGAGATTAACTCGAACGAAGGCTGCGAGCCAGGCCTTCTCATCCAACATCAATACCTGACTTCATCAATGCTTTACAGAATGAATGGCCATCAATTCCTCCAGAAACAACTCCATATTATGTGTATGAAAGCAATGCCAATATGTTCCTGTTGGTCAATCGTCCCAACAGGGCTCTCAAGTCTCACGCAATGAGCGTGAGACACACGCATCCGACTGTCTTCACACGCTCACACGCCACACCTCCGATTTCTCACGCAGAATCTAGGCTGCCCATTGAACACCACCATC
>JBBPDB010000017.1:2860833-2872036 GCA_037974465.1 Brachypetersius altus
TGATCTGTTCGTGCGCATATAATAACAATGGCGCCCCGCTCCCCGAGACTAACCGAACCACAACCGCACCCCCAAAACCCCCGCTTAGCGTTCGGCAAACCGAACCACAACACCCCCCCCCCACGCTTGGCCGCACATCCCGAAAATCTCACGCGCAGGTTTTGGGTCAACTTGAGAGCCCTGCGTCCCAATACTTTTGTTCAGACTCAATATTTTTAATATTGCGAATAAAACGTTTAGAAATTTTACCCAAAACAACGGATGCGGGGTTTTTTTTACATTTCACCTACTAAAGGAAAACCACTGATACTCGTAAGGCCTACTTTAAAGGAACTATATATCATCGCGGACCGACATTTCAATTTTCGAGTCCACGCCCCTTTTAATTGGCATCAACGAAAGGGCGCATTGATATGGCAGGTGTTTCCAGACCTTAATCAAACAAACATTTTACTCTAGGACCGCCCGGCGTACCTCTGGAGAAAAGACCTCACTCAGTCCCACCATTTTTTATTTAGGTGCAAAGGTAAGATTATTGGACTACAAATAAGGGACATTGTTAAGTTAGCTAACTTTTCTTTGAGGTCTTGTAACGTTTCTTTGTACGGCGCCTGTCTGGCTAGCGCGTTGAGGTAACTAGAAAATCTGCTAGTTTTGTTGTACTGTGTGTGCGTGTATTATTGTTGTGGTTATTTTTTATATTTAAGAAGTCCCTGTTTTAATTAAACAAATTTGGATAAAACATTTTTTCAACACTTCATTAACCGTGTGGAAATCATAATTCCATTTCCACGTCATATTGTTGTCATTCAAACAGGTATCTAGAAAACTGCTTTTGTCAGATGCCCCATGTGCTAATAGCTGTGACCACTAGCTGCAATAAATAGCAATAGCAAACGGATTGGGACACACCTCTTAATTATTTAATTTCATATGGCCCTTTACTTCCAGTGAAGGGCTATCTTAATTCTTTAGCATACCAAGACATTTTGGGCAATAACATACTTTCAAATTTGTGGGCACCGTTTGTTGAAAAACCTCTTCTGTTCCAGCATGACTGTGCCCCAATGCACAAAGCAAGACATGGTTAGATGAGTTTGGTGTGAAAGAAATTGAATGGCCTGATCCAACACCTTTGGGAAGAACTAGGACAGAGATTGCGAGCCAGGCCTTCTTGCCCAACATCAGTGCCTAGCGTCATAAATGCTCTTCAGAATGAATGGGCACAAATTTCCACAGAAACTACAACATCTTCTGGAAAGCTGTCCAAGAAGAGTGGGAAGCGTTAGGGTTGCAAAGGGGCATCAACTCCAGATTAAAGTTGTATGTATTTGAATGCAGTGTAGTTAAAATATTTGTTGGGTGTAATGGTCAGGCGTCCCAATACTTTTGTCTTTTTTTTCTGAGACAGAAAGCTGTAGATGTTAGTTGCATTTGTGTCGTTAATCATTGTTGAGGCATTTGTTTTCATAGAATAACATTTAATGCTATATTTGGTCTACAATAAGCCAAAATGAATTCTAAACGTGTCTTATTGTAGACCATTTAACTAAATATTTTTAATGAAACGTGTTCGGTGCCAAACCTCACTTTTACAAGTCTTTACCACATACTGCCTAATAAACACCATCTTTGGTCAGCCTTTACAGGTAAGAGCTAACTTATTTCATTGGTGGCTCTATTTACAGCAATAACTGTATTTTATATATAGAGCATTAACAGTCCAGTTAGTTTTATTTCAAACTCTGTGCTCAGCATTTGTTTTTTTTTTATCGATGGGGTTATTCATTTGTTGTGTTGATTATTTTCTATAGTAAACAGTTGTAAAGGTAGTTGAAGGTATACTCACTGAAGAATTTTCTGTTGAGGTTCCATTTAGTAGGAAAAGGAGTTGCCAGTCTTTTCTGTTTCAGTGTGGAAAAGTTAATCATCCTTTTAGGTTGCAGAGTTTGAAGGATGAACAACAGTGGTCCAGCGTACCCTTTGGCTTCCCTCTATGTGGGCGACCTGCACCCTGATGTCACAGAGGCCATGCTCTATCAAAAGTTCTCACCCGCCGGACCCATCATGTCCATCCGTGTATGCAGAGACATTATCACACGCCGGTCCCTTGGATATGCCTACATTAATTTCCAGCAACCTGCTGACGGTGAGCTCTCACAGTTGAACTGCTTCTCATTAGGGTATTCCTTTTCCTTCTTTTGTGTTGGGATGTTGAGTCAAGGACCTTTATGAGGCCATAAGCAGGAATTACATAGGCCATTGGTGTGATGACCATTTCTAAATGTCCCTTTATTTATTTGTTTTTTTTATTACAACAGCGGAGTGTGCACTGGACACAATGAACTATGAAGTTATAAAGGGTCGACCAATCAGGATCATGTGGTCACAACGAGACCCTTGTCTAAGGAAGTCTGGAGTGGGCAACATCTTCATCAAGAATATGGATGAATCCATTGACAACAAGGCACTTTATGATACTTTCTCTGCATTTGGAAACATTCTGTCATGTAAGGTGAGCTTTAGGTGTGCAGAATATGGTAAAGCTGCTACATGATATAAAGAAAAATGCAAATGAGATGTAATTGGTTTGAGTTGACCCTTTATTCTGGTCATTTTCTTGGTTCCCTGTGGCCTGTTTTTAGTATGTATATAAATCATATGCATATCTTAAAGCTCTAAATGTGTTCTTTTTCATAGGTGGTATGTGATGAGAACGGCTCGAAAGGCTATGGATTTGTACACTTCGAGACACAGGAGGCAGCTAACAGAGCCATTGAAACAATGAACGGCATGCTGCTAAATGATCGCAAAGTGTATGTGTTTTTCCGCTTTTACCTTGTAGGAGAACTCTGACAAGGCTGTCTCTCCATAAAGGCCCACTCTAAGCCCCTCCTAACATACTGCAGGTTTTAGATTTTGTGCTTTTATCTGGTGTTAATTGTGTGGAAAGGAGGTATGCATAGTTTTGCTAGAATCATAGGAAATTTCACCTTTTGTAATGGTATCTTTTGAACTTTCTTTGTTCAGAAAAGAGGCAGGTAAAGAACTGAAAAGGAGTCCAGGCCCAGTCTGTCCCCTGGGGCAAAACAGTCAGCTGTTCACATGTAGGTCAGTGCTTTGCTGTAGGGTTTGAGCCGAAATGACCAAGCGGAATGAGAGCGCCACCAGGCATGTGGACTAAATGTTAGGGATTGCAGAAGATGTTAAATCAGCCTTTGATTGTAATAGGGTATATAGGTGACCCACCAAGAGCAACTGATCAATTTCAGTTTGTTGTATTTTCTATAGTAGTAGTAAACACAAAGTAGTAAGTGAAACGTATCTGTTTAATAAATAATTTCCATCATGTCTTATTGCGTGTTTTTGGGTCTGAATGAACAGTTTTGTTGGACATTTTAAGTCTCGTAAAGAGCGGGAGGCGGAATTTGGAGCCAAGGCCATGGAATTCACCAATGTTTACATCAAGAACTTCGGAGAGGACTTTGACAGTGAGAAACTGCGAAATGTCTTCTCCGAGTACGGTAAGAGAAGCTTCTCTCCCCCTGAAATCTACACATTTTATAGCCATATACTGACACTGGGTAGCCTTCTGTAGGCATGAGCCTAAACTGTGCCTCTAATTAAGCCTGGGGTTCACAGGTAAGACCTTAAGTGTTCGTGTGATGACGGATGAAAAGGGACGTTCTCGTGGCTTTGGCTTTGTGAACTTCGAAAGCCATGAGGATGCACAGAAAGTAAGGCTACACTTATATAGTGTGTGTGTAAATGCCTGTATATAAATACATTAAAATGGCAACTCGCTACAAAAATCTAAAATCTCACACTGCCTTTTCTGGTTACAGGCTGTAGCTGACATGAATGGGAAGGAGATTAATGGGAAGATTCTGTATGTGGGTAGGGCTCAGAAGAGAGTGGAACGGCAGGGAGAACTCAAACGCAAGTTTGAGCAGATCAAGCAAGAGCGGTTAAACCGCTACCAGGTAAATGCACTTCTGAATGCTTGTAGGTGTCCTCTTATCAACAGTGGACCTTCTTATATTGACTCATGCACTAATGCCTACATTTAAATATTTTCTTTATCTGGTTTTGTTGATGCTTTTGTCTGCAGGGTGTTAATCTGTATGTTAAGAATCTGGATGATGGTCTTGATGATGATAAGCTGAGGAAAGAGTTTGCACCATACGGCACAATTACCAGTGCTAAGGTAAAACAAAACTGTAACACTAGAACTGACAAGGGGGTCATTTTTACCCCCTGGTGGTTTCGAATGCTTGTAGTCCTGTTAAGATGAAAACCCTACATCTTTTAAGTTCATGACGTTTCCTAAAATGGCTTCATTAATCATCTAGTGGATTTTGATCAGGGTATGATGAAAAAGAAATACAACCAAGGATGCCCACCCCCCCCACCCCCCCACCCCCCCGTTGGTGTGTCTAGGTGAACTGGAATGTTGGCGGTTCTGGTCTTAAACTCTGAGCCAGTCTATTAATGTTTTTATGCTTTAAAGTGCTGCATTGAAACACTTCCACAAATGTCTTGATGTTGTGAAACTATTGGTTTTTCTGGCCAGGTGATGACTGAAGGGGGTCGTAGTAAGGGCTTTGGGTTTGTGTGCTTCTCCTCTCCTGAGGAGGCCACTAAAGCGGTGACTGAGATGAACGGACGCATTGTCAGCACTAAGCCTCTGTATGTGGCGCTAGCCCAAAGAAAGGAGGAGCGCAAGGCCATCCTCACCAACCAGTACATGCAAAGACTGGCCAGTGTGAGGGCCATCCCCAGCCCTGCCATGCCTGCTTTCCAGCAGAGCTCTGGCTACTATATGGCCTCTATACCACAGGTGGGCAGAAGAGGGGTGTTGTGCCATTGAGAAGAGGAGAAGTGGGTTATATGTGCTTTTTCATTTTAATAAGGAAACACGTAGCTTTCTCATTTTGTGTTAACAGCATCAAGGACGTCCCTTCTACAATACAGTGCCAAACGTGCGACCAGGACCACGCTTTCCCGCCCAAATTCCCAGACCACAGGGTAGGATGGTGTGGGGCAGGGTAATACAGTGATGTTAATTCTATTGTAACATTTTAAATCATAATGATGCTGTTCTGAGCCTGTAATGGGTTGCAAAATACGTTTTGCTATGAAAGAATCGTCATGGATGTCCCAGATTCTGTGTTCTTTTTATCTTCATTTCTTTCCCTGAGGTCCACTTACCACATTTGTGTCACTACTTCACATTTTCCCTAAGGGACACCAAGCAAGTGATTTTATGTCTTGCCAAGCCCACACTTAATGTTTGAGAAACACTTACAGAATACAGCAAAGCAGCTCAAGATGGAAAAAGTCCAAGCTAACATGGAAAGTGTAACTGAAAAATGGGCCGATTTTCGTGGCACTTACTGTTGCTTGAACACATTTCTTTAGATTTCTGGTTCTGTCTTTGACCCAATGCATCCTTTATTAATGATTTTGTTTTTGTAAATGTGGCATTGGTACACGGAGTCCGTTCTAATGTGTATATATTTCAGAATATTTGCCATATTGCCTCCAGTGTGGGGTGGTGATAAATGCTGATACTGTAAGGAAGCTTTTCACTGTATGAGGCAGATATCTTTTAACCTCTGATTTCTGGTTTCCAATGGTAGCTCCGTACTCTGCTCAGATGGTGAGGTCGGCGATGCCTCGCAGGGCCTCAACTCCCATTAGCACTATGCGCCAGGCCTCCACCCAGGCACCAGGCATCATCAACACTCAAAGAATGGGTAAGAAACTGAAGCTATATGTGATTAGGAAGCCCTGGACTCTTGAGACAGACAGTCTTACTAATACTGCCAGGCTTGACTGTATGTTACTGAAATTCTGACCTATCAGAAGTTGTCCATTGAGTAGGCACTTGTTCCTGTTTTCCTCAAGGATTAGTTGTGGCGTTGGCACAACTGAGCATCTACTTGTCTCCTGCTTTGCCATCCTTCTGCAGCTTCTTGAATTGCAGTAGCCTGTATTGTGCTCTTGTTTAAAGTCCATATCCTTCTAATTTCTTAA
Organism: Brachypetersius altus; assembly: GCA_037974465.1. Lineage (NCBI taxonomy): Eukaryota > Metazoa > Chordata > Actinopteri > Characiformes > Alestidae > Brachypetersius > Brachypetersius altus. The sequence goes on from JBBPDB010000017.1 coordinate 2,866,873, forward strand.
ACTTTTCAATATCAAAAGTGAGGATTTTTGATATGGACCTTAAAATGACCTAAGTATATATTCTCTGTCTTCCCAGCTCATATTGGGACTCAGACAGCAGGTGGTCGAACTGTCGGTGGTGCAATGATGAGAGGAGTCAGTCAGTACAAGTACTCAAGCGGAGTCCGAAATTTACAGCAGGTCATCACTGTTCCACCTCCTGTCGCACAACAGGTAATGCACTCACATGATTTCAAACGTGTTTAAAATCTGATTTAATCTGTTGGAGTGTATGTTGAGCAGTTGGCCCTGTGAAGCATCAGTAATGAAATTCATATATTTTAGAGATGCTGAGGTAACTTTTTTTTTATCTTCTTGGATACTCAAACTACAAAACATTCTGCAGCCCACAAGACAATTCATCCAAATGCTTAACTGTGGCTTGGACTAAAATATGAAAAATAGTACCCTTTTGTAGGTACCATAAACAAATTCAACATATCTTTGTAAATAATACAAACAGTTGTTGTCTAACAAAACAAATATAATAAAGTAAATTGTCATCTATTGTAACAAATTCAAGAGAGATTTATTGTCAATACCACAATATACACAGTATACAGGGTATCGAAACCCCATGGTGCATTCTGTCTAAGAAATTAATGTAAATATAAGAATATTAAAAACTAGGAACAAAAATTACCCATACATATAAAGCTAGTCCTTACCCATAAATACTAATCTAAAGTTTCTATTTTAACTAGCTATTATACAATAAACAAAGACAGGACAATAGACAATACAACAGTGAGTGTGAGTGGTTCAAGGAGAATGTGAGTTTTAAGTTATTGGCAGGAATATTAGACAAGACAAGACAGAATCGTGCAAATTTAGCATGAGGTAGACGATATGAAGTGTGTTGTGCAACAGTCTCATTTAAGTTACTTTTGTTATTTAGGTATTTCTTCTGTAGTACAAAAGCATATTGTGTAGGGGTCTAGTTTGTTTAGTTGATTTAAGTTATTTGTGTGTGTGTGTGTGTGCGCGCGCACTGAATTTCAGTTCCTTGTTGGCAGTGAATTTATTCAGTTTCATCAAAAAAAACCTTTTATGGTCCCCTAGCAGTACCATCAAGGCCCACTAGAGGGCTGCTCCTTGAAGGTTGACAAACCCTGCCCTGCATTAGTTTGCTCTGTGCATTTCCACTATATTTAATGTAGCGCCTGGAATGGATCCCAATAAAACATAAGGACGGAAAGTTATCCACATGATCTTGGGTGTACTGATGTTTGTTACCTAAGTTTTGAGTTGGCTACATGTGAGATAGCTCTGTTCAAAACATTTGTGCGAAAATATAAGGGCGTAGTTGATTTACCAGGCTGTAATCTTGCAAAAATAGTTTGTGCTGAGAAAATTTTGTTTTATAGGTGGTGCCCCCTCCAGTTATGGAGCCTGCAGTTCATGTAAAAGGTCAGGAGCCCCTTACTCCATCTATGTTGGCAGCTGCACCTCTTCTGGAACAGAAACAACTACTGGGTGTGTGTCATTCACGCGTTTATGCATGAACACACATACAGTACCAATTCGATTTGTAACACACAAAGCCCAGGGGATTTAATGGCCATGTTTGACCGCCGCATCCCTCCCCTGCAGGTGAGCGTCTTTATCCGCTGATACAGGCCCTTCATCCCAATCTTGCTGGAAAAATTACTGGAATGTTGTTGGAAATTGACAACTCTGAACTACTGCACATGTTGGAGTCTCCAGAGTCTCTACATGCCAAGGTATGCTTGTTCTGCCTTTTCCTGTGCAAAGTAAGTGTAAGGTATAGAATAACCAAGCTGCTGCTTTGTTTATGTATAAGATGCATAATTTCTCATCTAATTAAATGTTTAATGCATTTGATTTAGGTTGAGGAGGCAGTGGCTGTTCTTCAAGCTCACCAAGCCAAGGAAATGTCACCCAAGAAATAGAGGCCCTCAGACAGGTAATCCCTGCCAGTGTTTCCTATGAAGTAGGGCTGGGCGATTAATCGAAAAGTAATCGAAATTGACATTCAGAACCTATAGTCGATTATTTTTGATTACTCTCCCTTTAAAAAAATATGGATAGTAGATAGTGTGTGTGTGTGTTTCCTTCAATTATTTTAAAATCAAGTAATGCACCCTTCATTCAAAAATCTCTCACTTGTAATATTTGAGCATATTTACTGTACAAAACTTGTCAGTGAACTATGAGGGCAAAAAAAGAAATAAAATAATCGTGCGTTAATCGTAATGTTAAATTTAAAATGGTCAATTAATCGAGACTTTAATTTTCGGCTAAATCGCCCAGCCCTATTATGAAGTTCTGAAAACTGTAGAAATGTTACTTATTCCTACATTTTTCTACATAATCTGAACTTTTGACAGACATGTGTTGGCTATATCTTCTACACCTCCATCACGTCTTTCTTTATAGACATATAAGACAAATTATTGAACTTCTGGACTTGGTCTGCTAAAATAATAAAATAATGGGTGCATTAGTTTAGTAGTGCAAGGATTTTGTTTTTTTTATGGTATCTCTTCAGTAAACAGTATGGAAGCCCAGTCAATTCAGAGAAAAGGAGTTTCACATGTTTCGGCGGCTTAGTGATTATTTGTTTTGTTTTTATTTGCAGAACACTGGAGGTCCATGTGTGGAGTGAAGAAAATGAGAGACTAGAGAAAAAAAAAAAGGACCATAGTCAATGGTGACTAGTGTGAATACTGCTTTTCTGTGTTATGTTTAATTTGGTTTATAAAAATGGTTAAAAAAAAAAAAAGGAAAAAAGGAAGGAAAATTAATAAAAATTCTGTTGGCATTAAAAGTATTTGGCCGTTTCTGCAGCGACCTGGCAGTCTTGTCCAGTTCCTCATTTTTAGTAGGCTAAATGTGAGTTGGTTTTATTATACAGCTGCTCTACGCATATACTTCAGTAAACGCTTATAGCTAAATGTAAACACAGATGATGTGAAAACAGCAGTTGAATTGCGTTCTCCTTGAAGGGCCATTATTTCAGTAATTCAGTCTTTACTACTACAGAAATAACGGAGACCAAATTTGAAGACGCATCCACTGTTAGCTGCTACTTGCACCAGCCTCCAACAGTTTTCTGTTGCTGGGGCTACTTGGCTGCAAACCTGTCGGAGTGCCCATGCCAACCCCTGTATAGCACTAAAAGGGCCAGTAATCGGTAGGTGAGCACCAGAACTAGACCCTGGAGCAGTGAAAGGTGGTGGCCTGGTCTGATGGCTCACTGTTTTGCATCATGTGGATACATAGATACTAGGAGTGTAACGGTACGTAGGTGTCACGGTTCGGTACGTACCTCGGTTTTGGGGTCACGGTTCGGTACGGTTCACGATACCGCAAAGTTGAGCAACAAAAAGTTCCAAAGAAAGATGCTTGGTTTGTTTTCATTTATTTTAAATAAAAAGCAGCGTATTATCCAGTAAACACACTCTCTGGCTTATATTTTCATGTATGTGTAAGTGTTACGTCAGTAGGCACTATTGCACCACACTACGACCACACTACGACCCAGGTTTATGATTTACTTGCTCTTTTTGGTCCCTCTGTGATTCCGTATTACTTCAATCATGTCTTCTCCGTCGTACCGTGTATTCTCTGAAAGACGTCATGTACCGAACCGTGACCCTTGTACCGTGACGGTTCGGTACCAATACATGTACCGCTACAGCCCTAGTAGATACCTGTGCGTTGCTTATTGGGGGAAGGGATGGTACCAGGATATGCTGTGGGGAGAAAGTGGATTCAGTGTTATGCGCTGTGCTCTTATGCTTCTGCTAGGAAACTTTGTGTCCTGGAATTCATGTAGAATGTTCAGAAATGGTATGAGAAACATGACATCAGGTTCCTCCAAGAAAATATTCAGTTACACAACTTTTATTGCCTTAAACAAGCATAATAAGTATCACCTATATGAAAACAGTAAGTGCTAAATGACAAAGAAATTTGAAAGCATCTAAAACACATTGCTGCTGCTATCTTTAATGTTGGTTGTGCTCTGATTATGTTCTGCTAAGTGGAAAGTACACTGCTCTATGGTGGGACAGACCCGAGAGCGTCGTCCTCCTGATTTGGACTTTAGTAGTTTAAAGCACTAATATAAAGAATGATATATAGAATAGAAGCTGCGTTCAGGCTTTTTAATCAAAGGCAATGTAACTAATAAGCACCAGAGAAATACATTGTATATGCATGTTTTAAAAACAAATTCTCAAGTTTACATGCTTAGCTATTTCAAAGACCCTCCACTTAGTTTCACTTGGAAATATGTAATAGTACAGAAAGAAAACATGGTTTACAAAATCACACTTACTCCCAAATATGAACATACCTTTTAAATCAAGTATTCTCACTTTGGCTCAAGTAGTTTCCCTTCACCTGATGCGACTGTTGAGAATGATCCATCAACTAAATGTTGCCTCACTGGTGGTTCCCTGCGGGAAAGGGGGCTAGCAAAAATGCAGAGAAACAGACGGACAACCGTGTAAAATAATACACCTGTATGCTTACTTGAACTAATGCACTGGACAGTGAGTGAATATTCAAAACAGGAGCACCTCCCTGTCGTGTTTTTAAAGAGACGTTCCACAGATTGCCCCGAATTGAATTAAAATGTAAGCAAAGGTATAAATGGTGTCGTATACATTATTCTGCAGAATTGATCACAGTGGCGGTGAAAGGTACCAGACATCTGAAGGAGTTTAATGTCTCTGAAAGGTCTCTTGCAGTAAATGATCACATTAAATGGTTTTTAAATATGCTTCCTGGTGCCCGAGATGTTGCTTTGTGTTAGTCTTGGGTCTCTTTTTAATGGTGGAGAGGTACATGTAATGTGGTACCACTATCGTACTGTTCTCACCACATACAAAACCCCAAATGTGTAGGTTCGCCATTTTGGATAGAAATAAAATGGCTATATTTATACTGTAAACAATTCCCAAATCTCTTCACCTCCGCCACAAGAAACATCACTCCAGACAACCCAGGTTACTGAATAATACAGACATTTTAGACATTAGATATTCACTACTATTGAGTACACTGTGGGTGGAGGCAGCTCAGTGGGTAGGATACTTGCCTCTGGACCAAGAGGTCATGGGTTCGAATCCTACCTTCAGCACCACCACTGGGT
>JBBPDB010000017.1:2918085-2939214 GCA_037974465.1 Brachypetersius altus
AAGAAAGAAAGTTCATAGTCCATATATGTGTGTGTGTGTGTGTGTGTGTGTGCGTGCGTGCGTGCGTGCGTGCGTGCGTGTGTGTGTGTGTGCGTGTGTGTTATACCGCTCTAGGAAAAAGACAGGCTAGGCCTTGGTGGTTAATTTTGTAAATAACAGATCTATAGATTATAGAGTTATATCTTACTGTAGCTGTTTTATTTCTGTGTCCATGCAAGTCTAATATTTTAAAGAAATAGAAATGTGTATTCTCTATTGTGTTTTAAAAGAAAACATATTTAAAAGAAAGAATATCTGAGATTCTTGTTTTACCTTGTCAAATGCTTCTACATTACATGGCTAATGGTTTCTCTGGACCATTTTATAGATTTGTCTTCACTAATGCAATAAATTGTCATTTTATTACACATATTGTTGTGCTTGTCTTTGTTGAGAATGATTTTCGATGGTTTCGTGTAAAATTTTAAAAGAGTAATATTGATTATTCCAAATATTTTATGGAGTGTCTTGCAAGGAACGTTTATGTACATTATGACGTTAAGCATTTGCATTAGAATTTGTAGTATTTGTGCAAACTATTATTCGTTTGTATTATTCGTTGCATTCCAGCAAGTGCAAAAATGCATAGAAAAAAGCTTTTCATTTTGTAAATACACACACAGTTTAATCTGAAGCTCATCCTAACAATGGTGAGTCACTAGTGGTGTTTTCAATTAAAAACGGTTCCAGATACTATATGAAGTTACCTCATGCAGTTCTAAGTAAACACAGAAGAAGAGGCGAAAGGGACCGTCAGGCTGAGGTTCGTTCATTTTCGTCCGCTTTATCTGTGAATGAATGATGCTGATGTTATCATAAAGCCCTTACTTTCACCAGTCTATGAATGTAAACCATGTTTTTATTCCTGATTTGGTAGAAAGTTGTGCCCGTCAGATGTTTCATTACTGAGCAACAAAGCCCATGCATGCAAACCTCCGCTTGAAATGAATAGTTCATTGGTGAGCTAATGTTACTAATGTGCTGCTGCAAAGGGCCCATTACCAATAACAATGCTGAGAGGGAATTAACCATTCACTCCAAATCTAATAAGTGTAATTCTTTTGTAAACACTCAGTGTGTTAAAAATAATACCACACACTATCCCTTCTTCAACACTGCAGCACTGTTAGGCTAATTGAATTTTCAGTTGGACTGGATTATTGAATCACCTGACAGCAGTGTCTGGCTTGACTTTGAAGGTTCTCTCCTGCAAGTGGGCTGATTTTTTTCTCTCTTCTCTCACACACACACACACACACACAATATTCACCCTACGGTCACATACATACACACACAGACTACCTAACTGCAATAGATCCAAAGTAGTAACTCTGGTTCATTTTATTTATTTAGAGCACCGCTAAAAGTTTGTATTTGTTGTTGTTGATGTTGTTGCTGTTTTTGTTTTGTTTGTTTCATTAAGCTGAGAGCGCCAAACTAAATGTGGTTATGTGTAAACATAATGACAATAAAGATTTCTATTCTATTCTATTCCCTTCTGGAAACTGAGTAAAAAACTGGTGCTAGTAAATTCTGGCACAAGTACTCTTCTCTGCAACATGAAAAGTCCAGGGTGAGAAGTAGGCTTCTGATCCAGCTTCTCCCATGAAGGGGTGAACTCAGACCCCTCCGACGTCTTTAGAAATTGTTTGTGATTTACTATGTCATAAGCTTTTTGAAAAACATTTAGAGTTCTTCATGGCAGGTGTGTCGTGACCTGCTGACTTTAATTTTACTTTCCATTTTCAAAACTATAAGCACTTTGTCTTTTTACGGTGTGCTATCAATCAGCATGCCCTCATAGATGACCGACTTGCTTCATTGTCTAGTAATACAGTGACTTTGCATACAGCATATCTTTTGCTGGTGTCCAAAAACTGCTGAGTGTCCATAAATCCTGAGAGGGGTCAAAGTGCGGCTGTCCCAGGATTGAGTAACTGCAGTGAGAATACTTCAGCTTCTCAGCCAATAGCTTCCGCTTTGCTTATCAAATCAAAGGAGATATAATGCAAGGAGTACATTAGAAACAGACAGATGGTACAAGGAGGGGAAGGGACAGAGATACAGCCACTGAAAACTGACAAAATGAAGAAAAATTCTACAAATCTGAGAGTGCGGCTTCCCACTTTTGTGTTTGCCCTGGAAATCATGATCGTTATACTATATGCCCTCTTCGTAACCTATGATGACCACACCAATGCACTGCTGCAGAACAACAAAACAAAGCCCACGGAGAATGCCATGTACCAAGACTACCCCTTTTTTGCTGACATCCAGGTGATGATCTTCATTGGATTCGGCTGCCTTCTGGCCTTCTTTCGGCGGTATGGATTTGGTGGAATGGCCTTTAATTTCCTGATGGCGGCATTTGCCATTCAGTGGGCCATTTTGGTTCAGGGCTTCTTCCAATTCTATCATGACGGGAAGATTCATCTGGGAGTGATCAACTTGATCAACGCAGAATTTGCATGTGCCGTTGTGCTGATCTCATTTGGGGCAGTGCTAGGGAAGACCAGTCCTCTACAGTTATTAGTAAGTTTGGTACTATCTGTCTGTCTGGTACTATCTTTAAAAGCCTGCAAGATTTCTAATTTGATTCAGTCAGAGAGTTCTATGAATAACCGTTCAAGTGTTATCCACAGGTCATGGCTTTGCTGGAGATTCCTGTGTTTGCTGTTGCAGAATGGATTGTTGTCAAGTACATAAAGATCAACGATGCTGGTGGCTCCATCCTTATTCACCTGTTTTCTTGTTACTTTGGCCTGGGTGTCACTTTCATCCTGTACAGACCACGTCTGAATGAAGGTCATTCCAAAGAGTGTACCAGCTATCAGTCTGACCTCCTATCTGTGCTTGGTACCTTATTCCTCTGGGTATTCTGGCCCTCATTCAACTGTGCATTGACCCTGAGGGGGGATGACCAGCACAGAGCCATCATCCACACGTTCATAGGCCTGAGTGCTTCTACAATAACTGCCTTTGCCCTCTCCGCCATGCTCAGCAAGAATGGAAAACTTAGCATGGCTGATGTACAGAACGTCACCTTGGCTGGCGGGGTCACTGTTGGTGCCTCGGTGGATATGATGATCTCTCCTGGTATTGCTTATGTGTTAGGGATGCTGGGTTGTACCGCTTGCATGCTGGGATACAGGTACCTTAGCCCTTTCCTTGCTAAAAGGCTGCGTATACAGGACCAGTGCGGCATCCACAACCTCCATGGTCTAACAGGACTTATCGCAACGATAGCTGCCATTTGTGCCATCCTACTGGCCAATGAGGAAACATATGGGCCCAGCCTCTATCAGACCTTTCCTTATCGTGCACCCCAGGAGGGAGACCCTCGACTTGCAGAACTGCAGAACTTGATACCAGGCTTGGAGCCAGGGTTGGGCCGTACTGCACAGGAACAAGCCTTATACCAGTTAGCTGCCCTGGGAAGCGTCGTTGCAATGGCTGCAGTGGGAGGTGTGCTAACAGGACTGGTGCTCAAGCTTCCATATCTCGCCTCCCCTAGCGATGAGTACTGCTTTGATGACGAACTGTTCTTCATTGTTCCTTTAGATGATCAAGAACCTGAATCACAGAACACAGGGAGCATACAGATAGAGGAGAAGTAAAGACTGAGGGCAATATCTAAAGCTAGATCACACTCTGATAAAGATTAGATTGCAAATGGACCAGCCATGAATGACATTGGACCACAGCTGGAAAAGTCTTCCTAGAATTTGTGCATTGCCTCTTTTTGTACCCAGAATGATACAGTTGCTTTTCACAGTTCCTTCTAGTCTTCAGCTTTTGACACAATTAACACAAAAACACTGATCTATTTGCCCTGCCCAGGCTTTACCACCAATAATGTTAGATAAGCTGCCTGTATGTAAATAACAGATCTAACATGATTTTAAATAATATAAAATAAAAAATATACAATTCCTAAGAAAATGTGAAGCATGGTAGACTGTTGTTATCGTTTCTTTTAAAGTCAACAAGTGTGTCCTTTTGCCCTTCAGCAATTAGTGCTGTCAAAGTTACAAAGACAGAATTAATTACAGAAATCAAGAAATAATTAACACCCCTAGCTTTTCATGCTGAAGCCCAGCCGCTGGCATGCCCTTGCTATCACTCTGATCATTCAAATATAGCTGTAAATGATAAGTTCATTTGATGGCTCTCTTGATAAAAGGTATTTACCACTGAGCCTGAAGTGTCACTTACAAGGAAAACACACCCACAATGCAGGCAGTATCAGTAATTCGGCAGACTGAGCCACACCTGCACTCCTTGCAGGTGATCTGTAGGTAAATCAGCCACAGCAAAGTGAAAAGCTTGTGATAAAAATTCACCACAAAAGTGAAGATAATCCACAAGCTCTATGAACAAGAAGCTACAACAGAGGAGCTGGACAGTATATTTCCTTCCTCTTGGGCATCACAGATGATTCACACCCTTTTACTCGCGGTTTACAAATATCCCCATGTACATTAAGATTAAAAAGTAGATGTACACTCTTCCAGACCTTCAGACAATCTTTTTCTACTAAAGTATAAACAGGCCCCAGTTTTGAACTGCCAGATTAAAACCAATGCTCTGTTTAGTCTTTAGCCAAGCATTGTTTCCCTTTATCTGATTTGACAAACTTTAAAACCTTTTCATACACATTGGTCTTTTCCCTTAGGTAGGGTGTATTCTAAGATCGTCTATTTGTTGTATAGTATCTTTAAGAATTCCTCACCCTTCTTAGTGTCCAGCAGCTGCTAAGTGGCCATAAATGTTTAGGACAGTTGTTACTAAGGGCTAAAGTGCACCAGCCCCTGCCTGGGGGTTGAGTAACTGCCACTAGAATACATTAGCAGAGGTTATTGGCCAGGATCTTATCAGATCTAAGGATATATAACACAAGGGGTAAAAAAAAATCCATAAGTTTGAGCACATTGGTATTTCTGTTATTTGGATTTTCATTTCCTGATGGTTGCATTTGCCATTCCGTAGGCCATTTTGATTCAGGCCTTCATCCTGGGAAGATTTATGTGGGAATGATAGACTTCAGTGCTTGTGACATTGTACCGATCTCATTTTACTTTTGTATTCCTTTATATTTCTTATTTAAGATAAACTGGTTCATAGGTGGTGCATGGCCCAAATATTCTATTTCATTTAGGTTATAAGCAGGGACTGAAATAAGTGGAGCAAGCCCGAATAGACGTGAGTGGTAACCCCCCAGGTACTACCCCGAGACACAGACCCCAGCACAGACACCCACAGCATGGACAACCCGGCCCCTGCCACGCACAATCCCACGCTCTGTTATAATGACCATGAAATTCAAATAAAACACGTCTATTTTATATGTAAGTATAAATAAATATTAAAACGTATGTGTCAGTATATTTGTTTCAACTGCTTAATGATTTCATGGCACCCAGTTACATTTGGATTTAGATCTAGACTTAGAACTGAAGTCCCCAGAGGTAACCTTAGCTCTACTTTCCACCTAAGCTTCACCTAAATATTCTGAAGAGATCGTGTGTGTAAGTACACCTTCAATAGGTTAAAAGGCCTAACCAAGACACTCTCTTAGTAGAGAAACAAGGATATCAGAAAATCTTTCAGTGAAAGTGAAAAATGGGTCTAAAAAGTCCATGAACCCCTTGTGGATACAAAAACCCCACATCATTATGCTTTTCCTATTGACACTTTTAGCTGTGCTGCTGCTTAATTGCTTAATCTGCACCTATGTGGTTAATCTACTGTAGTTTGGACTTTCTAGTAGGGCTGCACAAAATAGGCAAAATAGAGGAATTGTTGCTGCTATATATTGCAAATATGATGCCTTTCAGCATTTTAAGGGGCCAATATCATATGTTTTCTGCAACGGGTTAAATGAATTTTAAGGCATAAACAGAGGCTGGAAAATTACAGTTTTGGCAAACAAACATAAAAAAGACCCTCTCTATTGTAATAAAGGGAAAATGTGAATATTAAGAAATTGAATGCTTTTCATTTAAAAATTAATCAAGGTCTTATTGGGTTGTTGTTTTTGGAGTCACAGCATTTGGACCTTTTCCTTGTTATATCAGTCTGGCCTGAAAAAAGGTCAGTCAGAATGGTCATTAGGAGCATGCAAAGCCATGTAAAATTAAAGAAAAATCCTTGGAAACTTCATAGTGGTAAAGTGATTGTGTTAAGGTTTAAGGGGGCAAGTCCCTGGGACTCTGGAGTCACCGGCTGGAATTTATTTGCTAGTAAAGCTGAGCAAGAAAAACACAATTTACCATTAGCCAGAGCTCACTGGATAAAGTGGTCATAATCAATGGTGCCAGTCTACATCCCTAAAAACAATGACTCCCATTCCAGCAGATCTACTGCCCTGCAAAGATTCAAATGCTGCCTGCCTTCACATCCAGATAATGAAGGCCTTTATAATAAGTTGATGAACTGCAATGTTTGAATATTTAAAATTGTGGTGGTCAATGGGTCCCCTGGATAAAAGTAAAAAACTTTGCCCTATAAAATAAAAAGCAAGGGCACGCATTATACTAGATGCTGTGAGGACTCGCCTGAATTTAGCCACAGGGGTCTTAGTGAGGTAAGATACCGACTTTAGATTATTAATTGTTGAGTACACATCCACACATCCAAAGGAATTCAAGCTCCATCACTCCAGAAAGCAAGTGTTGGTGGGGTGGGGTTTTATACCACTATACACCAGCCCTCACACCAGTCTTCGGGCCTCTTCTTCCATGTTTTTCTCTTAAATGTGACTTCTGGGCAATTGGAATTGAGCAGTTTACCAGGTGCTGTATTTCTGGATGCTTACTGCCTCACTTGGATAAATGGTTTAACTGCAGAGAACAATTTCCTGTGGTTAACACTATGTGCAGTGTGTTCACACATGACTAGAAGAGGCCCCTTTACTTTAGTTCTGATTGGAGAACCACTGCCTAGCTGACTCTGTTCCAGATGGTCCCAATTTATTGCCAATGCTTTTTCATTAAGATACAGTCTGCATTTGTGCAACCTGCATAATAGTGATGAATATACAGTTAACTGTAATAATGGTTAAATCCACTTAAATGTGGACTCTAAATGTAAAGAATTAGCCTGTTACTGTACTGACTTTCCCTAAATTTCAGGAAATGTAAATTAATTTTAATTCAGTGTTTTAATAAATTGTGACATTGTCCATGATGAGATAACATCCAGGGGAAAGCATGCCTCTGCATTTCCTGACTCTTCTAACATGGGTGTTTTCTCAGATGGCTGAAGACTTGCACGTGACTACTCATCCTCTGTTTTAATAAGAACACTCCCAAACTAGAGGTTTCCAAAGTGTGTGCTACGGATGCCTGTGGGGCCATGAAGGTGGTCATTAACATTAAACAAAACGTTTAGCATTATTCTAGCAAATTAGCATTAAACATTTATGGCTAAATATATTTGTATATTGGGCCCCATGGTGGTGCATTATGTAGCACTGTTACATTCTTAACAACTTTAAGATCCTTTAGTAGGTTCTAATGAACTGAAATAAACAGAAACATTTTCAGCCACCACCTTTATTTTGCTGAATCGACTCAAAAAATGAATTCTGTGAACAGCAACGCCCGCACTACACGAGCAATGAGTGCACCATAAAGCAGCCGAATTAGAAAGAGTTTGGGCAAAAGTATCGGACAGTTAAAATTGTTTACAATTGTTTTCAAATAAATACATTTTAATAGGGAAAGTAATGTTTGTCCCATACTGTATATGTTAGTGATCAAATGTAATATCCAGCTTAGTGATGATTACTCTTTCTACTCAAAGATGTAAACAATGGGGACCCGCTGAGGGGAACCCGTGCGTTTCTGACAGGGAAACCCCGCGTGAACAAGGTTGCCATTTTGTGTGATGAGCAGGAAGTTGTGCGTGAACTCACATAAACAAATGTTCTTAGCCAGCTAGCTAACAGCTCTAAAACTCGTGAAGGGACACGTTAGTATTGTTCCTTTCTGCTTATTTTAACCCCTTAAGTAATTACAGTTACGGCAACTATTGCTTTGGTCTAGCCGCGGAGGTGAAAAGCGCCTGAGCGGGGAACGCTGGGATTACTTTAGCCAGCTAGCTTATATTAGCTTAGCTTAGCTTAGCTTATATCATATCTCTGTCGTGTCTGGTGTGAAAAACGCTCTTGTTCGCAGCAATATCATTTCGGGACGACGTCCTACGGAAATACCTTCCTTTTAGCGAGCTGGTTGGTATTTTGTTTCTCCAAATAATATACTAAGACATGATTTGTCACTCAGGTTCTTATCGTGATGTGTTAGCTAGCTTTCTGGACAGGCTCATATTGAAAATTGCTCTGGGAAAGAGTTGTTGGCGAAGGAGAGAGAGGAAAGAAAATGCTCTTTTTTTGTAGTTGGAATTAGTTTGTCATTGCACTTGTGCCTTCAACTTAATCTTAGTTTCTTCTTTTCTTCCCCTCATATGCGTAGTGCAGACTCAGCTAATCCTCATAAAGCGATATAGGTGGTGTTTAGACTCAAGTGATTATTACCAAATAGCTGAGCGAAAAAATATTTCTTTAGCATGCAGTAGTACATGGATTGTCCTTTACAAAACTGGACAGCAAATCCAACAGAATGTTACTAAAGAACATATACTTGTTTTTATGATTGTTTTCATATGAGGTGAAATTTCACTGTACGTTTCAATTGTTAAAATGATTTCAGCTGTTGTTGGGCTTGATAATACATATAACACGAAGTGATCAGTACACTAACAGGCTGGGGGGTCTTTTGTCCTGCATGTATACATTGATAGATTTGTACAGCTATATTTAGTGAGGAAGCTAACCACAATGTCAAGACTGGAACATTTTTAGGAAAATGTCTGTATAATATGAATAACAATATGATGTGACCTGTTTTAGCACATCAGGTAACAAATGGCAGACGACTTTGATATTGAGGCCCTGCTTGAAGCCCCTTACAAGAAGGTGGGTGACTAAACATGGATCTTTCTCTTTACATTTGTAGGCACTAAAGCTCTTTTGGTCATGACTGAGTAGCTGTTTCAATTTGGCAACTCAAAAGTCCAGTATTTGATAGCATACTGTCATTTGCAAAAGTTTGGGCACCCAAATGACATGTTGATTCTGAGTGAAGCACGATCCTTTACATTTTAAGACACAATTACTGTTTATTTGCTAAATAATATGCGTATTGAGGGGAAAATATATAGATATTGTAGAAGGAGATTTTTTATTCCCCTCAATTAGAAACTGCCTGCGCTTTCTGAACCCAGAGACTGGCTTCATTTTTTCTTCGAACTCCCAAATCCATCCACAATATTTGTGTGTTTGTGTAAAGAAATCGTACACTAAATTTGCAGAAAATTAATTTTTCTTGATGTGTACTTATTTTCACTTTAAAAATGACTGGGGGTACTGAACATTTAGCAAATGACTTTATGTCTCACTGACAATTCAGTGATAGAATGTCTGTGTGATGTTTTAGCAAATCTGAATTACAAATAAATGCCCGTCTATCTCTTTTTGTAGACTTGCCTAATGATATCTCACCTCTACTCCCCTGAATACAACTTTGATTCCAGTGTGAACTGTGAAAAAAAGTAAGGTAGTTATTGCGGAATGTATTGATGTACTGTGATCCCTTAGGGCAAGTATCAAAAGACCCTCACCTTAAAACATCCAGTCACCTGTTTGGTGTCAACAAGGTGAATGACAATGGATGAAATAGGGACATAACCTGACATGAAATCGAGACAGTATTCACATTTTACTGCTGCCTTACCTGTGTTACCGTCAACTGTCACAACATTTATTGTGGTTATATAATCTGGAAGATGATTTTAGTCATCTTATGCATTTAGCATATAGAAATGTTGTGATTGGGTCTACAAAGTATAGTATTATGAAGAACAAGTGCTCCCTGTTAAAAGATTTAACTGAAAATTCCAGAATATTTCAAGCAATTTCCTCCAGGATAAATAGTTTTCTGATTCTGAATATGAATACTGTCTCGGCAGTCAATATCTTGTGATTATATCCAAATCAAATAAGCCAGCATCTTGATGTTTGCATGCCCTTAACACTAGTATTACATCAAATTCATCACGTTTCTTCTTGATACTATTTACCATATGCACATAGGAAGCTCCATTAGACTGATACATTATGATGCATCAAGTCGGTTAGTTCCATTGCTTGGAACAGGCTAGTGTAATTATTTTCCCTTGTTTAAAAGCAGATTCCTTTATAGAGTGGGCACAAAAATCTTTTCAGTTTTCAGTGTCTATTTTTCTTTCTTTTTTTTTTGTTTACTTTGATTCCGTGTTTCATGGGAGCCGTTATGACTAAGCCGTGTAAATCCCTGTCTGCTTCAGGACGAGATGTGAGACAGAGATGGCATCGCACTCTCAGTCCATCTGCACAAAGATGAAGATCTCATGGAATGACAGCCTCAACTCTGGAAAACCTTTTAGAGACCTTGTCCTTAGCATCAAACTTTAGGCTTAAAATAGCAGGTTACAGCTACTATCAGACTCTAGACCTTGGTGCCTAACCAACCACTATTTCTGTTAGCATGCCAAAGTATTCAACTAGATCGGGTTTTTTCATAATGTTTCCTTATATTTAACTTGCTCTAATGTGACAGACCACACTGTAGTTAAGGAAAAGCATAGTGATCCATTTAAGCTGTGGGGAAATAAGTAAAGCCTGCTGGTAGACGCCTGTCCAGAACAGACAACCAGTGATTTGATTTCTGTTTTTCTAAATGAAAATGTTCTGCACTTTCTCTTGTCCCCTCCCCCATTTCTTTGATGACTGGCTATGTGTCCTCTTGCTCCTCACATTATTATTTTATTAACTCTGCTTAGGGTGACAGCAAGTCTTCTAGTGCAAATGGACATGAAGAATACAGCACAAAGTGAGTTGCCTTTATATCAGATCATTGTTACGAAGTAGATACCCCTTTGGAGAGGTAATGGTTTGTAACGCTTGTCTTTCTCCCACACAGGAAAAGGCGAAGCCGCAGTCGTAGTACAAGTGCCCGTCGACACCGCAGTAGAAGCAAGGACCGCAAGAAAAGTAGGGACCGCCACAACCACGAGAAGAAGAAGCGCTCACGCAGCAGAGAACGTCGGCGCTCACGTTCCCGCAGTCACGAGCGTCATGGCCGCCATCGTGGGCGCAGAAGTCCCTAGTAAGTAGAACTTTCAGTGTGATGGACCTGCATCTCTTCTGCTGTTCTCTTAATAACCTGACATGAGCATCAAGAACAATGGGTAATGATGGTGGTCTGAATTCTCCCTTACTTTTATGGGTTAATCTGTTTGGTTACATTTCTTGATTGTATAGCTACAGTGATCATTTTGATTCCTAAGTGCATTTCAATTAGTAAGAAAAAGCTAAATGTCATTAAAAGAGCAGGTGCAATCTTGAGCTACTCCATAAAATGTTGCTCTTGTTTGAGAGGTCTGTTTGGACATTTGTGTCATTAGTTATTATATAGTTAAGTTAATTATGGCATTGTGGTTTCACCACAAAACCAGCCTACCATCTGTTTGCTTTTGTGCTGATAGAGTTTTTCTCTGTTTTTGTTGAACTTTTTATAAAGTACCCTGAATCAACTACTGGCCTAGTTTCCAGCCTGATAGTATATTGTTTTTGTGACATTTCTAATATAGTAGGTTGTCATAGTTTATATGTTAATTACCACAATGGTATAGCAATGCAGCTGCACACAACAATCACTGTTACTGCTTTTGTAATTTTAAGTTTCATTTGATAAACGCCCATAACCTGCTCCATGCTGGTCATAAGAGGGCCTTCCCTTCCTCTAACTTTTAATACTGACATGACTCTACTACTAGTGCCGCTTTCTTGACAAACACTTGTCTAGCCCTAATGCACCAGTATGCAGTAGACCTTTCAGTTGTTTGCTGGCTGGTCTGTAATGCTCAGAAAACCCTTTTTTATGTCATAGTTTGGGGGCGAAATTTAATGGTGGTCCTGGAGGGAAGATCGGGCCACCCACCAAACTAAGGTTTTTATGATCTAATCTCCTTGTGTGGTTCATGCTGACTGTTGAACGTACATGATGTGAAGTATATGACATACAGGTCTGTCTTCAGACAATGATAATCCATTCTTTGTACTTTGTTTTTGTTATAGCCACCAACAGCCTCGAAGCAAAAGTCCCTTTAAAAAGAGCCCGATCAGGTAAAAATAACTTCTTTCCAGTGCTACGCTTGAACACTGATAAACCTCAGTGCAGAAACTAATCACCTGTCATTGTTCTCACACAGGCAGCCGTTGGATACTCTCAGTGCGGAGGAGAGAGATTCTCGTACAGTATTTTGCATGCAGTTGGCTGCCAGAATTAGACCCAGAGATCTGGAGGAATTTTTCTCAGCTGTGGGAAAGGTACTCTTGTGTTGCATATGCTATCTTTCTAGTTAATTGACTTATATGTATTTGACATCTTTTTTGCTCTTCAATAAAGGTTCGTGATGTGAGGATGATTTCGGACAGGAACTCTCGCAGGTCTAAGGGCATCGCCTATGTTGAGTTTGCTGAGGTGACTTCTGTGCCACTGGCTATTGGACTCACAGGACAGAGGCTGCTGGGAGTGCCCATTATTGTTCAGGCCTCACAGGTCAGAGTTATTTCACGTGTTAGCAGTATAGAGCCCTCCTTTATTTCCTCCTCATATGTAACATCTGGCTTATTGTGTGGTATAGGCTGAAAAGAACAGGGCTGCAGCAGCCATGAATCTTCAAAAAGGCAGCGCTGGCCCAATGCG
Organism: Brachypetersius altus; assembly: GCA_037974465.1. Lineage (NCBI taxonomy): Eukaryota > Metazoa > Chordata > Actinopteri > Characiformes > Alestidae > Brachypetersius > Brachypetersius altus. The sequence goes on from JBBPDB010000017.1 coordinate 2,930,934, forward strand.
TCTCTACGTGGGCTCTCTGCACTTTAACATTACTGAGGAAATGCTCAGAGGCATCTTCGAGCCTTTTGGCAGGGTGAGACAGTCACTGCGTTATTGCCATGGTTGTCATGCAGGTGCAGAGGCGCATTGCATTTTGACTGCCACTTGTGTGGGTAAATCATATTAATACCAGCTGTTTGGGAGAAGCCACTGAATGTCAGGTTTGGGGTTTTTTTTGCATAGATTGAGAGTATTCAGCTGATGATGGACAGTGAGACGGGCAGGTCAAAGGGATACGGCTTTATATCAGTAAGTATCTAAATCCTTATCTTGTTTAGAAAGAATTAAGCTAAAACTAGAATTAACCTAAAATAAGAATTAAGCTAAAACTAGAATTAACCTAAAATAAGAATTAAGCTAAAACTAGAATTAACCTAAAATTAGAATTAAGCAAAAATGAGAGATGCTAATTGTGTTGTTGGTTTAGTTTGCGGATGCTGAATGTGCCAAGAAGGCTCTGGAGCAACTGAATGGGTTTGAGCTGGCTGGCCGCCCAATGAAGGTGGGGCATGTGACAGAACGCTCAGATGCCTCAGGAGCCAGCTCCTTCCTGGACAATGATGAGCTAGAGAGAACGGGCATTGACCTGGGCACCACAGGCCGCTTACAACTCATGGCACGACTTGCAGAGGGTAGGGATTAGGGCGAAGTGTTTCTCCTTGCTGATCTCCACGTACAGATGGTCTGAAGTTAAACTTAATCATGTTAAACTTGATTAATTTGATCCCTTACACTAACCCCTTAACTGTTGTCATGTAGGTACTGGGCTAAAGATTCCTCCCGCTGCACAGCAGGCTCTGCAGATGAGTGGCTCTCTACCGTTTGGTAACCTGCCTGCTGGTGAGGACTTTTATTCATTTGTTTGAGGTCTTTATCGCTGTTTTGTCCCAGGCTTCTTGTTTTCCATAATCAGTTGCAGGCAGCATTCAGAAATGTGTTCAGTGTTGAGTTTCACATTCTGTGTCTGTATGGAATGTCAGTTAAATTTAAATATATATGCATATTTTAAGAACCCCCTCCCTATTCATAACATACCATTGTTCTTCAATGCAGAGCTAGCGTGTTTTACCAGTTGCCATGTTTTAATCAGTGTGGATAGTTGCTCAGTTCCAGTCCAGCATAGTTTGGTTACTTCACTGCTCAAACAAACCTACTAAACATGGTGATGGCTGACTTGATTCAGATGTTTTCAAGCCATCAAATTATCTAACTGTGCTGAAACAAAGCTCTCCATACCAGAAGAGCAAGCCCTGGAATGAAATGTTGTTAATGTAACTTTGATCTGTTACAGAAAAGTTTAGGAATGCAAAGAAGTGTGTGTATTCTTTTGAGCATAAGATTTAATGCATTGTACAAACAGGAATAAAACCTAAACCTTATCTAATAGTACTTTCTACTGAACACACACTAAAGAAGTGTGTGTATTTTTTGTGGGGATACAGGGAAAACAGGGGGTACACAGATTGTTTCTGCTCTGTTTAAATCAGGAAAGCCAGTTTGGCAAGTCGTTTGGTGAAAAACTAAATTGCCATACCCCAAATGTAGTCAAACGGCCTTTACACATTTTACAGCCACAGTCTGCGTTTACTGTTCAGTAGTGTATTGGAATAATAAGGCTTATGAAGCTTGAAAGTAATAGAAACTTCTGCACACTTGGCATACATAATGGCAGCTCATGTACACACTAATGGGCAGAAGCTTGACAAAATTCTGACTGGAATAGCCGCTACTGCTGCTACCTTTTCTAATCTGTTTGACTTTCTTTAGTGTGTTTTGTCCATTTTAACATCCAGCTATGCAGTTGCAGTTTTACTGCAACTATGAGGTTTCAACTCACTAAACCATGGTCTTGGGTATAAAGAAATGGACAGTTTAAGTAGTTGTCATAAATCACATGGTGATCGCTGACACGGTTATTTTCAAGCCATGAAATTACCCAACTGTGCTGAAACAAAGCTCTCCACACCAGAAGAGCATGCCCTGGAATGAAATGTTATTAATGCAACTTTGATCAGTTACAGAAGATAAGTTTAGGAATGCAAAGAAGTGTGCGTGTATTCTTTTGAGCATAAGATTTAATGCATGGTAAAAACGGGCATAAAACCTAAACCTTATCCAGTAGTACTTTCTAAACTCATTACCCCGTTACAGTTAGGCCGTTATCGCTCATCTCTTCAGTCGTGCCTGTTGTAATACGTCCTCCAATAAAACCTGGGGTTAATCTCAGTTCATAGTGTGGGTTACGATTGTACAGCCTCAACCCATGTTCTGTACAGGGTGTTTGTTATATGTACATTGTCCATGTCCATGAGTAATGTTGGTAATGTGTATGCTAGTCTCAAAACTGTCTTACAGGGCACTATTAAAATGTATGCAACATTCAGACCTGAGTATGTTAAAAGTATTTGTTCTTGTGTTGCTACAGTGGCTCCTAGCATGAATCAAGCCATGAACCTCCCCACTCAACCACTGGCCACTCACTGCCTACAGCTTTCCAACATGTTCAACCCACAGTCGTGAGTCTCTCCAGCATTGTTTGTGTTTATGAGACAAGTGATAATTTACAACAGGGTTCCTGCTGGTTTTATTAAGTCATTTTAAAAATAAAGTCACGAAATGTTCTTTTTATCTTTCTTTTGTATAATGCAGAACACATTGCAAAAGTGTCCCCCTTTCTTGTTCACACTGGATTTTAATAAACAGACATAAACCTAAACTTATCTAAACTCCATGTGTGATAAACATGTTTTAAATGGGTTTTTTTTGTTTGTTTTTTTTTTTTTAGAATTTGACATTTTATAAATGCAAATGTGATTAAAGAAGAATAGCAACAGGATAAAATTAAATGTTCTATAGGCTGTTCACTGGTGAGCTTTTTTTTTTTAGAACAGGTCTGCAGGCTACTCGTGTGGGCCTTGGGGGGGGGCACCATGTTGGTGACCCCTGCTGTAAAGACTATTCAGGGAAAGAAGTGTGTAAAGAAGCAATACATGCCATGTCTGTGTGTAAAATGGATCTGTGCACTGTTAAATTGATTACATTTTGCATGCTGTATTTGTCTGAGATGTTTACTATATAAAAAGGTTTACTGTTTGCTTTTCTTCAGTGAAAATGAACCTGGCTGGGACACAGAGATTCAGGATGATGTCATTGAAGAGTGCAATAAGCATGGAGGCATCGTCCATGTATATGTAGACAAGAATTCTCCTCAGGCAAGTATTGCAACATGAATCGAGCTTTCATTTTGGCATGACTTAGATGCTTGGATCTTGCCCATGGCTTTGTAGTATCTCTCACAGATTTGTAGAACTGATTCTTTTTCCTCCTGCAGGGTAATGTATATGTAAAATGTCCCACCATTCCTGCCGCCATGGCTGCTGTCAGTGCCCTTCATGGACGCTGGTTTGCAGGTAAGAACCACCCTGCTCCTCTCAAACGGAGAAGCCTCCACTGATCTTTTGAGTGACTGAAGTACATGTATGTCCTACTGAAGAATGTCTTGTCCTGTTTTTTCATGACAGGCAAAATGATCACAGCTGCCTACGTGCCCCTCCCCACCTATCACAAGCTGTTCCCAGATTCTGTGACCGCTATACAGTTGTTGATGCCTTCGCGTCGGTGATCCATCCTCCTGCTGCACACGTTTCTCTTTCCCTCCGTCTCCCTTCCCACCCGATATCCTGGAGATGTAAATAAGTCACAACAAGTGGTTTTACCTAGCACCAGATATTATTCCAACTAATTTTAAACACCTATCTGTCCTTGAAAGACTTCAGCAATCTGGATCTCATATACAGAGTTTAGGTCATCTTTTAAATGAGGGTAATCTGGTTTAGGTTTGTAAAAAGTGAAATGCTGAAGTCTTTGGCCCATTCTGACTTCGGAAAGAGATCAAAATATTTTTTTAAAAACTGTTCCATATCATCTTGCGTACATAGTGACAACAGAGCTAGCTCTCTTAAGCAAAGCATTTCTTTTTTTCCGTCTTTGTCCTGTACATTAGACATGAAGTTGTGGTTTCTAGACTCAAGGATATTTTGCAAGGTTAAAAGTAAGCAAATGAAAAAATTGAAATTTCCCCCATCCATTGGGCTTAACTAGAAGTACACAGAAGTCTGAGGCCACTTTATATTTATAGCTTTTTGTAACCAGACTATTTGATTTTGTAAATAAAGTGGTAATTAAACGGAATCAAAGCTTTTAAGGATTCGTTTGTTTTATTGGCATGCTGGAGTGGAGTGTTCTATTGGGCATCAACAGGCTGCAGGGGGTACACAGATTTCTTTACAGTGTTTTGTCCATTTTAACATCCAGCTGTGCAGTTGCAGATCTGGGTTTTCTTAACGTGGTTGTCATGATAAGATTTATTTGAGGACACTGCCGTGGTCTTGGGTCGCAAGAAATGAACAGTTTAAGTAGTTGTCATGAATCACAATCTGTCATCTGCCAAGTCTTTTCTGTTAACATTAAATCAGTGTTCTCTTCCTACTAACCCTTTACACACTAGAAAGTTCATGAGCCCTTTCAAATTCTCCTATTTTACATAAATCTGACCTCAAATGTGATCAAAACTCAACAAAAGTACAACAAAGTTCTGATAACTAATCGATTAATGGAACAAGATAGGATGAACATTATTAGTCCCACGAGTGGAAAAGTTGCTAGGGATTCAACATTAAATATTTCTGTTTGTGGATTTTTGTTGTTACTCCCATTTAAGCAGCACTGACTTTAACCGAGGGTTTCCTGAAACTGACGATCAGTCTCGCAGATTGTCTTGTAATTTTGACCCGTAACAGTTTACAGAAGTGCGTGATAGTGGTGATCTTTTTTTTGCATGAATTCCATACTTCAAGTCGTGCCCCATTTCTACTCTACGAAGATCTGGGCTTTGACTGGTAGGTGTTGATGGTGGGTGTCTTACTATAAGACCTGTCTGTTGAGCTTATGGACACATGATCTGATTTTGCAAAGACAACTCAGTATTTGTGCTATCAAATGAGGGTATGTGGCCTTTTTTTTTTCAATATACTCCGGGATAAATAAAGTTTTCTGATTCTGATTGACCTAGTGCCAGTAAAACAGCCATATACCACTCAACTGTGATCACCATGTTTCGATGCTCCGATGAGGTTCTTATGGAAGCGATCATAATGTCTCGCCCTCAAGTGAAGAACCATTATAAAGATAAAGCATTCTCTTTTGGCTTACTCATGCAGTCCGTAGGAAACAGCGACTTTCTCCTTGTTTTCCTCCCATACACACGATTCTTGTCCAGTATTGGAGATTCTTGGAGTAATGTTTATTGGATAACCACGCCTGGAGAGGGTGACTGTGATGTTGAATGTTTGCAGGAACTGTTTTGTATCCTCTTCCAGCTTGATGAGCATCAGCAGCTGTTTTTCCGAAATCCTCAGAAATCTCTTTCAACCAGAGCGTGGCGTGCTCTCACAAACGAGTGGCGACGATCAGACTTTGATAGTGAAGACTCGGGTTAATGTTTTATGAATAGAGCAGGGTCACCTACATTTGTTGTCCAGTTCACTGAACCTGCTTCACTGTCTGTAGTGAACTCAGTTATTGAGGCTGACAAACCTTTGCCAACACAGATCGAACTGATTGTACAAATGTGATTGATTGTATTATGTTGTTGGTCTATTATGGCTGAAGACCAGATCACATTTGAGCTAGAACTTATGAGGGTTCGTAAACCAAACTATATTCCAAACATACAGAGTACAAAATACAAAAATACACATTTTGTCCACTTTCAATTACATTTGATAAATACATTTTGCACAGATTTCTTTTCTGCATGGAATCTCTCTTTGGAAGAAAGAAGAATTAGCAAAAGGAAAACAACAAACTTGAAACATGGAACTCCGGGTTCCAGGCCTAGTGCTTGTCAGCACCTTTACATAATGAGTCAGACGGATGGGACAGGATGTTATCTTTTAAATGACCATCATAAAAGATTGCATTTGAAAGCAGATTTATTTGTTTTTCTCTCCCCCAAAACAGATCTTTTTCCTGTGGCTGTGCCAGCTGGCAAAGACACAAAGTGCAGAAAGGCTGAAAGCAAAACTGTTATGGTTGAGGTCTAAAATAAAACAAAACAAAAACAAAGTAGTTACATCAGTAATAAAGGTGCAGCAATTTAAATTTGCATGTTTAAAACAATTCTCAAACTCACATTTTTTTCCCCACAGCACCGTTCGTTCATTTTCTTTCAAAAGATATATTTCGAACAGTCATACAACCTGTAGATACTGCGTAATGTTGTAATACTGCGTTAGAAATAATATAAACATCTGAGACCGAGTCAATAACTATAGCATTCCAGACTGCATCAGCCTTAAGCATTTTGAGTGTTGCATTGTCCATAAAACGCGTTAGCTATTTTATTTCTAGTTATGTTCTTAAATACATGTACAGTGCACTGACTGTATTTACACAGATATAGAGTCCATGTTGCCCTCTTGATGAACATGCTGCCCTCTTGATGAACATGCAAGCGATGAGTGTTCACTAGATGTTTTTTTGGTGTTAAAAGTCAGACATCAGATCCATTAGGTGCAGTGCTGCTGAGAGGGTATGTGTCCTCACTCGGTGGATGGACATCCGGCCTGTAGAATGTGAGAGGTTAAAAAATAAAGACTGATTTAGTCATTTTATGTTAAGCCTGCTAACAATGCCAGTAGAAACATTTGGAGACGTTCCCCGGACATGGATTAAGATTTCACAGAATCCTAAACAGAGATTGTGGTCTAGGACTAGGCTTAAGTGAGTTTTGGAGTCTTTAGTGCATTCTTTACTGGATCTGTTTATTTTGGTTAGATAATCTGTTAAGTAGGCCTATCTTATCTTCAACTTTGTTTAAGGATTAAAAAAAGAAGGAATAGCACATCTGTACTTGATTTCTGGGGTCTACACGGTTAGAGACAACTTTGTCACACAGACCAAAAAGAAATATGCTCCATTTCATTTGTGAACATTTACGAAACACTTTCTGAAAGACTATAGTAACAGATGGAGGCAGAGACATACGGACGCCTGATTTTTCTTCACTCAGGGGTGTCGGGGAGAAAAGCCATTCAACTATAATGAGAGTGCTGTCATTCCTCACAACGTATCACCACTGAATAACTGAGACAGTAAGACACTATTATTCATATGAGCTATAGTTATGAAGAAGCGTCTTTTAATTGAGACACAATATTATGAACAAATTTGTGGAGGGCACGGTTGCTTCCACAGTGGAAGTTTCTGAAAAAAATGTCTAAAAATGGTCTAGACAGGGACTAGAATACTAATATGATCTGAGATGCAAATTAAATGAACAAACACCATATGAACAAAGGAATTGGGACACACCTCTTAATTATTGTATTCAGATAGCCCCTTCCTTCTCAGATATGGGGACTCGAGTCTGAGACTCGGACTCGAGTTGCACTTAAGTCGCACAAACAAAGACTTGTGACTTGACTTTAGACTTGCCCTCAACGACTCGTGAGTCAAAACTCCTAACAAGGTTTATTTCACTGAATTATTTATTTATATCTTGCACTCTTTCCAACGACTCGAAAACCGTTCACCTCGCCTTGGTGTCCCATTACTTTTGTCCGAGGTGAACGGTTTTCAGCTAATAACGGTTTCCAAGGGGTTGCTGGAAAGGGGTCACCGAGCCCCATCTAACTGTGGAGTTTCACATTTAAAGTGAGAGACTTGACTTGGACTCGAGCACAAAGACTTGTGGACATCTCTGTTCCTTCTAGGGAAGGGCAATCTTTGGTTCCGGGGAGGTGGCTGGGATGGGTACCGAGGCCCGGTACTTAATCGGCCCGGTGCCTAATTATAAAAGAGCGGGACCGATAAGCTCTGACATTAACGGTTCTGCTGTCTGTACTGGAGAAATTTAAAAAAATTCTAATAAATGCCCTATTTATTATTGTTAAATAAACATTACCTAGCATATTTTACCTGACCAGCCTTTGGTAACTTTCTATAATATTCGTTATTCGCCTGCACTGCCGTTATTTGCAATCTCAGCACGAAATGCAGTCTGTTCCGCACACAGAGCTCGCGGCGCACACAGAGCCAAACGATCCAAAGTATGGTTACTGACTTTCAGCCCAGTAATACGTTTTCAAAGGTCTATACACACTGCTACACAAACGTGGGATGGATAGTCCTTCTATCCACTAAACAGAAAGAAGAATACAGACCATACTTTTCTCTGGAG
>JBBPDB010000017.1:2945956-2962375 GCA_037974465.1 Brachypetersius altus
CTCACGGAGAAACGCCTCAGTTGAGCGTACACGTGAACGCAGCCTGAATGCGCGCGTGTCCATGCTGTAAGTAAAGCGCACGCGCAAGATCGGTTTGAAATCGGCAACACGTGTGAGTGATCGGCCGATCACCGATCAGGCCAAAAATCGTCTGTTTCCGATCACTGGCCGATTGATCGGTGCATCCCTAGTTATTTTCTTGTTTTATTCTTTTTCTTCCTGAAAACTCCTTCTTCGTGAAATACCTCCCAGTGTGCAAACGTTTAAAAGTTAATGCTAAGTCTCCTCTGAATTGTGTGGGTGAATCGTCACCTGATCTCTTGAGTTGGCTCGTTTGAATTGTAAGCCTCATCTCTCTCACACTTCATAAGCTTGAGTCTGTTCTGCCATGACCCTGTGCTGCATAGAAACTCTGTCAAGTAGAAAAGGTACGGTGGCACCCTCTCAAACTTGCAGCCTTGTTTAGTTACATTTTCACAGTGGTACCACCCCAGACATGTTTACTTTCCAATGAGATCAAAGTGGGTTTCTAAATGCGTAACACCTGCACATCAGAACGTCAGCCGGCTGTTTAATTTAAATACAAGGCTTCTACTGGCTTTATGTGAGGCATGAAATCTGCTTCCTGACTAAAACCACATCCTGTTCGAGATCACAGTACACAAGAAGTCTTGAAAATCAGCCTTGACAGGGTTTTGCAATAGCCCTTGCCTAGTCAGTTTTAATTTACTGTATAGGAAAGACCAGTTTCTCACACAGCATGGTGTGTTTTGTCCCGGCCACAGTGTATTAACGTTTTGTCAGAGTGTTATTAGCAGATATCAGCTTTGTTTTTCAAAATATGATAAATGATTGTGATTAGCCAGACCTATTTAATGGCACTTTATTTGGATGAAAGTTTAAATGAAATGCTTCTCTGCACAAGTTGCCATGAAGTTTCAGGCAATGTGAAACACTAGACATGATTTACATTTTAAATTTGCGTACACCTGTCTTAATAAGTGCCATGCACTAATCCAGTCATGACAAGAGGCAAATAAAGTAAATTATAACAATCTGAAACTTAAATTACTTTAGTGTGTGCATTGTTTTGGTTTTTTCACATTTCGTTGTTACTCTGTTCCATTCTGTAGGTGGAAAAAGAGAAAGCCACTCTTGCTAATACAGTCCAAGACCTACAGGAGCAGTTGACCTTGTCTAAAGATGTTCTGGATGAGCACAAAGTGAAGGTGGAGCAACTCTCCCAGCGTTTGGAAGCCCTGCAGGGCTGCTCCACTTCCTCTGTTCCTCAGACCAGAACAGGCGAGCGGGGGGACACCACTGGTCCTTCTACCAAGCCTCACCAGAACGGTCTGGAAGTAAAAAATGGAGATGATTTCTATGAGCTGGATGCCAAAAGCGCTGAAGTGTTGGAATGCCGTATGAGAGCGGCCAATGCTGAGCTGATGCAGCTGCGGGACGAGCTGAGGGAGGCAGGTGACCGCTGCAAAGCTCTGGACGAGCGCTACAAGCAAGAGAAGGAGCGCTGGAGGGCAGAGGCGCAAGAGCTGGCCGACAAAATCCGGCAGTGCATCGCTGCAAGCCGGCAGGACCAAGATCGCATTGGCCAGCTGGAGCGGGAAATAGGCGCTACACGGCGGGTCGCCACTGATTCGGAGGGCCACCTCAGCGCCACGCAAGAGGAGCTTCTAGCATTTTCTGAAGAGCTGGCTAATCTGTACCATCACGTGTGTGTGTGCAACAACCTCACTCCCAGGCGAGTCACGTTGGACTACTATCGTGAAGGAGCGCGAGGTGGGAGACACCACCATTCGCACACTCATCACCACCACGGAGCTTTCCGGAAGCAAAGGCGGTCGGGGGAGACCTTTGGAAAGGGGGCCCACACTGTAGAGGTAGACCTTGGAGGAGGTGGAGACATTTCTCCTACCAGTGGAAGTTGTCCTGGGTCCCCCACACTGGACTTCAGGGACCCCACCAATGTGCGGAACCTGGTTGCTCTTATTCGTTGCCAGATTAAGCACCTCCAGGTAGGCATTTCTCCATCGCAGTTACTTAATGATAATTGCTTACTTTTTAAATTACTGATTGATTAAAATATTTTAACTTCTAAATGTAAACTAGCTGAATGATCTGTCTGCATGGCCGATGGGGTATCTGCAGGGCATTACTAAGGCATGTCCACCAAAGAGAGTTAGTACTTCAGTTGCTTTTGACTTGAGAGTTCAGATGAGTTTTCAGCTGTTTGTTGAAGACAGGAGTCTGACAGTCTGGACATTCCTGACAAAGAACTTTGTTTTTCTTTAGCCATGTTTGTCTTAGTATTCCTCGTCATTCTTGTATTCCTTATTATACAAGTTCTTGTTCCGGCAAAAGTGAAATATTGATAATGTAATTTAGTGTGTGTGTGTGTGTGTGTTTTTTTTATTTATTTTTTTTAATTTTGCCTAGTTCTTTTTTTGAATGTTTTAATTATACGGGCCGCTTAAGTGATTCTTTGGAATTACAGCACAAGTGTGTCCTGCATTACTCGTTTATGGTCAATTTGAACCAAAGGAAGATCGCTGTGGTGAACCCTTTGATGCTTAATCCTGGTAGAAAAATGTTTCAGGAAAGCCGTTAAGCAGCTTTTTGGGGAGTTGAACAGAAAAAATGAATCATTTTGCAATCATTTATAAATCCCTTTTCCTAAAGTCCACTAATTTTGTTCTGCCAAACTTTTGCTGTACCAGTCATAGCTCTGCCTCATTACCAGATGCCTATACTAATCAGATTGTGACCTTTAGAATAAAATGGGGTTTTTTTCCCTCCAGGTGGCTGTAGACCTCTGCAGGCAACGTGGCACCTTACCTTCCCCGTCAGTTGGGAGCCTCACTGAATCTGACCGAGATGCAGATGCATTGCTTGAGGAGGTGCTGAAGCTCAAATCTCTTCTAAGCACCAAGAGAGAACAGATCGCCACACTCAGAACTGTCCTAAAGGCAAACAAACAGGTACGGAACACGTGTGCTAACAGTGAGTTTAGCAGATTTTCGGTCATGCCTGTAAAGAACTTTGGATACAGTTGGTATTAAGCACTTGCAGCTGTTTTATTCTAAAGTAAACAGCTGGACATTGATGCCAACTGCTGTCCTACAGGCAATGGATGCTCAGACATTTTAAAGGAAACTTTACTACATCTGATCCTTTCACAGTGACCTCCACTGGTCTTTGAAACCTGATATGTTGTTTTGTTCTATATAAAAAGTGTGTAGTAAGCACTCTTTTGCTTTCCATTACAGCTTCTGTTCAGGTGATTGGAAAGTCATTGCCTTGAGCTAATTCAGTGGAGCGTAAGGCAGCTTGTTTTACAGGTTTTTCGCTGCATGTTTTTTTTGGGTTTTTTTTTTTTTTTAAAGGTGCACTGTAAAGCCTCCTCTTTTGTTCACTAATCCAGAGACTCATCATGGATCTTTCCTTTTGTGGGAATGTTTTTATCTGGAGCAGCACTACTGAGCTTTGATCTGTTGTTAAACCCCATGGAGACACTAGGCTACCGAGGAATATTGATTCCTCTAATAAGCTTTAGAATCTGTTCTAATTCATGATGGCAATTATGATGGCGTTCCCAGGTTTCAAGCACTTAATACAGTTTCAAGAACTTAAACCCATTGCTTGGTATCTGCATAGTAAATAGTCGAAATCTTTTTCTGTGGTGTCGTATTACGTCAGTCTCTATGCTTTTCTCTCCAGCTATGTCTGACCTCCTTCTGTCACAGGGCTGAAGCGCTCACCCCAAAATTGCACGCACTCTTTAGCAGTTACGCGTTTTTTTTCATCTGATCTCTTTCCTTTAGAGTAGTAAGAAGCTGATCTATTTAATCAGCCTTAAAATGTAACTAAGCTCTGCTGTGAAATAGTTTTCTTTCCTGATGTTACTGCTCAGAGCGGAAAACCTGGTTAAGTCAGATATTTGAGTCGAGGAGTTCCAAAAACATTGCTCATCCAGTTACACCTGTGTTTAACGCAAACACTGATGAAGCAATTTAAAGAGTGTTTCTCTTGTTGTGGATGGAATTGTACCCTTTATCAGACGGAGAAACATGATCATTCCTTTGGTTTCAGACAGCAGAGTTGGCCCTGAGCAACCTGAAGACTAAGTACGAGACGGAGAAAAGCATGGTGTCCGAGACGATGGTGAAGCTGAGGAATGAACTGAAAGCACTGAAGGAGGACGCAGCTACCTTTTCTTCATTACGGGTCATGTTTGCAAGCAGGTACAGGGTGCTTCCTTTTTACAAAAGCTGCCTTTTTGCACACTCTTGTCAAACAGGAGGGAAGAGAAGGACAACAGAGGTGAGGTGAAGTCTGGGAAGCAGCAGAGATTAGGCAGACACAGCGTACACATGGCTCTGTCTAAAGACCTGGATAATCAGATTATAATTGCACGTGCAGATTACCAGGCACGGTTCCTGCACTGTTGTTTACACATGAGGCCACCTGACCCCCCGTGGCAATAAGTAGAAGGATCAAAGATCATGTCGGAACAGTGTCCTGATGGAAAAGACGCATTATGCAACAGGTACAAGAATAAATCTGTTGGATTATAGTTCCCAGGTTAAGTGCACCTTACTTGTACCTGCATTGATTGACCATTTTATCAGAACCATAAACTATAGTTGAAGTACCGCTGTATCACTTCTTGTTATAAAATAGCACAATGGTCAAATAGTCAAAGGAGAAAGATCTATAGCGCCACAGTTTCTAACCGTACACCTATAAAGAGACCATTAGATGTATCTAGGTTTCTGATGCTGCATCATGCATCATTCCCATATGTCCATACTTAACCCTAGTCAGAGCCAGTTTTCTCTTTGTGGGTTTTTTTTTTTTTTTTTTATTTCTTATGGTAAACTAAAATCTTCCAAAACCAGTATGTTTTGTCCTGTGTCCAGTACCACAGAATACTGTAACATATTGTCACTGTTGTACCAACACTGGCTTCACAAACTTCTTTCTACTGCTGCCAGAGCAGCTTAACTTACTGGTTTACATGGGGTGTGTGACAATCTGATGATGTTTATTCAGGCCGTGTTGGCTTACATGTAGCCGTAGCCCCCCACCCCTCCTCCACACACACACTTGTAAAACAGGGGAACAAGTATTACAGGGGTAGAAGACTGTGAGGTGTCTTTTGTAGACATTGAGCTGTTTTGGGCAGAATATTAGACTGCGACTTTAGAAATCAAATATCCTGCCTCTTAATCATGTTTGTCTTGTATCATGTGGGCTGACACACTTCAGGAGGTACAAACAGACATCTTGGGAAAATGATCCAGTTTTGTGTCGTGTCTGGGTTTAATGTAGGTTCATGGGATGTTTGTTTTGTCAGTAATGGCTTCACTCCTGAATAGGGATGGTAGGTGGTAAGAGAGCTTCCTTACCACAATCTTGACATAGAAATGGCAATTTTCAATTCCTGTTTTGTTAAACACTACCCTGATATTCATTTTTAGTATTAACAAGGTTTGTGTATGGCGCACCCATGTGGGCAACCAGAGCAATTACCATTTCTTGCAGTTGGCCTTCTTTCGTCATTCAGAATGTTTAATGGTAACCAATTAAAAATAATGCCTCACTTCTTGATTGCTAACTCTGTATATTTAAGCATGTTAATGTGTTTCAGCGCTAAATATTGTTGTTTCTTTTTCTTTCTCCCTCAGATGTGACCAGTATGTCACTCAGTTAGATGAGATGCAAAGGCAGCTGGCTGCTGCAGAGGATGAGAAGAAGACACTCAACTCCCTTCTCCGTATGGCTATCCAGCAGAAGCTGGCCTTGACACAGCGACTAGAGGACCTGGAGGCTCCCTTGGTCTCCCACAGCAACGGGGGCAGTCCACGACGCTCCCGCACAAAGCAGCTGGGTACCAAATCAGGTCGAGCGCCACGGAGTCCAATGAGGAGCAGCCCGCGTGCCAGCCCCGTGATGGTATCCTCTTCTGGCCCTCAAACCATGAGTGGCCATTTGAGGATGCTCTCACGCAGCCTCCATGGCAGTCCTGTAAGACACACTTCCTCCTCTTCCTCATCGTCATCTTTTTCCAATGAGCCTTTACCGTCCGCTTCCACACAGAGTCTGGTGTCTGTTGGTCTTGCTCGCGATGCAACGTTTGTTCGTAGCCGGGGATCAGGTTCGTCGCGCTCGTTAGACGACACGGCAGGCGGTTTGGGGCCTTTTGCCATACTTTCACGCCAACCCAAGGTTGCTGATGCACAGGCGAAAAACATCAAAGTGTCCGCGCCATGCCGCAATAACACCTTTATCAAGGTGCGCCGCGCATCTTTACCAGCAAGCAGCCCCGTGCCTTCCTCTTCACGATCAACGGACAGTATTTCCTCAAGATTAAACCCAGTTGTTGCAACAAAATCAGAGAAAAAAAGAGTCAAAATGGAGGAGTATGTCCTAAGATCTCATTCAAAATCCACTGCTGAGCGTTTGGTTTTCAAAAAGCAGTCCAACATCTCCAAATCACGTTCTATGGAGGCAGCTAGCGTAAACCGTTTACAGAGCACAGCGTCCGCTTCTTCGTCCAAGTCTCCACCACCTCTGAGAAGCTGCGGTGTAGCATCCTCTAGTGGTCAGATTAGCAAGAACCGTAAATCTTTAGGGACTAGTGCACCATCATCATCATCAAGGTTTGAAACTCGATCGAGCTCCAGTTTTAGTAACGTGGAAGACGTGTTCTCTAATCCACACCATGGGACTGGAAGGCAACAGGATGTACGCAAGAAACGTCACACAGGTGTAGACACGACGCGCCGAGCAACACACACCAGACGAAGTTCCGAGCCAAACCGTACCAACAGACCTGAACAGAAACATGTGAAATAATCGTTTGAGTATTTAAATCAGAATAACTCGGAAACATTACGACCGTGTGAGACATTACCAGAACACAGTATAGAAGTAAAGCATCCACTGCCATTATTTCCAGAGCACAGGAAAGCAATTAGCCCAGCGAAACTGTTGCATTAGTTAAGGGAGCACTGAAGCATGTTTCAGCCTGATCTCTGTCTGCCCGCATGTGTGCGCTGTGGTCAGTCTCATCGTGTTTGCCTGTACTTGTGAAAGGACAGAAAACATGTTGACTCTAAACACTCGTAGTAGAAGTGCAGGGGCCTTCCAACAAGCATTAGAGATTAAGCTGAAACAGTCTGGAGTGTTTCTTTCATTAAATACATACAATTCTAATTAAATCCCAGAAGAAAGTGATACTTTCAGAACATCTTTATAACATGTGCATCCGCCAGCATCTGACACTGAAGTATTACTTGCTGTAATTGTGCTGAATCCTCTCAGCACTGCTAATACCCTTAATGTCTCATTGTTGTGTTCATCACTGTCTGTCTATGCAATCATTGTTTCCAATGAATGAATGATTACATGTGATTGATTGTGTCTTTCGGCCTGTTTTGCAGCGGTGAAAGCTCTCCACCACCCCTCCTCTCCTACTCCAGTGTGTGTGGACCGTGTTCATGCCCAGCTCAGAAACACCCTTAACCCTCCAGACCTGACCTGACATCCACTTCATCACAGACCACAACACATTGGGCTTCTCTCTTTCTTACTCTCTTACTCTCCATCTCTGTCTTTTGTTTTTTTTTTATGTTCCAAATCACTGAAATATTTGTAAATCGAATGTTCAGTTTGTTTTTCTCATCTACTCTTATCTTACTACTATTGGGGCAAATTCTTTGTTCTTTCTTTTTAACCTGTCTTTGCTTCTACCTCGCATTCCTCCTTTTTCTCTCTGGCTTTTTCCTTTCTTTCCTCTCTGCTCTCTCTTTTACTGTCTGGTTTATTAGCTCATGTGTTGTGCAGCTTTGAGGAACGGAAAGCTGTCCAAAGCCTCATTTCATTTCATGATGGGCTTTTCAGGAGGAAGGCAAGTTTCACAGTTTGCCTTCAGTCTCTCATGGTCATCGAACCAAAAACCAAAACACTTTGAGACCAACGTGTGATATAAAGCCGACTGCATGTGATTGACTGTTCCTGTGACGTCCCCATCTACTGTTAACACGCTCAGTTAGGCTTGTGTGTGATGGAAATGGAAATGAAACCTGCTTTATTTAAACTATCATGGTTTAATAACAAGTGTACAGTAAGAGCAAAGCTGAGGTATGTTCAAAATGTTCGTGTGCTACATTCCCCTGTGATGTCCTCATTCTCAGTAATGCATTGCACCCAGTACATTGTCCTTCAGACTTTTGGACCGAGACCTGCTGATTAGCATTCATTCACATCTGTGTTCACTTAAAGATGACCTTTTTTGTGTCCTGGAACAACAGCAGATGCTTTGCCTTTTACGGATGATGACCCTCAAACCTGTTTCATCCTCTGTGCCTCAGATACAGTGAGGGGTGCTAATGCAAAGCTATCAGTAGCTGTTGTCTATGCTGAGGTGTGGAGATCTTGCTGCTTACCCGACCAGGCATAAAAAAAATAACCAATCAAGGTTGTCCAGTCAAAAAAAAAACAAAAAAAAAACTGCCAGTTTTGCTTTAGATTTTTTTTTTTTTTTTTTTTTTTTTTTTTTTTTCCTTTTTTAACTTTTTAACACGGGGTTAAGTACAAAGCACTGTATCTAATAATTCTCTGTTACAAGTACGGGACAAAGCCATGTTTGTTCTTTTTAAGTTATTTAAGTAACACTGTTGACATTTCTCAAAGCAATAAGGCACTAGTTGACGCTAAAGGGAACACATCATGGAAATCCGAATCTAAAATTAGTGCCTTATAGTGTTTTGTTTGGTTGATTGTTTTCAGGAGCTACTTAATGCAATAATTTATTTAATTGTGTAGTTGTTTTTATTTTAATACACAAAATTTCAATCAAAAGTTGAAGTTTGTGCTTTTCTGTGCAGTCACTGATCGCCCCATTGGCAGGTTTTTCTACCTGATGACATTTCTGGCAAATATTGTAGGTCATAGCAAATTAAAAGTGTCGCTGCTCTTGTCAGAGCAGTGAGCTTGTGGAATGGATGTATGAGAACTGTGATTTGTAGTCAGCACATGTTAAGACCTGCTAGCTTGCAGTCCATGCAGGCTGGTCAGCAGCATGCTAATAAGTGTAAAAAAAAAAAAGAAAGAAAACTTCATGTGTGGAGTGGTTGTAGTTCGCCTGCATTATTACTGTGTGAAGACAGTCTTGTGATCCTTGCAGAATATATACTTGTCATGGCGGAGTCTTGATTGAAAGGACTCCATAAAAGAAGTTCATTGTAAGCTGCAAAGGTTCTTTGCTCTTCATGTCTTACCTCAGTCTGAAATTTTTGCCTGTTCTGACCTTTTAAATTCTTCTCAATCCTTTTTTAACCCTCTGGTTGGCTTTGATACAGTTTGTCACTGAGGAACTCCTTTTAAAAACATTTCATATGCCAGTCCCAGCCTTTTTTTTGTGAAATAAGTGTAGTATAAGAATAAAGATATTAAAATGTAATTTTGTTGTATGGTTTTATTGCCACTGGTTGTTAGCTGCTATAAAATATAGTGAATAAGTAGATACTAATAGGGAATTTTTTTCATGAAAACCTGTAGCTAATTCTTTATAATAACTTTCACAACAGTTTTTTGTTGTTGTTGCTCACACTCATGGTGTAAAAAGGCCCGTTCACAATTATTACACACCTTTTTTGACAAGTAGAGCTTTAAAATGGGGGTAATATCTCAAACTTGTGAAAGAATGTGATAGAATAAGCTTGTAGCCCCATGTTATGTTGTAATTTTTCAATTTTTAGTAAGAAGTATGTTCTCATCCTTTTTAGTGAAGGGGGGGGGGGCATAATCTATAGTAAACACAAAGGCCTGAGAACTGCGTGGGCCACTTCAGTTCACAATGACTTGGGTTTATTACTCTGGGGATGGGATCAATGTTAAAATAGCATGTGGAAATCATGGTCAAAGTGTGGTAAACTTGAATAAAACTGTACTTTAGGATTGTTTTGTGTCCAAAAGAGAAGAGGAAATGCCCTGCACCACGAACGTTGTACACAATGCATGAAACAAAACAAAACCCAATGTTTTGGGCATCCTGGCCATCTTACACAGTAACTTCAGCACATCAAACCACAAAGATGTTGTTACAAACCGTTTTTCGTTTAATTATTTACAATAAAATGTGATTGATTTATTCTGGTAGTATCAGGGTTCGGATAGATTCAGGGTAGCAGGTGTCTAAATCCCGCTTGGTGGGTGTGAGCAAAAGGTCGTTTCCTATTGGACGACAGTGCTTAGCTGGCTTGACGTGTGTGATTGATGGCATTGACGACCAATAAGAAACGACCTTTTGCTCCTACCCACTCTGTCACGCCTGTCGCTCCATCCTCCAGAGGCTGTTGTGGAACTTATGAAGATTTGTTTTGATTTCTCTCAACAGAAGTTTAGCTCCGGTAGTGTAAAGAATGAGATAAACAGTGTAAAATGTCTCTCCAGAGGGTCGGGGGACTCGGACGCTCTCTGTGGCAGAGCGGGAGCAGGACTCCTCCGCTGCCCAGGAAAGGCAGACCCTCCTCCGGCAGGAGAGCAGCACCGTGTGCCTCCTGCGCCCGGACGGAGAGGTGTAGAGACGGACTGTGCTCAGGCACCCCTCCTCCTGCCGGACCACCAGCATCTCCCGGGTCCCGACACCAGCTAGGGAGCAAAACACGCCCGGAGGAGCCGCTGAACGTGTCCGGACGCTCCTTCTCATCCACAGCCCTGAAGGTGGACCAGAAGTCTTACCTGTGGGCTCGGTACAATGAGATGAAGCGCCTGGTGCACGGTATGGGAGTTTATATATATTTATATACATAAAATAAAAATTGTATATATACGTGCATACATGAAAGATAAGATAAGATAAAGAACTTTCTTTATCCCGAGGGAAACTCTTCTGTCGTTAGGATGATCAGTGCAACAAGAAAGAATAAAATATGTCAATATATTAAAAAAAAAAATAGACAGTAACAATAGTGCAACAACAAGAACATTAGTGTGCTGTATCAGCAGATCTGTAGTGCAGAATGGTTTATGAAAGTGAGGTCGTGTTTCATGCAATTAAAATAAAAATGAACGTGATATAATAGCAGGAGATTATCACGAGATGAGATTAACGCTTTATTAGCCCAACAGGTTACAGCAGCAAAATAGACAGAGAAGTACATATGAAAGAGAGGTATAACCAAAATAATAGAAGCCATACAACAGTGTAAATAATATATATCACATATATATATAAACGCATTACAACTAGTTAGTACTACTTTATTATTCGGTAATATTACAGAAGAAAGTTTCAGGGCTAAGAAAAAAATTCATGTTAATTCCACTATGTTCTAAGGTGCAACTAAATTCTCTGAAGGGTCTTTTTACACTTTTTCATGAAATTGATGAGCCTATTCATCTGCTCAGTGCTTGTTTACAACTGGACTCCCGGTTATGGACGGCTGCAGGATCAAAACCGCAATCTCCTGATGACATGGCCAGTGCTTAGACAACTGAAGAAATGAAAAGAATCCAAAGGGTTTATTGAACATTGTTATTGTGCAGCAGCCGACAGGAAGAAATCACCCGAATCAATTAACGTGTTACCTCTGACTCCCACCACCCCACTGAGGGACATTCCCTATTACACATTTTCTTGTCTCCTGTCAACAAAAAACATCTTAACCTCCTCTTTCAACTTAACAACTGAATCTACCGCCAACGTTTGTTTTTTCTTGGGTGTGTCACTTAGAGTCACTTCTGCAGTGGGGGGGATTTAAAAATATGCAGTATTAAGTGCCAAATAACCAGTGCCTCTTCATCAGAAAGGTCAACTTTCATCATTAAAGCAAATTCATGTGTTTTTTTTTAACAGAATATTATTTTTTACCATGCGCAGGGGATTCCTCACTCTGCCTGTACAGTTCTAAAGGCTGAACATGGCCCTACAAATGGTGCAGAGAACATTCAAATGTCTTTTTGAATAATTTTGCAACACATGACAAAACAAACACACGCATCCAGTCGCATTATGAGAAGCCAAACTTGCAGGAGCTCTGCTGTGGAGCTCAGAGAGAGAGAGAGAGAGAGAGAGAGACCCTCCACAGCTGTTGTGACCACAATGTCTGAGTCATTCACTGTCCCATTTTTCCTCTCTTGGTCCTGGCCCAGAGTCTGGCAACAGATTGGGCAACAGCCGGTGACCCTTTTTTAATCTTGCTCTGTTTACTGAACCGCTGCTTTTATGATTACTCAGGGTGAACAAATAGTAAGAAAAACAGTGAGAAACACTGAGTCAGGGCTTCCCTTCAAAAACCTTCTTTTACTTCCCACAATTTAACAATGCATGACATTCTCACTGGCTTCCATTGGTTTTTAATCTGTCTTTAACATGATATTTATACATGCATTTGCACTGGCGACGTGAATGAGACTTTTTTGGCTCCCTTCCTGCCCTTTATCATTCTTATCTGCCCTCTAGTCCTACATGTGGTCCATCTGTGATCTGGTGTTTGACCGTGCAGATACACTGCATGATATTGATTTGTATTCACATTGGTGATTACTCTGGGCGGAGGGGGACGCGGCTGGTGGTGTTTTTGCTCTCCCCTGCGGCAGACTGGTATTGAAATGAAAACCTGACTGCCTTATTACAAGTTTATAGTGGATTCTGGATGTCTAGGTGTATTTTGTTGCTGATATTTGTTGGGACCACACACTTAAATCACTACAGCTCTCAGTGTTATAGATGTTTTGCTGTTTCAGTGGAAACAGATGATAACCAAGTTCCTAAATGTTCTGTGATTGGTTGTTTTCTAGGGCTGTAACGGTACATGTATTCGTACCGAACCGTCACGGTACATGGGTCACGGTTCGGTACATGACGTCTTTCGGAGAATACGCGGTACGACGGAGAAGACGTGATTGAAGTAATACGGAATCACAGAGGGACCAAAAAGTGCAGATAAATCATAAACCTGAGTCGTAGTGTGGTGCAATAGTGCCACCTACGGGCTTAACACTTACACACACATAAAAATATAAGCAAGAGTGTGTTTACTGGATAATACTGCTGTTTATTTAAAATAAACAAAAACAAACCAAGCCTCATTCTTTAGAACTTTTTGTTACTTAACTTTACTGTATCGGGAACCGTACCGAACCGTGACCCCAAAACCGAGGTACGTACCGAAACGTGACACCTGTGTACCGTTACACCCCTATTGTTTTCAATGTCAGTCAAAAGGCCCTATTCAATCAGAAACAGTGGTTTTTGAAACCACCCCCCTGTTCGCTGCTGTATTTACCCCTGCAGTATTTTAAAAGTAGTTTTTGTCTAGTCAGCAGTGGCCAACAGCATGGACTAGTGAACTTAATTGCAACACTAAGTAAAATACTTAGTCTGCTAATGGAATTTATGACTTTTTTAACATTAACTTGATAACAACCATGCACAAAACTGATTTTACTAAGACCAGCAGGAAATCCTAGTATCAAAGCCATCTTCTAGTGTGCTGGAGAGCTAACAGTGAGCCAGGTCTTTTCTATCATCCTGTAACTGGCTGCTTTGAGGGCATGTCACTACTCCAACATGGAAAAGTGTATATCATTATCATATCATTTTGCATGGCGTCACTTTGTGTGTCAGGTATCTACTGTTTAAAATCCCAAAAACGCCTACCCTGACCTGCGCTGGACAGTTGAGCATGTATATGTATATGCCAGAGACACAATGAGCAGCACAGTAACTGTTATCTCGAAGACGGCTAACGGACAGTTCTGTCATTCAGCCTAACATTTCTGCAGTTATCCGGTCCCTGTTTGGATCTCTGTCTTATTTTCTCCCCTTGCCTCCAGACCTGATCCCTCCTGGAGTGTGTAACCTTCTAAATTCATCTACCATCTACGCCAATAACGAGGTCAGTCTGTCAGAAGTGGACATCTACGGCTTTGACTATGACTACACGCTTGCCCTCTACTCCAGTGCTCTGGATGCCAAGATCTACACCACTGCCCGAGACTTCCTCATCGAACATTTCAAGGTGCAGGACCACAGTCAAGTGACCAGCACAGTACAGTACACTACTGCTAAAATGTTTGGTGTCGTATAAATTATTCTTGTTGTTTCATATAAACACACACACAGTTTAGTTTCATCAGTGAATTGATAAACGGCACTCAAAAAGTGTTCAGATCTGCTGTTTAACACGTATAGAAACAGACGGGGGGGATCACCCAGACAGCAACAAAGTGTCAATCTTTTAAATTCTGTGTTCATCCTGGTGTTTCTATATTATTTTAGCTGAACACGTGGCCTAGTGTCAATGGCTTGTCGAGTTATTTCAGTGTTTGTATCCATTTATAGGAACTTATATAATAGTCTAGGGTGGCACGGTGGTGCAGTGGGTCGCGTTGTTGCCTCACACCAAGAAAGACCTGCGTTTGATTCCCAGCCAAGGCCTTTCTGTGTGGAGTTTGCGTGTCAACCCTAAGTCAAGGTCATGTTCAGCTGTAACTAAAATGACTTCACCGTTCTGTATTGATATACTGGTGCATTTGCAAGGTGTTTTGCCTTGTGACCACTAGGAAAGACTTGAATGAATGAATGAATGAATGCATGCATGCATGAATTAATTAATTAATTAATTAATGAAGTCTCGTAGTCTTAATATCGTAGTCAAAATCTCTCTGTGTTCTCACCCCCTCAGCTACACTGACCGGATGAGTGAGTGAGTAAGAACTGAACTACAGCTGAACAAATGAACTTGCCTTTTGTTATTTGCTGCAGTCTAAACACGCATTATCCCTAAATTTCTTTTGATTCAATCTTTTAAAGAAATGATCAGGCTCTTGAACGCGCTGCGGAACCTTCGGCTATATTTGCATGTGTGTGACGGCTTACACAGTTCACAGCTGTTTGCAAAATTAATCATAGGTTTGTCGCTTTTTTGTACGTCTTTTCACACAGTACCCACAAGGTATCAGGAAGTATGACTACATCCCCAATTTTGCAGCAAGGGGCCTTCACTACGACATTCAAAAGGTAACAACATGAGTAATCCGTATACTAAAAATGGGTAATCTAAACAAAAGCATCAAAGAGCACAAATAGGATGCGTACACTTGTTCAAAGTGGGAAATCACTAAACCTTCTAAGAACTTTTGCTCTACGGATTAAATTCCGATGGGTCTTTGGGTTGTCTTTGTCTCTGATTTGAGCTTTAAAGGTACAAGAGAGTTTTCCCTGCCCCCTTTATAACGCAAACTTAAAGTCGTTTCTGAGCACATAGACATAAACATGAAGTTTATGTGATTGAAAAGACTCCAATAATGGTGAAGCTGAAAAAAGCTCACAGTGTCATTCCACACAGTCAGTACACTGAAGAGAAATCACTCAGATCAGTCATTTCTAAATGGTATACATGTCATTAGTTAGACCTTAATTAGATAATACCCTTAATCAGGCATCTCACTTTGTTTTATGTCTTATTCATGGTCTGCAATGTTTTATATGTACTATTTACTGGATCTCCAAAAGAATAAAAGAAGCCTGTAAACATCCATGTATTATTAATACTTCTTAATTATTCAATTTTGCACTTCCTTATGTGTTGTCTTTTATGTGTAATACTATTTATTTATTTATTTATATAGCAGGTTAAATAAGCATTGAACATGTGACCAGTTTTCTAAGTAAATATATTTATAAAGGTGCTATTGGCATTAAATTTCACAGGATGTTGGTAATAATCCGTCCAGTCCACACATACAAAGACAACAACCCATAGATGTTCATAAGGTGGAAAGTCATGACACCAGCTGAAATCTATCAGTAATTTGAAAGCTGTCCTGCCACTAATGTGCAAATTTATATCAGCTAGTTCAGTCCCAACTGATGGTTTCACACAAGAAACCAAAGAGCTCTCAAGGCCTTCACAACCTTATTGTTGCAAAACATACTGATGGCATTTGTTATAGAAAAATTTCTGAACTACTAAAGGTTCCAGTGAGCACTGTTAGGGCCATAATCCAGATGTGGAAAGGCCATCACCATAAACCAGCCATGACTAGGTGCTCCCTGCAAGACTTGTCCAGGAGCCAGGCTTCAGAAAGACCTGGAAATAGCAGGCCCAATTGTTTCAAAGAAAACAATAAGTAATGCACTCAGCCTCCAAGGCCTGTATGCACACTCACCACGCAAGACCCCGCTGCAGAAAAAGCATGTTGAAGCGCATTTAAAGTTTTACTGAACAAAATGTAGACAAGCCTGTGAAATACTGGCTTGTCTAAATTGTCTGATGAGATCAAAACTCTTTGGATGCCATAATACACACCAGATCAAAAGGCACTGCATATCAAACACCAAACACCACACCAACAGTGAAGTTTGGGGTGGGAAGATCATGGTGTGGGGCT
>JBBPDB010000017.1:2964505-2977084 GCA_037974465.1 Brachypetersius altus
CGCCAGTAGGTGGCACTATTGCACCACACTGCGACCCAGGTTTATGATTTACTTGCGCTTTTTGGTCCCTCTGTGATGCCGTATTACTTCAATCACGTCTTCTCCGTCGTACCGTGTATTCCCCGAAAGACATCATGTACCGAATGTACCGTGACGGTTCGGTACGAATACATGTACCGTTACAGCCCTATTTAAATGCGTTCAGGTTTCAGTGTTTAGGTAGGTTTGTTGACATTTCAACCATATAGACAGTGAAATGAAACAGTGGGCCTTCAGGACCATGGAGCGACACAAAAACAACACAGAACTACGAGTGCAGACAGGACAATATACACAAAATGCAAGCAGAAAGAGAGCAGAAACGAGATGGCTTCGTTAGAATTGTCCCCGCTTTTTAATCTAAATTTGGGATTTGTCATGGGATTTGTGCAGCTTTAAGTTCCCTCCGCTCACTCACCATGCAACCAGGGCTCTGGTTTCTGAGCTTCAGGTATCGGGTTTTGTGTCCCGATCAGGGGTCATTTCGCAAGTGTAAGTGTTTTACGCCGCGCGGGTTTACATTTCTCTGTTCTCGAGCAGAGAGATGGGGGTGTCTTGCGGATGTGCTTGAAACAAAGGCTATTTCACATTACACTCCACCGGTAAAGGGATCCTGGAGCTCAGCATGACTGCTCTCTGGTTACATTGGCCGTTCATGGTCCACAGAGAGCAGATCTGCTTTTCTCCATCAGGAAGGCTGTGGTGTTTTCTGTATACTGTACAGAATTTGACTGGGGCATGTGTTTGCCTCAGTATTTATGAATATTGAAGTAATCAATAATCTTATTCATAATGCATCTGTCTTTTGAAAACTAGATCATTTGTTTGTAGTGACATGCAACTCATTTGCAGCAAAATCCAATGAAATCTGGAAGAAAGAAAAGAAAAAACATTATTGGTTACATGGTGAGATGTTTTGCTATTAGCCTGGGTCTGATTCTTCAGAAGGTATGAAATGTACTCAAGAGAAAAGAAGCAAGCTGGAGTCCTGAGTAGGCCTCAGAGTTGTAACAGAATGTGAAGATCCAGCTGGTTTTCAGCCAAATTGCTGATTTCACAAAACATTAGCTCCTTTCAAAATAAATGTCCACGCTCTGCCCTGAACAACAAGGTCTGCTAAGAGGGTAGGTTTTGGTTTTACTTGTTACAGCGTTGATCTGTTTTCT
Organism: Brachypetersius altus; assembly: GCA_037974465.1. Taxonomy (NCBI): domain Eukaryota; kingdom Metazoa; phylum Chordata; class Actinopteri; order Characiformes; family Alestidae; genus Brachypetersius; species Brachypetersius altus. The sequence goes on from JBBPDB010000017.1 coordinate 2,965,711, forward strand.
GGTATTTTTCCATTATGATCATCTGGAAATGTGTAATATTAGCTTAATGTGAATTTTGGATGTTACATTACATTACATTCGTTTGGCAGACACTTTTATCCAAAGGGACTTACTCAAGTGTCAGGACAGTGTGAGAAGCAGAGGAGAGTTAGTGCTAAAATCTTTATGTAGTGCAAGAAGTTGTAAACCTAATCAGAAGAGCAAGTATAGAGAAACAGGCAGAGAGAGCACCAGGAGAGGAGGTGCTCTCCGAATAGAGTCTTCAGGAGGTTGTTATTGCTATGCCTTCCATGTCAGGCTGTATCAGATGTCTGAAAACGTTTCTTGTCCTTCTCAGGAAGCTATTGGTATGGTGCACATTAAAGGCTACATGTACAAGTGGATCATGGAAGATCTGGGTAAGATTGCTTTCTAAGGCAAAAGTTTCATGTGGATAAGATGCATTTAAATAAACCAAAAAGCATTCCTCTCAAGATGAGCAAGTTTGGAGTGATTCTTGGTATCTTACCTCGCACAGACTTTGATGTTTTCGGAATCTTCATGTCAGGTGTCAGGCCATGGAAAATGCTCTCCACAGGATTCACCTCCATGGGTGCCCGGCTTTTATTTCACAAGAAAAACTCACAGAAATGACGGGATTTGCCCTTGCTGGCGTCTTCTGAGGCCTTTTTTTTATCCTCTTGTCCCCTTCTGTACTTTTTGTTAAGGTTGCCCTTTTTTCCAGTGGGCTACTATTTAACATGGAACCGTTTCTTAGTTTTGATTAAGGATTTAGTTCATTACTTGCATGTTTTGTTTTGTTTTTTTTATCTCATATTTCATTTTGTCCTGCAGAAAAATACATTCTCAGAGGAGAGGAGACATATGCAGTGCTACACCGACTAGTTAGTCGTGGGAAGAAGCTGTTCCTCATCACAAACAGCCCCTTCAGTTTTGTGTAAGTATCGGAAAGTTCATGTTTGTTTCTGCTCTTAGGCCAGAAAAACTCAACAATGCCTGGTCAATGTATTGTAAATGCACAGTCCTGCACAAGCTGGTATGTTACTGTGTGGTTAAAAGACTTGAGTACTCAAAGGGGACGACCGAGGACAAATCAGAGCATCTGCGAGTGTCACCTACTGTTATTTGAATAGCGAGAGACGTGTAAACAGTAGAGGAGGAGTGTGTGCTGCTTTACTTGTTCTGTCAGAATTTATTCGTGTGAACCAGTTATGCCAGAGACTCTGGTCTGCCATATCTGACCAGATAACAGCACACTGCTGGCCTGACTGTCTCTGTAGTGCCCCTTGCTGCAGCACTCAGAATGAGTGCCAACTGGTGTGTAAGTTTGAAGTGGACAAGCTTTTTTTTTAAGTGCAAGGAAAAATTCCATGGAACGTTTTACAATATGCAGTAGAAAGAAAAGTACTGACATAGGAACACCAAACAAAGCTCTAAGGGTCTATGAGACCCAACTGTAATGAACTTCATTAACGTTGAGTCCCTGGTTTAAGTAGTCTGCAGTATGAGGGCTTTGCTCTGAAGTATAATCATTTTGTAAAAATGGATACAGTTCTGCCTCTTAACTAGTCTGTCTTCTTGTCAGTGATAAGGGGATGAGATACATGGTTGGCAAAGACTGGAGGGATTTCTTCGATGTCGTCATCGTGCAAGCGGACAAGCCCCACTTCTTCAATGACTGTGCCAAGTGAGCCTCGGCTGTGCTTAGGAGATGATTAGCTAAGCTGAGAAGAGCAGCTATAGTACAGGCTATAGTAGCTATAGTGTAACCCAAGTAACATAAGCTGTGCTGTAATTCTAGTCTAATCATTTTACACTGTTGACCTGTAAAACTAAAGTTCAGAGTCAGTTCTGTGTATCATCTGAAGAAAGCCTGTGACTATATACTTTGTTCTTTCAATAGACCATTCAGGCGTTTGGATAACAAAGGAGACCTCCAGTGGGATAAAATCAATAATTTAGAAAAGGGTCAAGTGTACAAACAGGTAGGCCCGTTAATGTATCATTCCCTTTATATCACATTTTTGCTTTCCTCGCCCTACTTACTGTACAGGGGTCTTCTTCTTTCAGTCTCTATCTTGGTTGATATGAAGATATTCTTGAGTTTTATCATGCAGTAAGTTTTAATGTGTATGTTACAGGGGAACCTCTTCGACTTCCTTCGACTAACAGGGTGGAGAGGGTCCAAGGTGCTATACTTTGGAGACCATCTCTACAGTGACCTAGCGGTAATGTTCCAAACGAAGCCCCCTGCGCTGTAGGACACAGTTTATGGTTAAATAGGATTGGACTGCATTTGCTTACAGTTGAAGGAAGGCCATACAATGCACACTTTATTCTCAAAATATATAGAAAATGCGATACCCAGGGTGACAGCATCTGAGAAGGTTTAATTTATACGTGGTTGACCTTGTTTCTGTTGTTTTTAATGTGAGAGACATATTCTATAGACTGTGTTTGAGCTCATGATGCCTCAAATTTGATTCCTCCCTGTGCTATTTTTCCAAAATATGTATGAAACAGACAATATCGAGGAAAGTGGTTTTACTGTTCTGTGCAGGACCTGATGCTCCGTCACGGCTGGCGCACAGGAGCCATTGTTCCAGAGCTGGAGCTGGAGACGAAGGTGGTGAACACGGAGCAGTACGCTCAAAGTCTTACCTGGCTGCAGGCCCTCACCGGACTTCTGGAACGCATGCAGGTGAGGACAGACAGATTTGGCTTTGGTTTTTGATTTAAGAGGTAGCTTGACCAATAATCAGGTTTACAGCTTTCCTCAGCTGACACAGGGTTTTTGAACTTACATGACATGAAGCTAACAAGTAATGAAAGCTTGCAGCCACCAGTTTAAATGTCATACACATAGCAAACTGTCTAAATCATCACACTCTTGCCCATATCTAGTTGGGAATGACTGCCTTACTTGAGACTTCATCATATACTGTTATTTATAAAAAGTGACATTCAGACGTTCATGATGCTCCCTTAGACTGCTGCTGTTTTTATCCATGTAATATGTGTTTGTTCTATAGTTTATAGATAACAGTATATCATACAGTGTCAGAAACTGCATAATCAGCTTTGTTCAAGATTATGTGATACTCCTATGCTAACAGGTAGGTATAGGTTTGCTATAGACCTTCGCTGTAGTCCAAAACTAAAGAAGAAAACGATAGAAATGAAAGGAAAATCTGTATGCTTTTCATTTTTTACAATGTGATCAAATGAAGTTCTTTTGTATGGAAGTTATGTGACACAAGAATTTACATGGTTGCATAAATACAAGTTCTTTTATTTTTTTTCCCCCTTGTTTGTTTAGATGTATCGAGATCCAGACTCTAAAGATGTGCTGCAGGACTGGCTGAAGGAGCGAGAAGAACTGCGGTTGGTGCCATGTTATGAAGTGTTATTCTATAATAGTGTTAGTAAGATTCATAATAATGTAGTAGTAAGAGCTACAGACCACATTTTATTAATTTATTTGTTATTACGTTCTCCAGGTAAACAGAAATTGTGCTGAAGAGTGTTAGCTATAGAGGATATGCACTCATTTTCCATTATATACTTTTGCATATGACTGCAAAAGTATATAATAAAAGGGTGGGTTTTTTTTACCTTAATATGGATTTATGCATTAAGTTCTCATTTTCAAAATGAATTAACATGTAATTAACTTACATGTTATTTTCTTGCAATTATTAAACAGTAATCATTCCGCTATTAAAGGTAAACTATACAGTATGAATGAGGGCATTATGAATGGAATTGGGACGTACTGCATCTGCTGTGTTGATGATGTCACGTGTCGTGTGTCGTCACAACAGCGCGTTATTGTTTACCTTTACAGAGGGCATTTACTCACAAGTGTAATTTAACCACAATGAACGTGTAATTTAACCTTTTCTTTAAGGTACTTACACTTGAAAAGAGCCGCGTCTCCATTTTCCGCCATTTTTCGAATCTGCCGTCGCGTCTTCCGCTGCCTTATGGGATAGTGCAGTGTCCATCGAATGCGTACTATAGAATTCGGCCGGAAGCAGTAGGTCACCCGGGAACTTCTCACCTACTGTTTTTCCCATACTACGAATTCGGACATACTATTCGCCTCGCATACTGCTTTTCGCATACTATGTAGTAGGCGAGTATGCGATTTCGGACGCAGGGATGGTCTCAAATACATTAAGAAGGCAAGGAATTAACTCCTGAGGAGGCACACCTGTTAACTGAAAACCATTCCAGGCGATGACCTCATGAAGCTGAGAGAATGCCAAGAGTGTGCAAAGCTTTCATCAAAGCAAAAGGTGGCAACTTTGAAGAAACAAAAATTGTAAAACATTTTCTGGTTTGTTTAACACTTTGTTGTTTTTTACATAATTCCATATGTGTGCCTTCTTAGTTTGGAAGTCACCAGAATTCATTTACAATGTAGAAAATACAAAAGTAAGGAAAAACTATTGAATGAGAGGGTGTGCTGTATATGAAGAATCTGTGGCAGTCCTAAAGGGGGGCATTTTGATGCTTATATCCAGAGCAACTGAGGTTTAAGTGTCTTGCTCAAGGACACAGTGGTAGAAAGTTAGGGTTTGGACCTGCAACTTTTTTGTGGTCTTGGGGTTCACAGGCAAGTGTTTTACCCAGAAGGCTACTACCACCCTCCACCACTACCCCCCGTTTACCTTACATGTTCCTTTTTCTTTCATAGTTACCACTGCCCTGCTTTTTTTTTTTATCACTGTCCTGCTTTATGTTACCACTGTCCTGCATTATGTTACCACTGTCCTGCTTTTTTCTTTTATAGTTACCACTGTCCTGTTTCCCTGTCCTAGTGCCAAGACCAAAAACCTGTTCAACCCGCAGTTTGGCAGCATCTTTCGCACATGCCACAACCCCACGTACTTCTCCCGTCGCCTCTGCCGCTTCTCAGACCTCTACATGGCCTCCATCAGCTGCCTGCTGAACTACGACCTCTCCTACACCTTCTACCCTCGCCGCACGCCCCTGCAGCACGAAGCCCCCCTCTGGATGGACCAGCTCTGCACGGGCTGCATGAAGACCCCCTTCTTGGAGGAGATGGCACACATCCGCTAATCCACACATCCCAGCATCCCTCTCACTAATTGGGAATGTTTTAATATGGAATGGTTCAGCAGTTGGTCTTTTGGGCACTTAGATTATCCACCATTTATGAGGTATATTGGTATTTTGTTTTCTGAATGTTCTGAGGGACCTGGAAAAATACTTTATTCATGTGTGAAAGGTTACGTCTAAGACTGGTATCTAGTCAGCCTGTAATTTGCCAAAGTTCCATCTATTGCAGGTCCTCCACTGTACAGTACTACTATTGGGTTTCAGCATCATGGCTTGTTAATTAAGGTTAAATCAGCTGAAATTTGTACTTTTCTGGAGAGGGCGCATCCTAGCTGAGGTAGGGCACAGACATCATTTATGCACTTTACAAATCAAAATGATTGATTCTAGCAGATTGGGATTAATTTTAGATACCGAGCTAAGGTCCTTCATTTTAGTGTTATTATCAGCATTATTGCGCTGCAGGTACGCACAATTAGTTTTAATTCTTTTTGGATGAGCAGAATGATCAAGCATCATATTGCAAATAAAACTAGGTTAAATACATTTTAATATGACCAGGACAGGTTTCCGGACTTACTGTAGATGTGTTTATTGCATTTTCTCAGCCTTTTCTCATAGCAGAGTCGATAAGTACAGTAAGTGACAGACTGAACATGTTTTTAAATCTTTTTTTAATTCATTTTGGAACTGAATTACATTGTCTGGATTTTGACTTACTTTAAACATTGAAGTGCAAATTACAACACTGTTTATTTTTCTATACCCTCTATACCCTTATGATGTAAAAATAAAATACTACTTCAACCATACAGACCATCATACTGTATCTAATTACTAGAAATTCCACTGAATTTTTAATAAACTGTTTCTAAAATACATTTTCTTTTCTCTTTGTTGGTTTCATTTGGTTTAAACTTATTTACACCAGCATGCTCTCTGCAGTCATGAGCAAGAAGCACTGATGCTCATATTTTAGATCTGATTATGTCTTGGGCTGTTTTCGCAGATTAAACCCAGACTAAATTGATGTTTTAATGGGAAGGTGTTTTAGTCCAATACTGTTAGCCTGGTGATGCTCGTGGGTTCTAATCCCAGGACTTGCAGTGGCTCCACCTGAGGAACCCTTGAACAAGGTACAGTGACATCCAGGACCTGCTGGTTCAGGAATGTGACGCAAAAGCAGACTTCCATCACTATTTCTTTCTTTTATTTCCCCAAAACTTAAAATAAAAGACACGATGGCCAAACAACAGTAGGAAACCAGGACAAACACAACCTTGGGAGAGGTGTGAGGGTCGACAGATAACTTAAAACTGTGACAATGTGGAACTTAAATACAACACCAAACACAAACTCAGAGATCCAAGTCAAGTGGCAATGTTTACAAATGACGACTCAATGGAGGATTTGCCTTAAATGATCTTAAATCTTAATGTTAAATATAAAATATATATCTTGCACTCTAAATGTGAAACTCCACAGTTAGATGGGGCTCGGTGACACATTTTCCAACGACCCTTCGAAAACCGTTATTAGCTGAAAACCGTTCATCTCGTACAAAAGTAATGGGACACCGGGGCGAGGTGAGCGGTTTTTGGGTCGTTGGAAAGAGTGCGAGATATAAATAAATAATTCAATTCAATCAACATTGTTTACGAGTTATGACTCACGAGTCACAGCACCCGAGTCAAGTCTCGAGTCGTTGGGGGAAGTCTAAAGTCAAGTCAGCTCTTTGTGCGACTTAAGTGCGACTCGAGTCCCCATCCCTTCACAAACTGCACATAACCACAACACAAAACACCTGCTGTGCCCACAATGACTTAATGACCCCAGTCCTTCAACATAAAAGTCCTTTAACTTAAACCACAGTGACCTCTAGCGGCCACTGATTAGGGATTTGACAGGTAGCCTCCCCTCCCCTCACACTGCTCCAGTGGTGCTGTGTTGCTGGCTGCCCCTGCTTCTCTTGGTGAATGGGTTAAATGCAGAGAAAGAACGTAAACACTGTGTGCTGTGCTGTGTTCACTTCACATGTGACAAAAAATGACTTTATTTAGATTAAACAGTGTTTAATCTAAGATACATGAATCAGATACATGCTCAGATACATGAATGAGTTTAGTGTTTCTCACTCATGCTCCTGCACCCAAGATCGACCTGTAAGGTTGAACTTGGGGGTTCATGTGAGGACACTGGGGTGGCGTGATGTGAAGGGGAGGGGGTGAGGGGCACCCTTGCCCATCACCATAGCTACTGGCGGGTTTTCTTGGGGGGTATAAAAAGGTGGGGGGTTTAGCAGTGGTTGGGTAGTAGGAGAGTGCAGTGTGGTGTATTGTGGTTTTCCTGATAATAAAATAATTAATAAAAGATGAGTTTCTCTGTCCACGTGTCCCCTGACTCCACCGTTCGTCACAATATGTTTGGTGTACAAAGTTCCTTTAGTCTTGTATTTGAGGTTAACAGGTACCTTATATGCCACCAATTAGCATCATGCAAATGGGGGGCCTTGGGCACAGTGTCTGGAACCCCATAAATCTGTTGATGATTTAGACAGTTTTCATGGGGCTAATTAATGGTCTATTATTATAATACGTGTATGATAGCCATACTAGTGTCCAAACTAAAGCAAATTTCAAACACTAAACACTTCGTGGCTGATCATTACATGTTGGTGCTTGAAAACGGCTCCTGCTGACTTGTGTGATGAACTGTGCTGTGCTTGAAGAGTCCTGTAGCAAGACTGGGAAGCACAAGCCTGTCTCTAAATTATACAAGACTGTTTTTTAACAGCTTTGCTTATTTTTTTGTTTGGCAGATTGCAGGCCATGGATGTGGCCCTATCAAAAACAGGGCTTTATGCTCCCCCCTCTGGTAGGAAAAGGGAAAAGCAGTTTAGATGCAGGGCCAGATAAACGCTCCCCTTTCTCAGGTGTCGACTGTGCTGCGGCGTAAATGTGAGATCTGTTACTCTGTAGCACAGAGGACAAGTCACTCATGGAGGTCTGACACACTTTGGGTGAGTTCAACATTTCTTTTGACTGAGTTAAGCTAGACTTGAATAGAACTCTGGAAGTGCTGTTGCACTTTGTTGCAGAATTAAAAACCATTATTTTCCCCCTAGATTTGTGTTATAAACAGCAGAGATCTGAGAAAGTCTGTTTTTCAGAACCTCTTTGACGTTACATGCTGGAACCTCATGATCAGAGTTTGGTTTTATATAGGTGCTTGTTTCATGGCCTGGTGAATGTCTGTGCACTGTGCTCTGTTTGTGATTTAAAGTTTGAATGACTGAAGACACCCACATATAATTTTAATTATGTATGTCTTCCTTTATAAAATACCATCTAATTTATGCATGTGCATTATGGCTTGGGTTGTTTACGCCCAGTTCTCTTTTTTTCACTTTTTTAGTAATTTTTTATGGCAAATTTCTAGTTTAACATATTAGAAAAATAAAATCCATATAAAATCTTACCCTGTGTTTTCCAATATGTTCACTACAGCCAACAAAAACAATAAGTGCACATTCAAATGTGCAGTGTGTGTAGAGGCTGTATGCTTATTTTCACTGAGGAAATCAATAAAGCATGTGATTTGCACACAACTGTAGATCTTAATGTACAGATTTGCTGCATGCTGTCACTCTGTGTGGTAATCTGTTGGCACAAATTCGCCTGAGATAGCAAATAAATCATTTGCGGTTTTGGCAGGCATTTGACCAGCAGATGAATTATAGATTTCCACTTAGGTGAAACTTAATCTCTCCACTCCTCTCGCTCTCTCTTTCCTTTCATTGACGACCCCAAAACATTCGCTCACACACACACACACACACACACACACACACACACACACACACACACACACATACACACACCTGACCTCCTGCAGTGTCCCAGCATGCAGCAGGAGCTGTGGCTGAGGGCCCAGTCTCAGGTGCTTGCGTCGCTGAAAGCAGTGTGTGCCATGAGAGCGGCCGCCACACACCCGCTGCCCATGCCCCCGTCCCAACATGAGCTCAGACACGCTCTGTCCAGCAGCGACGGCCACGGCCAGGCCCACAACATCCCCAGCTCACCCAGACCGGCACACCTCAGGACCCGCACATCCAACAACACGTTCAACAACAGCCCTGTATTTCCACACAACAGAGGTCAGTGGGGGGAGGGGGGCCAGTCCAGCACTGACAAACAAACATATGTAGCAATCAGCCAAGTGAATAGCACTGATACACTATTGTGTTGGAAGCAGGACAAATTGGCAAGTTTATCGATCTGAGTGACTTTCACACGAACCAAATTGTGATGGCTAGATGACTGGGTCAGAGCATCCTTAGGTGGTGTGAGGTCTTCCTGGTATACAGCGATTAGTACCTACCAAAGGGGCCCAAGAAAGAACAATTGGTGAACCGGTGACTGCCCAATGCTCACAGATGTATGTGGGGACTGAGGGTTAGACCATGTGATCTAGTACCAGAGAAGGGCTAGTGTAGCACACATTGCTGAAAAGCCACAGACCGGTCAGAGCTCCCATGCTGACCTCTGTCCATCACTGAAAGCAAATATGGTGGGCAGGTGAGCATCATGACAGGACCATGGCGCAATGAAAGTGGTCTGATAAATCACATTATCTTTTACATCGTGTGAACAGCTGGGTGCATATGTGTTACTTACACAGGGGAAACAATGGCACCAGGAAGCAGTATGGAAAGAAAGCAAGCCAGTGGAGGCAGTGTGATGATCTGGACAATGTTCTGCAGGGAAATACTGGGTCCTGGCATTTATGTGGAAGTCAGTTTGACACAAACTAGTACAGGTGTATGTTTTGGTCCAGATAAAACCTTCTGAAGGACAGCTGTTTTGGTACAAAAACCAGACAGGTTTGAACATTATGGTGTATGTGTGTGTGTGTGTGTGTGAGAGCGTGTGCACCTGAAAAGGTACCAGTACTAGCACTGGGTGACTAGACTTGATATTATTTTATGTCAGGTCAGTGAAATTGCCCATCACTGCAGCAAAAAAAAATAGATAATTTTAGCTTTTGTGATCGCAGATTGCATACAGACAATGACTAAGATTCAAAGCTTGTTGTCCAATATTGAATAGCAGTGGGATTAATATAGAAAAATAGTTTGAAGTCAATGTGTTCCATTTTCTTCAAGAAAATGCAGTTAAACACAACACTGGTGAAAGTCCCTGGAACCTGAACAACCCGGTGAAGACCTCGAGGAGCCATCAGGAGCTTCACAAGGAGCTGCTTCTGGCCCACAAGAAGTAAGAGCACTACGTATGATCATGCAGGTTTTAGGCATCAGGGCATTTCCACATGGAACAAAACACCGTGCTATTCTGAGATGAAAGATGACAGAGACGCGAGGCCCATTTGAAAGGAATTGCCCGCCTTTTCATAAACCGCTGAGCCAGTGAAGTGAGCTCGGTGAAAAATTGATGACAGTCCCGTTCTCTCTCTCTCGTGTCTTTTGTGTCAGGCAGCTGTGCGTGGCCACACGGGCTGCAATCGTACACCGTCCCTCGCATGAGCGATAGCCTACTTGCCACGCTGTGTCAGCCACTGTAATGATAGACATTCACCCTGTTAAGACTTGCTGGATGGCTCTTCTTTACAGCATGTCTTTACAGTGATGTCAGTGAGAGAGAAAGCATTGAAATTCTGCTGCCAATCGCATTTATAAACCAATAAGAGTTTACAAATGACTTATTATCAGGTTGTTAATCAGGTTTGTAGACGGTTTATAAATCATTAATAAGCAATTATTAATAATTATTAATAAATAAGTTATCTTATTTTTTTCAAGAAATTAAAACTTTTACTGTACACATTTATGTCTGTAAATCAAACAGTGCGACTCAGCACTAGTGATTGTACTGTGCAAGTGGGATGTTAACACTACCTGCCATGAATGGTGGTTGATTGCATTTGATAATGGTAAGTCAATAAGGGCAGTGGGACTCGAGTCGCACTTAAGTCGCACAAACAAAGACTTGTGACTTGACTTTAGACTTGGCCTCAATGACTTGAGACTTGACTCGGACTCTGTGCTGTGACTCATGAGTCATAACTTAACAATGTTCATTTCATGGAATTATTTATTTATATCTCGCACTCCTGAAAACTGCTCACCTCGCCCCAGTGTCCCATTACTTTTGTCCGAGATGAACGATTTTCAGCTGATAACGGTTTCCGAAGGGTCGTTGGAAAGGGGTCACCGAGCCCCATCTAACTGTGGAGTTTCACATTTAGAGTGAGAGATATATTTTTCATA
>JBBPDB010000017.1:2977184-2988783 GCA_037974465.1 Brachypetersius altus
CGGATTCGTGATTCGTGAGTCATTTAATGGATCCGGGTGATTCACCCGGATGAGTCGTGAATCGCTCAGCTCTACTCAGGACTAAGTGGTTGTGTTTCGTCATTGGTTATACATGTGGTTATGGATTGTATTTAAGTTCTGTTTAGGTGGACCATAGTGTCGGTCCATCGTTACCCATACCGTTGCTCTTGCCTTCATTTACTATTGCCTTTCAGCTTGTTTCTGTATTGGCCCTCGAGCCTAGTTTAAGTTTGCTTAATAAAAAGAAAGACAAAAAGATGGAAGCCTGCCTCGGTACCTGTGTTCAGTGGGGAAAAAGCACGGCGACGTGACATTCACCAGATTCTCCTAAATACTGAAGGATAATGGTAGGTATTTCCAGCTAGAAAGGATTTATTATTGATCCTTGATCAAGACTTTTTACTGGTTAAAACACAGTAACAAACATAATAACAATAACAAGGTGATTCATAAATAAACTGATTGTAAAATCTACAGAGTATGCGCATAGGAACACAGTCTGTGCTGCAAAATGAACATGATTCTATTTCACTAGAGCTGCTAATACTGCTGAATAAATGTTTATCCATGTGTAGTGCAATGCTCTAAAATATGTATCATATATGTTTTCTATTTCAAGACGTATGTATTTCTGAAATAGAGGTGTTTTGCGAGGAACAACAGTGAGAGAGAAAAGTACTGTGATTGAGGAAATAATCTTATCAGACATCGTGGAACAGCATCTGAACACTTTTATAATTATTTGCCAAAGTGGCAGCAAATATAGAGAGAAAAGAAACTGTGAAACACTATCAGTGTAAAGTCATACCTTGATCACATAAAGTACTTTCTTCCAGTTTCAATAAAAATAAAACCACTTTCCAAGTGGCACAGACTTGCCCCCTGTTTTTGGGAAGTTGGAGGCTCAGACTTTAGTGATGGCATAGCCAGCCGAGGCTAGAAAACCCAAATGAGCACAAGTGGCCGTACTTTCCCTGAGTAAGTAGGATGGCTCTTCCTCCTACTGTTCAGAACTGGCGGTTAGAATTCTCTTCCAAGCACACTGAGCCGTCCGAATGCATCGAGCTGACAGCAGTTTTACAAATCTGTTTCATGTCTGTCAGTATGGTGTGGTCTTCAAACTCAAATTCGGAAGAAACAAACACTGAATGGACAAAAGTATTGGGACGTCTGACCACTACACCAACAGAGACGTTAATGATATTGCATTCAAATACATAGAACCTAAAATGGAGTTGGTCCCCCTTTGCAGCTTTTTACAGATTTGGAGTGTTTCTGCTGGAGTTTGTGCCCATTCATTCTGCAGAGCCTTTAAGAGGTCAGACACTGACAATGGACAAAAAGGTCTGGCTCACAATCTGCGTTCCAGTTCATCAGAGTGTACTGGACGGGACACGTAATAGAAACAGAAAACATTCAGCTGCCCAAGTCCTTCCTTTTCTGTGATTTTGCTTGAGAAGAGCAGGTGGGTGGTCAGTTTCATAACAATAATTTTTTTTAAATACTCTAATTATCTGGGTGCCAAAGTTCTAAATGAGGTACATGATAAGTCAATGGCTGTATTTGCTTGCTTAGATGTTATCAAAGTCTTCACATTTGGCAGATGATCCCAACATTCGACTGGTGAGGATTTAAGAGATGCAAAGGCTTGGGTTCTTTTCATTGTCCAAAATAAGTCCAAAAGAAGTACAGTTGGAGCTGTAACAACTATTTTTTTCATTTGTTCTGGTGCCACAAGAGACTGGGGCATTACATTTGTGGCGTTTAGCTGATGCTTTTATCCAAAGCGACAGTCTGCCTGGAGCAACTTGGGGTTAAGGGTCTTGCTCAGGAACCCAATGGTGGTGCTGAAGGTAGGATTCGAACCCGTGACCTCTTGGTCCAGAGGCAAGTATCCTACCCACTGAGCTACCTCCACCATTAGTGCTGTGGCAGCCCACTAATTTTTTGTTTAGTTTTGGGGGAGCTGGTGGCCTAGTGGTTAGTTAGTTGCTCCTGTGATTAGAAGGTTGTGGGTTTGAATCCCAGGACTGAGGTGTTTCACTGGGTGAATGGGTTAAATGCAGAGAAAGATGTTCCCACTGTGTGTTGTAGTGGGTTTATACCTGACTATTAGGGACTAGGACACTAGGGCCTCAACAATTTATAGATTTTTCAAAGTTGCCAGGAGAGTTTAAATATTAAATAGCAAGGTGACATCGTAATACGGCTGTAGCAACCCTGCTGAACGCGCCACACTACAACGTTATTGCAATATCACCAGTGAGTAGACAATGTTGGGACAGTGTTGAGCTGTTGCCAGGAACACTTTAAGAGACAACAGCAGTGCCGAGCCGTGACAATGCCTCATTTTCTTTTGAATATTCTGGTATTTTCTGAGCATTTCTGTTATTACTGGCCACTGCAGCTGTTCTAAAAACTGTAGAAGGTAAAAGACTGTATGGCCACTTGCCATGCTGTATTTCAAATCATCTTCACCATTATCCATTTCTTACCTCAAACCATTTTAGCATATTGTTGGAACAAAATCTTTTATCTCTAAATAACCACAAACAAATCTTTATGGCCTTTTTTGGTCTTATCCAGGGCTGTCAGTAACTAAGAGCCCACTGTGTGATTGAACCATGCCTAGCAGTAACCTTATAGTGGCTGCAGGTGAGAGAGCAAGCCTTGTTTTATCAGCGTTTTCTTAAGAGTCAAAGCAACATAATGGCATTGAAAACCAGTAAGAATTCACAGAAATTGTATTTATTTAGTTGCAGTCCTAGGTCTCTCGTTGAAGGTTGTCAATTTTGGCAACTTTATCCCGTGTTCAGATCAGATCCCTTGTAATGGCCTACAAAAAAGGAACGATAGAAGGATGGAAAAACGAGTGAATCTAGAAAAAATAGACGAACTAGTACAATTAAGTACTTGTGTTTCTGACTGGTTGGAATAAAAACCTGCAGATTGGTGACCCTGATCTAGAACCGAGACAAAAACGAACACTGAGGTGGTTTTCCAATGCTGATGAGAGCTAAAGGAGTTAAGGGGGCATGAAGTGAGACTGACCTTCTTGCATGTCTTCTAAATATAACGCTTAAATTTGCCTGATGCTCTTATCCAGAGCGACTTACCATCATTAGTTACGGGGTCAGTTCTCCGGGAAACACTGAGGTGGTTTGAACCTGCAACGCTGTAGTCATCGACAAACGTTTTACCCACTAGGCTACTACCACCCTGTACCTTCTGAAGACCAAACTCGACCCTCTCTCCACAACCAAAATCAAAACTCACACAAGGGGACGCGATTTCTCCACTCAGATACTTCAAACATCACGGTTCGGTAGATCTCTAGGACACCTTTCACCTCATTTGTATTTTTTTTAGCCCCAGTAGATCAGGTTTAATTCTCCGTTCACCTCGCCGCCGTGTCCCAATACTTTTGTCCAGCAACCTTCCGAGTTTCCTATCTCGGTGGGCGAATACGGGTTTACATTTACTGTAAGCGTAATGCATTAAACTGGGTTTTAAATGACAAAGTGCATATTTGGGGCCATATGTTTAGGTTTTACACTATAAAAATAGGCATTTTTAGGCTTTTTTTAAACCAAAACACAACGCAGTTATTCACTATCCGCGGGTGCTCTTGGAACGAAACCCCCATGAAAAGCAGGGGATTACTGTACATGCATACAACAATCAGACAAAGAGCCTGGTACAGTATGTGAAGGGACACTGTATTTTAATAGCATTTTGGAGTGAAAAATTTACACTGTAAGTTATTAAAATCTTTTTTTTTTTTTGAACAGCAGCACAAGTAAACCAAAAACATGCAATGCCTTCAATG
Organism: Brachypetersius altus; assembly: GCA_037974465.1. Classification (NCBI taxonomy): domain Eukaryota; kingdom Metazoa; phylum Chordata; class Actinopteri; order Characiformes; family Alestidae; genus Brachypetersius; species Brachypetersius altus. The sequence goes on from JBBPDB010000017.1 coordinate 2,981,035, forward strand.
AGAAATTTACAGATCTGGTATCCAATTTATGCATTTAATGTCAATAAATGAATTTAACACCTGGAATCAACTGTTTAAAGAAAAAAAAAAAAAACAAACATCCAAAATAATCTCAATATACCTTTTAAAATATACATATATATAAACCCCCTTAAAATGATGCACATTAATAGGAAAAATGTTTTGATCCTCACCTACAGTGCTGATTGCAAAAAAAAAAAAAATCTCTCCCTGGATACCAAAAACCTACATTAGTTGTTAGGACCCAGAAGTACATAAAAAAAAAAAAAAAAATTCCACAAAGTCTCAACCCTCTCCATCCATTTCTTACATTTTAAAGCATACATGCATTCAACGTTCTTATGTTTCCTCTGCAAAAGAAAAGAGAGAGAGAGAGAAAAGTTTTGTTTGGAATGATTCAATCATTATTAAGCCATTATAAATGTACAACCAGATCTATTGAGTCTAACATTGGAATGAACCTCTGTGTTAACGTCAAATGTACAATGTGCTCAAGATCAGGGGAAGGTTGAACTACTTAAGGATAAATTACAATGCTAGGACTGATGTTACTAGGGACAAACTATATACAAAATGAAACCTACAGAAGGCTACGGCACACTTAGGAAAGAAGGCAAAGTCATATTCACACATGGCAAGTTACTACGGAGCAGGCGCTACAAATCCTAGCTGTTCACTAGTGTCCTCCTTATGCACAGATGAATCTGAATACTGAAGCTTTCTCGCTTGGTATAAATTATAAATGCAACAAAGGATGCTAAGCACAAGTTATCCAGTTGAAGAACTCGAATTTCTGGAGGCTGAAGCATTAAGCTGAAAGCAAGTCAATTTGGGAGCATCTCTTGTTCGCTGTAACTAATAACGGCGGTACTGATCACAGTCTTCGGATACTCATACAGAGGAGGTATTAACTAAGAATGGTGAGGGTGAACAAGGTCCTGAACGCTTAGGGAAGAATGCAAGAACTACTTGTGAGCATTATCCTAACATAGAGCCTGAATGCGCGCAGTTTTGCATGATCAAACTGAGCCTGTGTACTGAAGGCAAAATAGGCACTGCAATCATCCATAAACCTCTTATGAATCTTGTAAAGACAAACTCAATGAAGGCAGCATGAATCCCGTCATAAAAACCCCAGTCAGACTACACCCAACACTGTCATCATGGATCAAAACTCTTTTCCAATAAGCCTAGTTTCTTCCCCACCAAAAAAAAAAAGAAAAAAAAGAAAAAAAAAACAATTTCAACCCCTGGCACGCACCATTCTTCATTAACAACTTTAATTTCAGGAGGGGGGGGGGGGGGGGGTTTAACTAACAAAAGTTTTCCCTGTGTCTTCCTTGCCTCTGTATGTCCTCTTCCCATGTGTGAAGGGCAGGTACCTATACTTGACCATATGCTGTGGACAGAAAGAAATGGTCATGAGGCATTTAGGTTTCATCTGTCAGACAATATAGACAAAAAAAATCATGTTTAATCAGAAAACGTAATTTGACCCTGAAGGAAACTGCTTATGCTACAACTGCACAGTCACACAGAGGCAAAAACAAGTCTACATAGAACTCAATTCTCTGAAAAAGTCACTAAATGCTGGGGTATTAAACCATTCTACAGATAAACACCTTATCTATACCTTAACTTCTGGGTATAAAGTCTCATAACAGCTCCATGGCCAGTCTACAACTGGCCTGGAGTTCACTAAGAATACAGTAAAACTAAATGTCACGTAGGAGTCCTTTCCACGTAAATGACAAACCTTGATCTGACGCTTCATGGTGATGCAGAAAAGCATGATGAAGTACATTACAAGGATGGGCCAGAACACTGGCACATTGAAGGCTTCAAAGAATGTGCAAATCATAGCGATGACGATGCCTTTTGTGGCAGAATGCCTGAAATGACAAACATTTGATACAAACATTTTATACAAATAGAGACAGTAAGATTTGTACAGCACTATGTTCTGCTCTACCCCATGATTTGCATTGTGAGAAAAGTGGTAAATGCTAAATACATGCTAAGAGAACAGGGAAAATTGAGTTGCATGCATAAACATCATCTATTACTATCCATCAGTGGTGGAAATGTAATGACAACAGGCAGAACATGATGCCCACTTCAGCTTTTAAGGATCTGTAGCAAATCCCCAATATTCAAACCAATTTTGTTGTATATAAACACACTTCGGCCTTGGACACAAGGAGTGAAAACACTAAAGTTCAAGTCCAGAATGACATCAATTTAAACACCATCGTGTTACAAATACACCCAGCTGATGACCCACTGGGCCTAGAGCAGTTAAGCCCAGTGGGTTCTGTTAATGGGGCCATCTTGTGGAAGGACAGGTTATTACAACTGAGCCACAAGGTCAGTTTAGAGCAGGTCTTCACCCGCCTAGACTAAACCAAAACGTCAGTTTAGAGGAGAGGTTTTCCAAGGTGTCTTCAGGACCTCACAGACTACCCACATTTTCGTCCTAACAATGCATCCGAATGCAGACCATCTGTGGGCCATCTGGGGGTCTCTGAAGACCCAAACTGTTAAAGAAATGTAAGTCTAAAGAAGACAGCTACATCATTCTCTAAGGCCATAAAAGATCCTGAGATTGAGACAACACTTATTTTTTTAAAAGCCACAAAGCATGCTAGTACTGTCTCGTTTATGGACTGCAGCCAAACCAAAGGAAATACGTTGCTGTACGTTGTCCAGGTTGCAAAGGAGCCTGTGCCCTCACATTTAGCTTTGAACTCTGAGGGAAAACCTGGTGCCTGTTATTTATGAACAATTTCTGCTTATAAGCCTAACTTGGTATTAGGCAGATCCTGTCAGTCTTCAAAGATACTATGAGAACGTGCCTATTACTGTTCACTTTCGTGATATTCTACATTCTGCATGGCACTGGCTTGCAAGACACAATCACAAACATTTCCAGTGCAATGTTATATTTAATCCTGTCCTCTGTATAGGATGTTAGCTTTTCACTTAATTAATGAGACTAATACATTGCACACTTCTCAAAAGTTGGTGTTTCAATTTTTCTTTACTTGCACTATGGGTTCGAACTTGCAATCTTCTGATTCAGCACCTCGCACTTTTGTCCTGCACCACTGGGGGGGGTTGTTAACTCAGGCTCTTATCAAGCCATTCATGGTTAAGGGCAGCTGAAGACAAAACCATGTTCACAGGCTGATTATTTTTCATTAAACCACAACAAACTGCCCCGTATGTGACTGACCTGAGCTCAGTGTCTGTTAATGAATCTGCTGTGTATTTTGCTACACGTTTGTTTCGCCGCATTGTGTTGCTTTGTGGCTGCCTTAGACTACGTTTTTGAAGGCGACTGTCCTCTCTCTCCCTACGTAAAAAAGGTGCGACTGGACAAAATTAAAATGATCAACCAATCCATACGTCAGATATACTCACACTGCACTGAAATTAATGGTGGTTTTGATGTCCATGTTTATAGATTTTACATAATTTAATGTTTTACATTGGAGACGAGACCGAAAGCAGCCCTGAGAACTGCACATACACACTGTATTGATTCTAAGCATACAGTGTGGTGCAGAAGTCTTAGGCACCTATGCAAATTCTCAACAGTGTCTTTGTCAGAACAAACACAAGCTAACATTAGAATATATGCAAACCAGAAAGCAGGAAATGCAAGATTTTTTCAAAAAGTAGATTTTTTTTTGCACTGGTTTAAACAGGTTTGGCTCCTGATTCCTCCAGGCAAATTGCTTAGATTTGTGAAATTCCTTGATTGGCACACCCAATTTAACCTAGTGAAGAACTGACTTAGCAAAGCACCTGGCTTAGGGTAACTACAATTAATACTCTTCTTCCTGAAGAGCTCTGCAAATATGTAAACTAACACAAAAAAAAAATCCATATTTACTGTCCTAATGTAATATTAGAGCCCAGCTAACAGTTTTACATACAAATTTCTCTGACTTTTGCACAGTACTATATAAGCAATTCTTTAATGATAGACAGCAGAAATGAAAATGTTCAGTAGACTCCCCTGGAAATCATAATTTAGACCTTTAAAACCGAAAACTCACCAGAATTTGAATTCTGGCAACCTCCTAATGAATGGCCGGAACTCCTCGTTCTGCTTTGTAGGAAGTGATGGACCCTCATCTAGTGTAAGAGACCAAATAATCCAAGGTGGGGAAAAAGACATTAAATTAATGGAGTGTTTTCAACACGCGGTGCCACAAACAGTGAATATAAACAGACAAACACAGTGTATCCGATCATCTAGATTCTCTCACTGGCCCATACTGGGTCCAGATCATCTTTTAACTTTATCCAGAAAATATTTATGTCTGTAAATACAGTCAACAAATGCCAAAGAGAACTTTGTGACACGCAAAACCTAGACCAAAAATTACATTGACATGGGTATGTCAATCTACAAACTCTTCTAATACCACACATGTATGGAAGTGTCTAACCTTTTTAACCAGATTCACTATTACCAAATGTTTCAAAATATTGTCTCTCTCTGTCAAGCAATGACTGTTAGACCCCAGATATAGTGCAGCACACATTCGACTTTGGCAGCATGCAACTGATTCTAATCACAAAAATGATGCAAATCAGTATCAGAGTACAGTGGATTTTCTCCGAATGATAACTTTGTATGTCAGTTGTACAGTGCAACCTTTAAAAGTGTGACGTCTCTGACGTCTCAATTAAGATACAGAATCATATACTCCTACAGAGCTATAGGGTTTACAAACAAAGGCACTAGAAATATGTATATTGTGAATTTTATTGGCCTTTTTATATGCATTTTTTAATTTACTTAAAACTCTACACTATTCATACCGTGTGCTTAATGATGGAAAGATCAAGAGCCACTTACAATGAACACTCAAAACAAATCATGTTGCCAACACAACAGTTCAACAGCCCACAACACATTTTAAAAAATAGGGGCCATTTCAGAAAGTTTGCATCAAAACCTTTGTTTTCCTAATATTTGCTGGCTTGAGGAGATACTAGGGCTGGGCGATTAATCGAAAAGTAATCGAAATCGACATTCAGAACTTATAATTGATCAAATTTTTCCAGGTCGATTATTTCGATTACTGTCCCTTTAAAAACACTACCGCGTGTGGAGTCACGTGATCCCGCTCCGTTATTTTACGTTATTCTGCCGACATGTCGAGCACGGAGAGCTTAAACACTGAGACAACCGAGCAACTTGTCAGTGAACTATGAGGGCAAAACAAACAAATAAATAAATAAATAAAATAACCGTAATCAAGTTAAAATGTTCAATTAATCGAGATTTTGATTTTAGGCCAAATCGCCCAGCCCTACTCCGGATACATTCTGCTGAGTAAACCTCTGTATAATCACATGCAGCTCCTCTCAGTATGTTTCAAACATAGTAAGTTACGGATGACAAGTTGAAGCCTTTTCTTTATTGTAGGCTGTCTTCTATCTTTACCTTTCCATTGTTCATCTAAATGTAGTGTTGGGACTCTTGCCTATTGGTGTAGTGTGATGTGTTGTGTTGCCTACTTGGAAGGCAGTAGTGTTAGCCACTACACCAGCCACATTGAGTCACTCAGATTATGTTTGGGCGTTATTTCTTTTGCTCTCTGAAAATCTAATGACGTATATTTCTTCTACTCATCAAAAAATAGTCTGTATGAAGCAATGCTTTCATTGTATTTCTTTGTAAGCAGTTTTTCAGTACAAATCAAAGCAGCTTGGATGGATTTTCTTTGTGCGCTTGTAATCCTCGACCATTAAATATACCACTTGGAGTGAGATGTAGTTACGCTTTTTATGCCCTCATAGATGTTTCCCTGAACATGGTGGAAAATACCTTTATCTTGCGATGGATTTTGAATTAAAAAAGACACTAGAGTCTCTGGATCTGTTTTAAACTTGCCTTTTCCTGCTGATTCTTTGATTAGAGGCCATGTGTAAGATTATTGCAGGGGATTACAACTCAGTCTTTGGCTGCCATGATAGCCCGGCACCAGTCAGACAAATTAAATGTAATCCCCGTGTTATTCAAGATGACAAATGTAGCCAGTGATCCTCAGGGGGGTCAGATAATGGTTCTTGGCACTTAGTCAAAAACCTAGTCAAGGCTGTCAATCTCCTGTGGCAGAGCTTGCCATTAGCAGGGGAGGGCAGGGAAAAATGCCAGGCAGTGATGCCAAAGGAGATGGAACGTGACATTTATTTAACCAGCCAAGAAAGGGATTGCAGTGAGAACGTCTTTGTATACTTTTGCCTGTATAGATAAACCTTAACTTAGTTTTCCTAAATAATACATCTACCTGTAAGTATAAACTATATAATCATTGTTTTTAAATATGTCAAAATCTGTGATTTTTTTAGTCTGTCAATCTGTTAAATGAATTGTGGTAGGAAAATCTGATGCCAGAATTCCATACAGTCCTGTTCTGTTCTTTGGATCATTTGTGTAAGATCCTGGGTCTGTTGTATGGAATTTATTAAGTAAATATTTCTGAAAAATTACATTTGCTCATGAGACATAACTGGTGTTAATACAATCCATGTGGTGCCACGCTGGATGGTTATATGGACACTAGGATATATTTGGGGTTCCACAATAGTTTTTCTTGTTAAATATGTGAAATATTAAACACAGACTTATCATTAGCACAATACTGTTGCATACATTGTCATTAATTGATAGGGATAGTCCGTTTTTGAAACAGTACCGAGATACACATTGTAATAGAGATACATTTTCTTCTGAGTACACTTGCAGTTTAGAGTTAAGACAGTGTTGTGCAAGCACAATAAATGAACACACTCTTTTCTTTCTTTATCTAGTCTCAGAGACCTTTGTCTGCCACCAACGCTGATGCTGAAGATCAGAAAGAGAAACCAGGAGGCAAGCAGATGGACACACTGGGCTTGTCTGCAGAGGAGGTAAACCCTGCCTTTGTAATGACTGTCACAGGGGCATAAGGGCCTAAAACATAGCCTTGTTTTTTGTTTATATATATATATATATAATGTTTTATATGTTGTTGTTCATATAAATGCAGGCACGTCAGTGTGATATATGTTCAGCATGGCTGGGTGAAGCGGAATATAAACAGATTAAATAAGCTAACATTAACTACTGTGCAACTTTCAGAGAATGCCACAAGTCAATTTGTGAATTTTCTATCCTGCCCCAGTAACTGGTCAGGATAGAGACTTCTAGATCTGCCCCAGTCACTGTAGGTGCTGTTTTTGAGAAATGGAATCAGAATCTTTATTGCTCCCGGAAGAAATTGCTTATGTTACTACCATACACTCACACAGAGACACAAAGACAAGAACAATATAAAGCCAAAAGTCAAACCCCTATATTTCAACCCAAATATAGTGGTTAGGAGTTGTTCTCTATACCAAGTGTGGTATTGTACGTAACGGAAATCAGTAGTAGATAAGTAATATTGACATAAGTAGTGGTATTGCACATAGTAAGACTATTACATGGAAAAATAATATTTTACTTAATGCTAATGGTTTAGTACCCCATAAGAAATGATATTTCACACATTAAGACTATCACACATAGTGATGCTCCGATTGATCGGCCGATATTGGCTAAAAATAGCTTGATCGGGGAACCCCAAAAGTGCCGATCAAAAAAGCCGATCACTTGACGTAAATTACTCGCGCGACTTTTTCACACGTGCAGCACAGCGCACAGGTAAACAACAGCAGAGCGGA
>JBBPDB010000017.1:2988883-3017204 GCA_037974465.1 Brachypetersius altus
TTGCTCAGGGTACCTCAGTGGTGCCTAGCAGTCTTGGGGATCGAACCCGGACTTTCTGGTCGCAGGGCGGATGCCTTGGATCCAGCACCCATTTTCATGGATCTAGCACCTGTACTATAATCTGTGTAAAAGTGTAAATTCTGTCATACGTGAACACACCACAACACCACAGTGTGAACAGTGTGATATTCTTCTTCTGCATTTAACCCATTCACCGAGTGAAGCCAGGAACACAGTGCCCGCAGTTTTCTGATCACAGGGCAATCACATCCTAACCACTAGGCCACTGGCTACCCCTATAATAATGTATCTAGGAAACTCATAATTATATCTTCAAACAAATCAATAGATAACAAACAGTTAACTGAAGGCTGTTGTCATCTGATTCCAGGGCATGCTTTCACTTCTGCTGCTTTTCATGCACACAGTGACATAAATGATAGCAAACAATATCACCAACACTGTTTATCAATTATGCTACTGCTGTGATTGTCCATCCAGTTAAAGAACTTAATTATGTTGTGCTGAACCACTGGTTTGTGACCAGCGCCGATGCCAGGATTGTCATTTTGGATTGAAACAACACCTTCACAGAACGGTTGGACCCCCAGTTTCACTCCAATGATCATGTAATATGCTTTTTATAGAATTCCGAGGTATTATGCTAATAAGTTAAACTAAGCAAACTCAAATATGACAAAGGTAGGTGGCTCTACCTTTATGCTGCAAAAAGTGTCTTTAGCTTCGAGAAACTGTGAGAGAAAGCTCAGTGTGCTGTGTGTCTGATGCACATTGGCTATTTTTTGTACAGTGACCTTTTCCCACCCCAACAACTGGTTGAATCCATAAGGGATCTCATCTTTTATGAATGAAAGCCTGTGGTTGACAGGGTTCCAAGCAAGTCTTTTGTTTTTGGGAACAACACCCTCCTTATAAAAACCTCTTCATCTGTCATTCTTCCCTGTCCTTTCATCAGTATTTATTTCTGGAACTCCTGCGGAACAGAAGACCATGAAAACCCTGTTATAAATGACTGGAGAAGAGGAGAACTTGAAGCACCCTCATTCTAATAAAAAGCTACTCAAGCAAATGAACTGAACATTTTCTAGCATCCACTGTATTTTTGGCCATAGTGAACAATGGCATCACTTTAGGAAAGCTACAGCACATTGTTTTACATCGATGAATTTTATGGATTATTTTATGTATATTTGTTTAAGTATTTACATGATTGCATCAAATATACATGTATTCTGTAATATTTCACTGAAAAGCTATATTTCTTAATATCTAAAATCAGAAGAATATCCAAATATGACTATTTCTTTTGTACTATGGCAATATTTCTTCACATAAGGCATGTTTTCTGAATTCTCACTGGACAATGCAGTTTCAAGGCTCATTTCTAAACTGTTTTCCTCAAAATCATCCTTTTTTTTTAATTTAGAACCAAACATCTCAGCTTCCTGATGTTCAGTCCTAAATTCAACCCTAACTTTTTCAGGATTTTCAGGATTTGAAGCTGCTATATTGTGTCTTTTGAATATCAGTGAGTGGATTTTTTTTGTTGAAATTAATCATTATAACAATCTTTTTTCCATGATTTTTTGACACCAAACGTCCCCCCGACATTTCCTTAACTTTGGCCAATACAGAGCTGGTGTTGCTGAACTGTGGCAGCAAGCTGACCCCTTCCCCAACTTCCACCTTGCCCCGCCTCTTTCCTCATTATCATTTAAAGCTACAGACACAGAAACGGTGCGTCCTAGGGAAATCTCATTGTAGGACTGGCTCAAAGTGGCTGTAATTCTGCACCAGAGCTGAATTTCGAAATAAGACTTCAGATACACTATTAGGGGACCACTAAGACCTATATAACAGCATAAAGAAATCAGCAAGTAATAGGACCTTTAAAGCCACCTGTATAATATTTTGTATGTGCCTTCATGCCCTAAAAAAAGTCTGGCTCATCAAGACATGGACTCCATGGATCAGACTAGTTTGTCCAGCACGGATGCTTAATCAGACTGAGATCTTGAAGGCATGGCTGTCATCATCACAGCCACCCCTGACCCTATCACAGGTTCTTATCAACTTCAGCAGCACAGCACATGGAAGTCCAAGAATGATAAGGAAAAGGAGAAATACAAGGCAAAGTCGGATGTTTTGTGTCACTCAAGGACAATGATGTATGAGCTGAGCCTTATCGCAAATCTCATATAACTGCTGCCGTAAGATCACAGGGTGTACCTTTAATGCTCTTTAAAGTCTCTCGACGCTAATAGGTATCCTGTGGTTTTCCAGCATAAATTAAAGCTGCCCCCTAAGGAGCTAAACATCAGCTCTCAATGCCTTGAAGTTTCATGATAATTAGTCCAAAACAGAGGAAGGCCCAGATGTTGCTGTTATGAGACTAGGATGCTTTCCTACATTCCTATGTAAAATAATACAGCATCAGGACACGGGATCAATTGATCTGCTGACTGTTTTTTAAGTTTCAGCAAAGAATTCTACACTGGAAGTGTAACAAGCATATACAACAAGCGGGAAAAAAATAAGAGACCACTGCAAATATCAATTCATTACTTGCCCCAATAAAAGATAAAACCTGAGAAACTGAACAGCTTTGCCTTCATTTTATTTAAACCATTTTAAAGTTTAAAGTTTAAAGAAAAAATCTAAATTAAGAAAAATGATGCAGTGTTTACAGAACAAATCTCTCATTCTCTCTTAAACAAAATGTCAATAATTACCTTTGACGTACTTCTAGTAGTGTTTTACCATCCAACTGGTCTCATTGCGAGAGGAGAGAGTCGATTACAGCAGTGTTTTTATACTTTTCCTCATTAAAAGTATAAAACAAGTGATCCAAGTGATTCAAGTGATAACTAATCAGTACCTAATAAAGCAGAATGAGGTGCTTGTGTAGGAATTTAACAGACACTGGCATGGAATGGTTGTCATACTCATAGAGATGATTATTTCAAAATAAATTGTCTCATTTTTTTAACAGAGCTGTATTTTAGTGTCCTTTGCAGGCTTTGCAAGGCTTGTCAAGTATCTAAAGGATACATCTCTTATACTAATATTTGGTGTAGAATATGACAGTTGATATTTTATGTATTTATTGAAGACTGATATAATTATATTCCACATTGTGGGTTGGTGAATGTCTGAAGATTCATGGGATCCACATTTGTTATGAGTAAATGAGATGGACATGGTATATGGGGGAGACCGATCAACAACAGCATATATTACATATATAACAATTAAAAATTATATCCCGGTTAGCACTATTTAGTCTTTTCATAGTCCTATTTTTAATTTTCAATGCATTTCTAATTCTTCACTACATAGCATACACTACACAATGAAAAAAGAACCATTCCAAATGCACAGAATACATTTATTTATTTATTTACTTTCGCCTCATCGAATTATAATGCAATGCAATAAATGTGTAGTTACTTATGTGCTTATCAAGCCTTATAGAGCGGCCCATGCAATCAGATTTTAGATCAATAGATCCATTGGATCTATTATATAATGATAATTTCACGGTGCTGTGTTTGATGTTAGAAAATGCTACACAAGACCAATTATTAATTAATCTCTGGGGACACAAATAAAACAAGTATTTTGTTGCTGTTATGATCTACCTTTGAAGCTGTAACATTAGGCACTAACTAGTCATCGCTTCAGAGGGTGCTTAGGTAAGGAGGGTGTGAGATATTATCTTCTTAATGACGCTCCACAGATTGATTGATTCAGACTGCATTATGCTGTCAAAACAGCTTCACAGAGGGTCCAGAATTTCAGTTTTCTTTCTTATACACGCTTTCTTTCATGGTCCTTTACATTTTTTTCTCTCTCTCTCTCTCCCTCCCTCTCTCTCTCTCTTACATGTTAATTTTCCATATTCTCTCTCAGATGGATTAATAACTGTCAGGCAACTCTGTGGCATTCTAATTGCATTCAACACGTAACCTCTTATATACGCAGGCTTTCCCTGGTCCACCCTTCAAAGAGGAAATTAAAAAGGAATGAATCGTGCCACCGGCGCATCTGCTTCCCATCTTTCCGAGTCCCGCACCGAGGCGGACGAAAAGGTCACTTTTCTAATTTCACGGACGCCATCTGCGGTCATCCGTCAAAATTTTGCCGATTCACAGATTTTTGCCATGTTCATATTGTTGATGTCCACTTCCATGGTCATTAGCTCCATTATATTGACATGGGGATCTGATTAATTGCTCCAGAAGCGACGGCCTCACTGACCGCGCTGAACGGATTTAGGCTAGCATTTTTGTTTTTCCTATCAAAAAAGAAAAAAAGGAAAACAAAGAAAGGAACGAAGATGAATTAACCTTTAACTGAAGGAAACAAAAGAAAGCGAACATCCTTGTCTTGCGTCCTTGCAGGGGCAGGATACAGAAGACCAAATTGTGATTAAGGAACAAAAAAGCCAATCAGTCAACCCGCTGTGTGGATCAAAACAACTTCTAATTATCATGATTTAGCCCTGCAAACCCCGGCCTTGGTTCACAGAGATGGATGACACATAGGATAATTAGTTGAGACCACTGCAAGTGTATGTGTGTTTTTGTGTTTGTGTGTGTGTGTGTGTGTGTGTGTGTGTGTGTGTGTGTGTGTGTGTGTGTGTGTGTGTGCGCGTACACTTCTGTGCCCTCTCAAAAGACTTGAATTGCTCGAATTGCTTTCTTCCTCGAAGACTGAGGCTGCACATGTGCAATCATCCTCTATCCCACACCACCCTCAGCACTCTCTCCTATAAGGTCCAGCTCTTCTCCACCGGACTAATGAGGACACACAGCTCCCGCCTCAGAGAGCCGTGGTATTTGCTGCAGATTATGACACACCGCAACTTGAGGGCAAATGCATACAACCTTACCTTTTTCCCAATTAGAGCAGAACACTTAGGAGTCAGCATGTCCTCAGATTGACAATACTAGCTGTCTGATTGCACTAGTGGATTTGTGATGTATATGTGATGGGGATATGTCCTTCACTTTTCTTGCACTTGAGTTTATACCTGCATGTGAAACAAACTTGCTTTGCTAGTGTGCTGACATCTTTTTAATTAAAAAACTCAAACATGTCCCTTTGTGATAGTAGAATGACATCCATCCTGTTGAATTGTGAAGGCATTTTATGAAAGAATTTTTGTGGTCAGTTCAGCATATGCAGGGCCCCATCAGTTACAGATACCCAAGATATGACTCAGTACCTGAGTATAAAGTTACGTTACAATATGCAAATCAAGGCCAAGCTAACAATGCTGAGTATTCATTTTCCTAGACTGGGTTTAACACTGCCCTTCTTAACAACAGGATGAGTTCAGGATCTGTATGCTTAGATCATCATGTTGATTCCATGAATGCCTCTCTGGTAAGCTTCTCGCTCTCATTATCTCTGTGCGCGTGTTTGTGTGTGTGTGTGTGTGTGTGTGTATTAAACCTATAGAAAAGAGATAAAGCATGCATGCAATTCAACAACAGTTAACAGCCTTCATTCATGTCACAGACAAATTAAGGTCACCAAGAGCAAGCTGTATTACCAGTTTGCTCTTTTGTGTTGAAGTTTCTATTGTTTATAGTGTCTCGCCTATTTAAAAGCCTTGTTCAAACTGAAACTTTATTACTTCACTACACTTAAAGTCAATACTATGTATATAAATTACCTCTGTTCCGATTGTCTGCCACGTGTTTGTAAGCCTTCTTATAACTTCACTAGCAAGAGCTGAACCCCTGTAGGCTCTATTAAAATATTTAAGGAAAAATATTAAGAAATTAAAATGATTTTCATATTAAAATACACAAATCTAGTAGCTGGATATTGTTGGAATTGCAATGCTAATTTTGTGTTGAAAACACAGATTTTATTGAAATGATCACTGCAATTTTATTGCTTTTTGTTTAGAGAAGACCAAAAACGCATTATTCAACAGCTATGAGCAATGCATTTGGAAATGGGATTAGGGACAAACAAATGTCAAGGCTACTCAATTTTCATCAGCACCTGTGCACACGTACATATACGATACAATTGATAGAAAATATAGCAGGACAATAGTGTGAATGGGATGTAAATACAAGAAATAGATAATACCGGCATACAACATTAGTGAATGAATGCAGCAGAGATTTTTGGTTCTGAATATAGGGAGAAGCTGAATTTTGAATTATGAACTGCATTACTCTGCGATATCTCAGAAAACATGCACCATGCATGTTATCCATAGTATATTCACTAGTCATATTCTAGCTCTACAGGAATTCAGCAGGGATCTATATGTGCTCTATGATGTGATGTGGTCTTTCATGCTTAAAATAAATGTTTCTTTTGACATTTGACACAGGTGTCTGTTAGCTGATGCTGTACAAAACTGACAGTTAATGTTTCTCTTAAAGCATGTTGAACTGTCAAATCACCCCATTTTAACCACCTTACACCTTGTATGACACCTTATCCATGAAAGCATAAGAGGAAGCACATGAAGCTTGATAGCATAGTTGTGAAAGGGGGAGGACCAAACATTGGGTGGACTAAACTGGGGTGAAAAATGTTATGCTTCTATTTTTTTCCCCACAAACAAGACGGTGGCACATTAACATGAATGACAGATTTATGCTGAAGATACATGAACATGATGAGAAACATGGCTGAAGATGGGAAACATGATGAGCAAGGACGGCAGGAACCCTACTGTGGTTTTGAGATTGGCACACCAAGGCTTTTGTTGACAAGATATTCTTTGTATCATTTTAAATACCAGTAGATGGTGAAGAGCTGGGGGTTTCCATTACTGGTGAAGCATGGCAGGAGAGAAGAAGAAATATACTTAATGGTGGTGGACAGCAACTGTAAAAATGAATATTTATGGGGTTCATCATCCTCCTTTCACCGCTGCATGCCCTTCTGAAGTCCTGAAGGTTTCCCTTTAGTAGGATCTCAGGGTCTACCCAGTAATGGTTGCTTGCACACTACGTAGGGAACATGGTTACAAAGTGAAATATGTCTACTCTTGATCACTACACTCTTCAACAGTTCGTTTAATTGGAGCTGTGTTTGGTAGACAAAACAGTCTGCAGTGTGTCTGTGGAAGTCATCCAAGCTTCGGTTTTAGTGGGGCAAAGATCAAAATCATTTTGGTTCCCATTCAGGACCTGAAGGCATCTCAGGGTATCAGTGAGCTTTTCCTGAATCGATATTTGAGCATCTCTCAGTCAGCATCAAAGTTCACATCTAATTGCTGGGAAGACCAATATCTGTAAATGAATATGTAATGTTTAAATAATGTTATTGTCTTAAATGCATTGTTTCACATTTGTTTATGGATTTATTTGATGTATTAAATATCTTCCACTGACTGCACTCTCCCTTAAACATATTTCCTTAGATCTGCCTCCCTCCCCATCCAATTTGACCACTGGCTTGGATGTAATCCCTACAATTCATGAGTTTCATTTCTGCTTTTTATATTTTTAAAATGTGTCAGATGGGAGCTCACAATCCGCATTTCTGAATCCAGATGTCAGTTCTCACTAATAACAGGAGATGTTCACAGGACTAACACCCCATTTTCAAGCTTATTTTTTTTCAAGAGCCATCATACTTCTCTAAAGGGATATATTTATCACACTCACAGAGTGTTCTCCATATCCATGACAGTCTTGTGAATAAGATAAAAAACACCTTTGTCTGAGCTAACAAGGCCATGATAGCACATATAGGAAAATACATGCTTTTTTTCCACAGGCTTTCTATTTCAGCTCAGTCATGGCTCTTGTTCCTGTTGCTGGAAATGGACCTGGGGACATGGTGAAAAGATATGATGTGATGTTGGGGCCAAGCACATTAATAAACCTCTCTGCCTCACTCTATGTCTCTCTCTTTCATTCCCCCTCTCTCATACTCTCTCTCTCATACTCTCTCTCTCTCTCTCTCTCTCTCTCTCTCTCTCTCTCTCTCTCTCTCTTGTTCTCTGCTTTGCTGTAATACAATATTTCCTGTTTGTTCTCTGCCCAAAACCTGTTTACCATTGATCTGAAGATTGCTAATGCAGTCTCTGCAGTGGTCTGTCATCCTAATGACAAAGACACAAAATCTGGCCTGTTGTGGTTACTTGTTTATTTCTTTCTGTCTTTCTTTCTTTTTATCTTTCTTTCTTTCTATCTTTCTTTCTTTCTTGCTTTCTATCTTGCTTTCTTTCTACCCCTCAAGGTTTAAGCCTGGAGTCCTGAGGCTGGTGGTTTGCCCTTAACCCATGTTATCTTGGAAACACTGGAGCTGGCCAGCCAAGTATCAGGAGTAGGAGAAAGCGCTCGGGGCGACCAATGATTTAGTGGGGGAGTAAGTGTTGTGACCCGCTAGACCAAGGGGAATGCTTTTGAGAATGTGTTTTCATTTGTGTGTGTTTTGTCTTTAGGACTTAGGATTTTTTTGTTGCTTCATAGGAACAATCAATTTGCTGGCTTGGCATTAAAGATGGCCACCTGCTTTGGTTTGTGGTTGGAGTTTGGAATGGACGCTGGCTGTAAAGTTTTGTGTTTTCGTGGGGACTTGTGGTGGCTGGCTCTATGGACTTGGTGGTGTTTGTGGGTATGGGGGGGCTCTGAGTATTCTCTGTTTGTTTCCCTTCCAGGGGTGGCCGGAGCATGAGGAAGAGGGCCAAGGAACCAAGTTCATGGACTTTGGCGGTGGCAGTCAGAAACAGGAGGGAGTATGGAATTCGTTGTATTTCTTTTTTGTCATTGTGAGAAGCCAGCTGGGCTAGGTCAGTGAGTTTCGGGATTATTTTAAAGGTTTTTTTTGTTGTTATTTTGGTTTATTTAGAGGATTGCCCCTTTGCCCAAAGTGTTTGCATCTTCTATAATAATTGAGAATCTGCAAACAGTTTGGGCTTTACTTTGGTCCGCTAAAGCAGCATTAAACAAAACCAAAGCTTTTCCCCAACATGGTCACTGACCTCAAGATTAGTCTGACATACAAATTAAAACCACAGTGCTGTTTCACACCTGCTTCTCTGCTGAGAGGACAGTGGTAGGTACATATCAGAGATAAATTCCAAGCCCAGTCTGTGAACTTAAGAGGCGACACTGCCAAAACCAGAGGCTCCTCTTTAGTGTTGCATGTCCACGGGTGGCTCTCTGTATTTTCTCTTTGCGTCTTGAAATATCTATTCCTGGTGCATTTTTACTTTGAAATGTGGCACAAACTATTTACAGATTAAATTTATACATTTTTAATGAAGCAATAAATGCTTCACTCCAGTCTGACCTTACATCAGGATTCTCTGGCTTTCAGAGACTTTCGTTTTTGGCTCCTGAAATTTTACCAGATTTGATCATTTATATCTAACTTCTGAAAATATGTTCCTCTGCTATTCTGTTCTCCTTCTTTCTTACTCCTCTGTCCTTACATCCTTGCTCTACTCACTCTGTTCTTCTCACACCTCTCTTTTATCTTCTCTTCTTCTGGTTTAATCCGCTGGTGTGTAAAGGATTATGGATGACTGTGAAGGATACTCCAGTGACCTTAAAAGTCATCACAGCATTGACTGTATTTCTTGGCTATATTCGAAGGATCTTTCTGATTGGAATAGCCTTCAACAATCAGTGGTTTTCCCTTCTATCAGTGATGGGGACCTGAATGTTGGAGACTGCTATAATTGGCTGATTTCTCAGCTCTGAAACATCTAAACCTGGTAATTAACTGCTAAGTTGTTTAAGGAAGAATGTTATTTCAAGCAGGAAAAGCACCAAACTATGTGAGAATCTGTGAAGAAAAAATTTTCCAGCTCATCATGTAGACAAAAGAGTGAAGGTCTACAACTAAACTGGAAGAAATAGTAGGAAGAATAAAAAAAAAACTGTTTCAAATTGAATATAGACATAAAAACATGTTTATCAGTGCGGTTGGTCTGGGATGGTCATGTCAAAAGCTTGATTCTGGGTCACTGAATATTTTTTTTTGTGTTGTTTTGAAGGTATGTTATGCATAATTGTCCTTCTATGATAGTAGAATTAATATTTGCTTCTTTCAGGAAAGTTCACTACATCCCTTGTTGTTTTAAAATTCTTAATAAAGTCCCTAACAGGGTGTTACGTTTTTGATTGGCCTAGGTTCAGATTATTGTAATAGGTGTATCTGGATGCGACCAAACCTCAAACAGCCGGTTCAAGAATCACAAGAACGACCACAAGTGTATAGTTACAAAGATATATTTACAAATATATACAAATGCACACTACAACCAATATATACAACACACAAAGAATTATTGGAATACTATTTACAACAAGAATATTATTTACACGAGTGTACAAAGTTAACACTTACGGGGAACGACAGACAACACCAAAGGAAAGTAAAGAACAAAACCCTACACCTGCCTAACATACAATTAATCTAATACCAAAACCCCAAGTGGTGTCTGCCTGAAGCCCTCACAGTGATAAACAAAAGTACACTAACCACAGAATTCACTAAGTACGAATCAGAATACAAGTCACCAACTAAGTTCTCAACCAGAAGTCTTTAACACACCAACTAACAAGCACACAGTCACACTCTAAGCTCTCAATCACACACTGGGCTATTCTCTCTCAGCTCCTCTTCAAGGGGAAGAGGAGGGTCTTTCAGTGAATCCGTCCAATGGCATGTCACGGTAGGCATCCTATCAGCTGTCAGGGTGAATCTTGATTGACATATCACCGGACCAATCCAGTACCTAAGAGCATAAAAGGAAGAAAAAAAAAAGCAAAGGAAAAACAACCAGGCATCTCTGACTTAACAGGATACGTAACAACGGTACAGTACAAATATGGGTCTACCTTTTCATTTAGGGTAATGTATTAAACTTTTAAAATGGTGTTTAAAATGGAATTAAAGTGGTTTGGAAGCATACTTAGGGTTTATCCTAGAACAATCCCTGAGGAAATTGATCAAGAATTGATGATGGCATTTCTTATCGATTCCCATCCCTTTGGTGAAGGTTGAGGTAGTCCCGGGTGTCTCGGTCGAGGAGACTATGAAAAATCTGCATTTTGCCCAATATTTATTTTTTAAACCAGTGCTACGTGTTCTATCAACCTTTTGACTGAAGAATTTGCTGACATCACTTACTGACTAGCTTATACTGCTGACGTTACTGTAAGGGTGCGAAAGTCCAAATAATAATGTTGCATTATCAAACATTCTGTAGTGTATGGCTGGGCGATTAATCGAAAAGTAATCGACATTCAGAACCTATAAACGATCAAATTTTCCAGGTCAATTATTTCGATTACTTTCCCTTTAAAAACACTACCGTGTGGAGTCACGTGACCCCGCTCCGTTATGTTACGTTATTCCGCCGACATGTCGAGAATGGAGAGCTTAAACACTGAGACAACTGAGCAGTGAACTATGAAGGCAAAAAAATAATAAATAAAATAATTGTTCATCGTAATCGAGTTAAAATGTTCAATTAGTCGAGATTTTGATTTTAGCCTGGAACATCGTGTTCCAGGTTAAAGCCTTCTTATAGGTTGATTATGTCGAGGAATCACTAATCAATAATATTACAGAAATAAACACCTAATTACTGAATACCCGATTGTTACTACTCCCCACTGTTTAAATAGATTAGGTTACTAAGAAGCACAGTGAACCTGAGCCGCCTTGAACTAACCTGGATCATCCAGCAGTGAAGGGTCCACTTTTGGCGAGAGAAAAGCAATGAACAAATTGAGATGGTAGATTCCAAGAGCATATGTGACTATATACCACCCCTGAAAACAGGAGACAAAGAAGCAGAAATATTATGTTTGTTTCATGTTTAAGAAGAAATGTCAGGTTATCTTAAAAACATCTACTGAATGTAAACACTGAACTACAGTATAACTTCTATCTATACACACAAGAGTGTAAAGTGAAGCTGTAATAAAAATGTAATGACAAAGTACAGATAAGTGACTAGCTCCCTCTTACCTGCAGTATATACACTCTGATCATGTATATGGCTGTAAGGATAAGAGTGACCGCCCATCGGACCGCTGAAAATGGAGTAGATTTGTCCAACCATGACTGGTAAACCTACAACAGACACAAAGACAAACAGATCCTATTGACAAAAGAAATGTTACTTTAAAAAAAAAAAAAAATGCCGCTTACAGTAAGGCTGGACAATTCATTATATTTATCCTTATCAATAAATAACATCACAACGTGCCACAATAAGCTATTCTAAGCATACTGAGGATTTCATCAGAGCTTAGTTAAAGTAAAATTAAAGATTAATTAAGTAGGTAATCAGTCTTGTGTGACAGAGTACACTGTGTGAAACCTCATCGAAAAATTACTTAAGTATGTGCGTTTTCATGTCTGTTTCAACTCAGCATATGTCGAACAAAAACACCATGACACTCTGCTTCACAAATATTTACCCCAAACTGAACACAATCTACTATCAGGACTAACTTGACTTCATAACATCAGAGCCATTTTCTACATCCGCATTTTTCAGTTACAGTACTGAATGGAGTCCTCACCTGCCCAATACGTGTAAAGAAGCTTCCAATGACTGATGGTTTCCCATGGATGGATTCACCAGAGCTGTCTCCTTCTGACATACTGTCTGAAGATAAGCAGATCAGGCAAATTAATGAATGACTTGTACAGCTGCAGAGTGAATGAACACATTTACTTTGTCAATTAGTGAACACAGAGCTACATGTAAAAGCTGTAAGACAAAACAAAACATTTTTTTCTGCCAAGACAGACAATGTAAGGACTGACCACAGATATTTAGGACACTTGATGGATAAGTCCAAGCAAAACATCCAATTAACATTTGTTTTGAGTGAACAGCATCTCATAACTGATGTGTTCTTCTTTCTTAGACATAAACTTCGAGTACTAATAATACCAAACCGTTTTGTGGCCTTGCTATAAGCAAATATGTGTAAAATGGCCATTTTCATACATGAACACAGCACTGCAGACAGTGTCTCTGGATTTAACCACTTCACCAAGTGAAGCAGTGGGCAGCCAGGAACACAGTGCCCAGGGAGCAGTGTGTGGGGACAATACCTTGCTCAAAAGCACCTCAGTGGTGCCACCAGCAATTGTGGGATTCGAACCCACGACCTTTTGATCGCAGGGGCAACTCCCTAACAACTAGGCCACCAGCTGCCCCCATGTAAGGGTATTTCATACAAAATGTACTCACCTACATAAAAAGAACAGAAGAAAAATGAATGGAGTCCCAAATCACGACCTAGGCTAGCTGCTCACCCTCTCACTAAGCAATCATTAAATTTATCGATTGCTGAAGCTGATCATCTGTAACTCTAGCTAGAGAAGCTAACCTGGGCTGGATAATGAAAAGAAGAGTGAGCAAACCAGTGAATAGCTCTTTGCTGATACAAGACAAGTCCTTGGGTTTTAACCCATGTATCAGTGAGTGTATGATTAAAATTATCGAGTTACAATTCAAGGTTTGCTCTGTAGCTAAGTACAGGACGCTCCTGTGTGTATTTTGTGGTATTAGCAAGTGAGCTGAGCTAAGCTACGCTGGTAGCTACATTACTGTCAAAATACTGTCCATCCGAGCTATTTTATCTACCAGTAATTAGGAACGCAACCCTACTTGGTTTCTGTTTTTACATTAAAACACCAGCTTCTATATACCAGCAGCTTATCTATGTAAACGAGCTCGCTAATATTCCTTAGCTACTTAGCCATACAGCTCCATCCAAGGTGCGTTTTTTTTTGCTTTGTAGGACTAAACAATGCACGCTGTGAAATGTAGTTCGCCGGTTATACTCGTGCGTTCTAAACCACTCGATACTGAACTACAAGTCCCAGTGTACCCAGGACCACAGAGAAGCTTGATTCGCTCAAACCGAAACACGTCGACTGTAGTTCTTTAGAGGATTGTGTGCACTGAGAGGTGCGGGTGAAGAACTACAAAAACCAGAGAGCTTCGAAAAAACTGGACAACTCACTTCCGATTGGAATGGATATGAGAAACGTTCGAGAATAGCCAGAATAGTCAGGAACGTTCACCGTTTAGAGGGAGAACGTCTCATTAAAACAACCGATTCCGTATAAAACACGCAGGGCTCGTTGGAAGATTTACTCACGTTCTAAAAACAGTCGCGGCGGTAGGAATACCTTATCTTACCCGGCGAGCCGCTGCGTCTCTCTCTCCTACCGCTCCGCTCAGAACACGTCAGAGCTTCCTCAACTCAGCAGACACACAGACCAGAGCAATGGAGCTCAGAGACCTTCGGACACTCTCCGCAGGGCTGCCTGATACCAACCCCAACACACGTAATATGGACAAAAATATTGGGACGCCTGCCCATTAACCCAAAAGGGACATTGCATTAAAATACATAGACTTATATATGAACCCAGACCTTTTTATAGCTATAACAGCTGTAAGGCTATTGCAGTTCATCCCAAAGGTCTTGGATGGGGTTGGGCTCTGTGCAGGCCCGTCTAGTTCTTCCATCCAACCATGGCTTTATGGAGCTTGCTTTGTGCACTGGGGCACAGTCATGCTGGAATAGAAAAGGTTCTTCCTTAAACGGTGTCTACCAATTTGGAAGCATGGCGTTGTCCAAAATGTCTTGGTATGCTGGAGGATTCAGATTGCCCTTCACTGGAAGTAAGGAACCAGCTGAAACCGATTTCTAAAAGCTGCAAAAACACAATGAGCATAACTACATTCAGAGAAAGTGTTTTTTTTTTTTTTTTTCAGCAACAAATACACATTACATTTCATTAAAAAAAATATCCATCCATTCATCCATCCAATTATGTATAGACAGTTTCATGTACAGAATGGAAGCCATAATAAAGGCCAAGAGTGAAGGCCAGATCCTGAAAAAATGTATATTTTTTGTAGGAAGCTGTTCACATTTTAATTTGACTAAGTTTCTGTTTCTTAGTAAAAGTATGTTCGGTTCAGTGGTCCATGAGTTACTTTCACTCTCAGTCTCAGTTCGTCACGCCACTGTGAATCACAATGAATGCCACCACTATGTATTTTAGCTAACCCACATACGAGTATTGCTGCTGCAATGAAACCATAACTCAAGTATGTAAACATGCTATCAGCAGTAATATAAGTAAGAATAAAAAAGTCTGGACCCTTCTCAAGTAGGGTTCCTCTTTAGTCGTGCAGTGGCTGTAGTAGACTTCATTTGTCACGCATCTATTCTTTCTTAGGAGGTTGTTCTTTTCCTTTAGGGGGTTGTTCAGATTTTTTTTTCAAATCCAGAAAAAAGTCCAATCCGGTGCAGTTTATCAGGACTGGTTTATTTATTTATTTATTTATTGTTAATGTATGTTTATGTTAGCCTATACCTTCGGCCAGGCCAGTTTATTCATTTTTCTTATTAAGTCATGCAACTGGGATGCATGGTGGTACAATAGGTAGTGCTGTCACCTTACAGAAAAGTGTGTGTGTGTGTGTGTGTGTGTGTGTGTGTGTGTTTGGAGAGGGTAGAGGTAGAAGTAGAGAGCTCAAAAAAGTTCCTAACCCACACATTTATTTGCCACATTGTTTCATTTTTAGCTCTTCAGCTTCAAAGACCAGTTAGATTTAACATAAGGATGGATATTTGCTTTACTAAATAAAGAAAATACGTCAGTACTTTCATGTTGGCATCCATTCCAACAAAAGCATCTGTCCGGTTTGAAAGTACTGTTTAAAATAAAAAAAAATAATAAAAAAACATTTTTAATGTTGCATGTGTGGGCTTGCTCTCTCGAGGAAAAAAGACATAGTTGTACCTTGACAGTGTCTTCAAATACGCAGATAATATGAAACAAAGTACGCCTACCTTGTAATGACAGGTTACAACTAATCTGTTTCTCTGTATCATTTGTAAGCCCCCCTTTCCCAATGACCAGGACACACACACACACACACACACACTCTCATGCACTCACACCATGTGCTGTCAGTGCTGTGTTGAGAATGATCCACCACTCAAATAAATCCTGCTCACTGGAGGTCCTGTGGGGTCCTGACCACTGATGAAATGGGTAAAGTGGGGTAACAAATGATGTAGACAAACACAGATGGACTGCAGTCTTTAAAACAATGCACACAGAAGATCAGTGGTCCTGGTAAAATGGGAAATGAATACAAGGTGAGTTTATCTAATGAAGTACAGAGTACAGTGACTTGCTCTCTTTATACCAAGTCACTTATTGCTCCCTTTGGTGTTAATGATATTAGTCTAAACTATGCTTTAGCCATTTTGACAGTCAAAACAAAATGCTTCTTGCATGTGCAGTAGAACGGACAGGAGGCATAGTTTGGCAAGGACTGTTGTTTGACACTCTGTTATCCATAAATGTGTATTAGTGAGTAAAACCTTAACTGAATGTACTAGAACTAACTTTACATTACATTGCAACAACCATAAAAAGGTCTGCAAACCCCACCACACACACACACACACACACACACACACACACACACACACACACACAGTAGCACCAGCTCTTGCCCCGTCTAGTTAGTGCTGCTGAATCATGACAAAATCCTTTTAAAATCCTTTATATCTTTTAAAATCCCTGTTCTGTCTGATTTTAGTTCTGTTTTGTTTATTGTGATTACAGCAATCCCAATGATTTGACCGTTTCTAAAATGCACACTTTAATTTTCATTAAAAAAACACCTTACAGAACTCAAACATAAACATTATGCTCCATAAATGATGATATAAACAAAAAAACGGACATCACTCTTGAAGAAAAAAAAAAACATACATCAAGTTAAAAACATTCATAAAATCTGTTATGACTGACATGACATAATACTGATCACAATCAATCCAAATATTACATCGTTTACATTATACAAAAGCAATAAAGTGCTTCAGTATATGGACTTTAGCCTTTGCCAATTCCAAAACCCTTTGAGCACGGCGAACTGCTACACTTATTACACCCATTAGTGAAACAGGCTAACCACGGAGTATGAGGCCGTCGTTTGACAGAGTTGGGGAGGCCGTTTCTATTTCAACGTTTCACAATTGAGCACATAAATTAATATAATTTGGACAAATATTTGCTACTAATACAGTCTTCTAGCTAGAATAATCCATTATCATGATCTAAATCAGAACAAAATGGGATTTTTCAAAAATGTGTGACCAAACGTTTCCCTGCTTCACCCAAATTTAGGTCCACTGGTGGAATATCGGTTGGAATTAACGTAACATTCTAAGTAAATGTAAACAACAGAGCAACAAAGTTATACCTAATCCAGCATGAAACATGGCAAATGAAAGCAGATAGCACTATTTTCCCCAAAAACATTTGAATACCCGGGCTGTAGGTGCGATACTATCTATATACTGGTATTGCTCCAGTGTTGTACAGCCAATTAAAACAATTACAACCTACACACAAACTGATACCGCAAACAAATGAGAAGAATTTGGCATGATAAATAAAACCTTGTCCTGCAAGGCTAATACGACAGAACCAGGGACGTGTTTGAAGTGTTTCTGTTTTAAATGCATTTCAAAACCCCTTTCATTTCCCAGTATCTTTTAACATACATTTAAAGCGAAGCTAACAACATAACACTTAATACTAGGATTCATACAAGGATTCCAGTACAAGTTGCCCCCTCCGAATACAATTCTTGCGTCATGGATTTCTTTCCACGTACAGCTGAACTGGCGTGAATTTCTGTGAAGTTAGAGATATCTTCAGAAATACTTACAATGTAAAAATGACTTACGACACTGTTGTGTAATTGTAATTAAAGACAAAATCCATTTGAACTGGATTATGGTGGTGTCAGTGATGCGCTATACCTGTAAGTCAGAATCGTTTTTTACATCAGTTTTACATCAGTTGATGTAAATTATTAACTACAGTGTGATAGTTTGAATAGAATTTGCCAGTGTATTAGGCAACACCTTGTAGCTACACTCATTGGTCATTTACTGTACATTCACTTTGTAGGTTTACTGAACTGTAACTCTAATCCAGATGCTGCCCAGTTCACCAGCCACCCTTGACCTGTCAATCACTGAAAGAGGACCACCATAGGACCAATGCTGACCGCATTTTGCGAATCATTCTCACTGCAGCAGTAACATCAATAGCAATGACACTGATTACTGTTGATGTGAATTTTGAACAGCTCAGTCTCAGTGCTAAGCTGAGAACAGTCAAAAATATCCAGCCAACTATGGCCCTGTGGTCAAAAACTAAACACAGCGTTGTCAAATTAGGTTCTAATTATCTCTGCAAAGACTTCTAATAGTCTGAAGTCATGAAGACTTTGCTAATGAACTGATTAAACTCGAATCAGGTGTGTTTCATAAGGCAGAACGAGGACTACTGAACGTACATATGCCTAATAAACCGTCAGCATAATGTACGAACGGGACCTGGTTAGTTACTGTTTCTCTAATTTGCTCATGAAGGCTGCAGTTTAAAGGATCTCTCTCTTTCCCCACAACATTGCTCTTTATAGAAGGTCTGGGAGGTCTTGGTTGCATTGTTCATGCATTAGTACCCTGTGAAAGTGAAAAAACCTGAACAGAAATAAAAAAAAAAACCCAAAAAAACAACAACTATATTGACATTGAAATATCTGTCCATTTCAGTCTTGGGGGCAGCAGAGTATGACGTGGTCAGAAACAACAAAAGGCGTCAGTGTCTCCGAGGAAATGTGTGTCTCAGCGTACGTCACCCTCAGCAAACTCCTCCTTGATGGAGTGCTTGCGGGTCTTACAGTCCGGCATGTCGAAACCAAAGTCTGCCCACTCTTCGCCCCCCGCAGGCCCGCCGCGGTTGGGGATGGTGATGGTGTGACGCACGCGGAAGTGCACGGCCTCCATGACCCGCTGCCTCTGCAGCTCTCCACTGGGGCCGATGGCCATGGTAGCCATGTTACTGCTGGAACGGATGAGCTGCTGCCCATAGTCATGACTTTGCTTCATGTCCTGCAGGCCCCTCCAGATGGCCAAGCGGAACTGCTCCGGTATCTTAAGAGCCCCAAGGTCCTGAGGGGTAAATGTAAAGGTGTTAGGTTCCACTCCGGTTTTGTGGTATTACTAAACACTCATGTCAGCCTAAGAAGGCAAGTTCAACTAATAACCCATCCAATGTACTGATAACTGAGAGTCTCCTTTTTCTTTACCTCCATGGAGAGGGTCTGCAGATGGTAGATGCTCTGGATGCCCTGCGATGTGAAGTAGTCGATGCAGTTTTGGCAGCCCAGGCTGGTTAAGAAACTGTTCAGAGACAAAAGGAATCCCACTAAGACCAAGGGGCTGCATCCTGGGAATTACAGATTTGTCCATGGAGAACATTGTAACCAGACCAAAGCAGTATTTTAACCTACAGAATAAGACATGACTCTAAAGGAGCACTCCATCACATTTAATTGATAATAAAAATGAAGTATGTAAGTCATAAATGTATATGTATAAATATATGCCTTCCTATGTCCCCTCTTCACATTTCTAACTGATACATGCAGCTGAAACACAGTAAACAGTAATAATATTAATGTAGCTTACAAAGAATGAATGTGAATTGATCGAATCAAACAGAAGTGAATCACGTGCATGCTGCTACATTAATGATTCATAACAACTTTTTTTTTTTTTTAAAGAATTCAGACTTTTATTATAAATACAGGAAAGTGTGAAAACGCTACATACAATCAAAAACACTGAAATGCGTAGATACTGCAAAACAGGAATGGGTCACGAATATTCGAACACAAATATTTTAAAGGTAGATGCCGCACCTGTGACGTAACATCTGCTTCTCGCGTCTCTTTGAATGAAATCGAGCTTCAAATGAAGAATTTCAAAATTACTTTGGGAAATTTGAATTCACAATTAGAGCTAAACTTTAACTACTAAACTCAGTCAACAGGAAAAAAAAACCCAAAAAAAAACTGATGCTTTGCCATGTGTGCGGACTTTACCTTTAATTTATCAGGGATACATGAAGGATACAAAGTGCAATGGCAATGGAAAATAATCTTGATGGAGGGACAAATAAATTGCAAAACAGTGCATTGTTATTAGACATGGAAAAAAAAAACGTTCTAAAAAAAGTGCTCTTGTCAATATATTATTTCCGAGTAGCACTAACTGTTTCATTTGGGGTTTAATAAGAAAGTTGCTATTAAAAAAGGGGTGACTTTCATAAAAGTGTGGACACTGTCCTCATATTACTGCAACCCTAGTTACGTCTAATGTGATCAATGGGGTGCATTAATTGCGACTCGGATGTATAGAACACAGCACAGCATTTATACATCATGCATGAAAAAAAGAAGTAAAAAAAACAATGTAATTTGAATGAATTCTCAGCATATTGGCTTGCTATAATCAAGAGCATATTTAAAGCCTGGGAACATCAAATTGTTTCCATATCAGTATTCCACAAGAAACCTCTCAGAGCTAGAGCACGGGATTTCATTTGAATGAACGCTTTTTTTTTCTTTTCTGGCCTGCAGAAAAAGAGATGTCCGATCTTATTATGTACAAAAAGAAAAAGTGAACAGAAAGGACCGGGTTTGAGGACAAAGTCGACCTTCCTTCCTTTTGCTTAACAGACAGCAGTCTGTGGTGCAGTTCTCCAGCGTGGCAAGGCTCGCTTGCGACAATCACATTACAAATACGACAACGGACACAAGGACAAACACAGTTCTTGTAACTGCGACTGGAAACAGTTTGAATGTCTGTTTACAGCTCAAGCCGTCTGTGTCTGCAGAGACGGGTTTACCTGAATCACGGCCGTTACGGTGTTTGACATGTACGCGTGTGTGTGCCCGTGTGAGACTGCCGTGCTACTGCAGGGTGAAGTACCTGACGAGGCTGGGGTCTGGGTTGTAGGGTGGAGGAGGGGTGCAGTGAGATGCGGAGACCATAGACTGGGCTGGATGTGCTCCGTTTACGTCGCCATTTGTCTGCATGTGGTGGCTGCCCAGCATGTTTGCACCTACAGGGTTCAAACATATAGATATAACACGAACAATAATTTACTTTTCATTCATTCTCTTTCACAAAGTCTGGAAGACACAAATATGGCCACCATCCATTGTATGGATAAACAGGAGACTGTATTGGTAGCTAGTAGTTTAACCATGCAGCTGAAAGCATACACAGTTTAACAGATTTAGAAAAAAATCTTTTAAAACGTGTATAAAAGCAGATCTGAAATACTAGCAGGTTCTTCTGACTGGCTGTACTGAGGCGGCTTCAGATGAGATAAGGGAAGGACAGTACAAGAGAAGGAAATAGAAGCAGTATAATCTATAAAACGACACAATATCACAATATAACGGAGTAAAAGGAACAGAACTGGACACTGTGTACACATTCTTACCCATGTGTCCCATGCTGGAGGGCCCTGCGCTCTGCTGTGTCTGGTGGGTCACTATTTGGTTGACTGAGGGAAGCTTACTGATGTTTCCATGGACTTTATTCATGTTGCTCAGTGGTGTCCCGTAGGAAGACGGAGAGGTCACGTGACCCCTAGGAATCGCACGAAGAAAAGGAAAAGGATGTGTCAGGGAACAGAATGCATGCATAAGGGAATACAGGCTTTTGTTTTCTGGCAGAATTTGGATATTTAATCTATGGGAGACATTGGATTAGAGGTACAGTTACACTCAAACCAGTGTGATCGCTCAGGTGGTGTTAGTGACTCACACACGTAGGAATTAGGCCACTTATACAAAAATACAAAAGTTGACGGTACATTATTATGTATTAGAGCTAAGTGGGAAAAATAGACCACAAATGATTCAAGAAATGTTCGCATTTGTTGGCTTATACATAGACTTGTACATTTTGGCATCTGCCCTACAAAATGACCTTTAGATGCGCAGATGTGCTTGTAGACGGACAGCTCAGCTGTGTAGTACACCTGTGTGTGTGGACACTCACTGTCTGTGCAGGAGCTGCTGTTGCTGTTGCCTGTAGGAGTCCACCACCTGCTGTGGCACCAGTTCCACTAACTCTAAGCTGTCCTTTATCTTCATAAGGAGGTCAAAGTTCTCCCTGCCTCGTACCTGCACGACATCCCCAAAACACACATTAGGATAGGATAAAAAAAGAGAACAGTAAACCATTTCAAAGAAAACGTTAAGAAAAACAGCACGAGGAACTACAAAAAAAAATCATTTTCTTTAAAGATTTTTTGCAACAGCTCTGTCTACTCTGGTGTTCTGTGAATTATAACAGTCAATGGATGTTTAAAGGTGCAATTACTAATGAATTGTTTATTTGTTCATTTATTTATAGCCTTTACCAAAGAATTTGGATATTTTTGAATGGAATTTGTTAGGAATATAAATGGCTGATTCTGTCTTTTCCAAAATATTTACCGCATTAACATAGACTGGGTTGAAGCATTGTAGTCTAGATGTGCAGGTAAGTGTTACGGGAAACACAGGCTTTGTTATAATATTAGTGTGAGCTCGATTCAAACAAGACTAACATCATGGAGCATCATGTAAAGCTTTTGTAAAGCGTGTTCTGTGGTAAATCTGTACTCACTGGGATGTAGTACATCTCCTCTTCTCCATGTCTCCTTTTCTTAATGTTGATGGGAGGGCCTGGAATGTTGGGTGGGGTCTGTCGGAAGTCTGTAAAATTCAAAAGAAGTTCAGTTTAAGAGCCCATTTGATTTATATATATATATATATATAAACTTAACCTGTTTTAGTTTTCACATGTCATTTACATACATCAGTCTCACATATTAACAAAAATAGCCTGTACTGTCACACAAACCTCATAACGCCAATACAAAAATATACATATCACCAGTACAAAACACACAATACCAGGTAAAAGACAAAATACATCATGGAAACTGAATGTTTATACAATGCTTTTAGCTGAAAGAACATGGAACGGCCAAGAGTCGGCCTGCTGGTTATTTTGTGACTGTCTTTTTATGCACATCTTATAAGATCAGGTTTAAGCCCAGTAGGTTGAAGGTATCCAAGCACAAGGGCAAAGCCGGAAGACTGATTATTGAGTTAATTAGGTAAATTGTTCAGAAAAGTTATCCTAAAGTGGCCCTGCCTAAATACCTTTAATGGTCTTTTTCATCTGCTTTTAATGCTGTTTTTT
The DNA here is from genome assembly GCA_037974465.1 of Brachypetersius altus. Lineage (NCBI taxonomy): Eukaryota > Metazoa > Chordata > Actinopteri > Characiformes > Alestidae > Brachypetersius > Brachypetersius altus. The sequence continues at coordinate 3,012,043 of JBBPDB010000017.1, forward strand.
AATGAGAGCCTACATTAAACATGTACTAGTTTCACAACAGTGGTTTACACGAGTTACTGTATATAAAATCTTAAGCTAAAGGGTATAAAAAGGACTGGAATACTTAGGAGAGGGTGCCTGACTCACTGCGTTTATTGGCATTGCCGTTCTTGGCCACGCTCTCGTTCAGTGCCTGCTGCTCTCTGAAGTGATCCTCATCTGCTTTGCGGTCTCGGCCAGGACACGCACATATCCGTCCTTCGAACGAGCGCCGGCCCAGCACCTGACCGCTGGGAGACAGAGAGAAATTCACATGAGCATGACTGTTTAATGGAAAGACCCCAGTGCTTTAACTTCGTCTCTACCTGCTGTCTCTGTAGTGTGGCTGACTACCATCCACAATAATTACGATCTTAACTATCTGGGCACAATTCAGCAGACTGTACACCAGGGGTAGGCAACTCCGGTCCTTGAGGGCCGGTGTCCAGCACAGTTTGATGGTTCTCCTCCTCAAACACATTCACTAAACCTGACAATTAACTGTTGAGGTGAACCAGGTGTTTCTGAGCAGGGAAATCACCAAAACCTGCTGGACCACGACCCTCCAGGACCGCAGTTTCCTACCCCTGCTATACACTGAATTCTGATTAAAGAGGTCTTCAGCTTTTCTAAGTATAGAGAAACACACTACAACTGAAAAATGCAGGAGTGTCCTTTTACGCTGGAGGCAATGACTGTTACGAAGCTTTATTTTAATAAGTGTACCACAAGTATCCTTATTTTACACTAAAACTGCGGCACTATATATTATATACCTAAGAATAGTATAATTTAGAATATTTGACTTATACTGATGAGTGTAAAGAAAGCATATAACATAAAAGGACATTATAAAGCATACTTAAAGTGTACGTTTATAACCCTAAAAATGTTCCAATAGTATTTAAATTAGAATACTATCTAGTACTCTACAAGTACATGGTCCTTATACTTGCTATTATTTATACTCAAGCATACTTAATAAAATGAACTTCAAGTGTAGTACTTTTTGCTAAGGGTAGTTAATCAAGTTGCAGATTAGATCCTTAAGATGAATTTCTATGTCATGTGACCACTGGTCCTTACTTTGAATCTTAAAATATTATCAAAATGTACGTTTTCATTTTGTTTTATACCACAAAAAAAACCCCAGTGAAATAAGGCTTCAAGAGTGTAAGAAGAACTGAAAGGCCAGACGTACATAAATACCAGAGTAAAGACAGAGAAATGATTTACTAACTCTCTGGTTTCCAGTGTAATGATGATGAGGATGGGTCTGCGGTTCATTCCACCAACACAGCTACTGTTGCACATGAAATTATATAAAATTGTTGTGAACTCTGTTCCCACCTAGAGAGAGAGAGAGAGAGAGGGAGAGATAGAGAGAGAAAGAGAGAGAGAGGGAAAGAGAGAAAGAGAGAGAGAGAGAGGGAGAGAGACAGAGACAGACAGAGAGAGACAGACAGACAGAGAGGGGGAGAGAGAGAGACAGACAGACAGAGAGAGAGAGACAGAGACAGACAGAGAGAAAGAGAGAGAGAGAAAGAGAGAGAGAGAGGGAGACAGACAGAGACAGACAGAGAGAGAGAGAGAGAGAGAGAGAGAGACAGAGACAGACAGACAGAGAGAGAGAGAGACAGAGACAGACAGAGAGAGAGAGAGAGAGAGAGAGAGACAGAGACAGACAGAGAGAGAGACAGAGAGAGGGAGAGATATTAACAACAAAGACATATATTAACTGCATTAATACTTTATTACATTACATTACATTGACACTCCCCAACTCCACATAAAACACATTGTTAAGCATTCTGTAAACGGATTTGGGCACGAGGCTAAAAAGGAGTACTAGTTCTTGCCTCTAGGTGACAGCAATATATAAACTGACAGCCCACACCTAAAGGTGCATTAAAGTCCTCACCAGATGTAAAGGGCATCTGCAACTGCTGACTGAGGCTGTAATTAGTGGGTTTGCTTAGGGCTAGTCAGAGCTTGTCTGCAAACTCATGCAAAAGTATCTAAATGTCCAAAGTATCCAATAAAAGGGTTTTTATTTTGCTTACGTTGGTTGTACTATGTGTACTGTGTATCTTGTATGTAAGCCAGAACTCATTTTCCTTCAGGGATTAATAAAGACTAATATTATTTATATGGCCGTATTCTGAGAATAAAGTGTATTTTTGGTATTTTACACAATGACAGATCTACATATTAATAAAGGAAAGTTTGATTCATTTTACAGAACCGTTTGTTCCCCAGAATTGTTTCTTTCAGTATTTACTGATTCATTTTTTTACTGATTCATCACGGATCGGACTGATTCAGCTGCATTCCACTGATTCTCTGTGAGCACACACTGCTCCTCCCTGCCCGCTGCTCCACGTGGTGAATGGGTTTAAATGCAGAGGAAGTATGTCGTGCTGTTCACACTGTGTGCTGTGGTGTGTTTACATATGAAAGAATGGTCACTTTCACTTCGCTTTCACTTAAGGACTCACTGTAAAACTACAGCATACAAATATTACAAATGTTACATGAACGCTTGTTTGAAAGTTCTGATGTTTCATGTTTCTGGTATTATCTGTTTTGGTAATAGGTCGCTTTTAATGTTGTAGTGATCTATAGGATTGACTCTTTTGAGTTTTTAGCTCATTTCCAGTTAATTATGGCAGAAGCTGACAACGTCTGTCCAGTTTGACGGAGAGAGTGAGTTACAGTGAGTGAACCCGATGAGATCCAGCTCAATTGGGTCACTGACCACTTTCAGTCGGACTTGGTTTGGGGTCTTTAGCTGTCTTTACACAGAAAAATATGCATACATTTTACGGTAATTCCTTTCGTTTGCGGTGTTAAATTAGAGCAGATTAGATTTGAATGTTATTAGCATTTCTCAGTGTAAATGATGTAGCCTTCTGAATCGGTTCATGCGCTCTTTCTGGTGTGTTTTTGTGTTTGTTCTTTGTATCTAGATGCAGCTGGTGGCCTAGTGGTTAAAGAGAATGTTGTGGGTTCGAATCCCAGGACTGTCAGTGGCACCACTGAGGTACCCTTGACCAAAGTAGCATCACCACACACCACTCCCTGGGTGCCCCGCTGGTGGCAGCCCCATTGCTGACTGGCCCCTGCTTCACTCGGTGTATGGGTTAAATGCAGAGAAAGAATTTCACGCTGTTCACGTTTTGTGCTGTGCTTTGTTCACACCTGACTTTATGTGTGTATCCTTAGGTCTGCACTGTAACAGACTGTGCAATCCTTCAAATTACACAGAATGTGTGTTTTTTTGTATTTGTGTGTGTGTATGTGTTTGTAAGGCCGTTTACACCAACCTGTGGGGCCTCATACGGTACAAAGACACTCTGTCGGCCCGTGACCGGGTCGTCCACATACTGGCTCAAGTTATTCCCCTCCACTCTTATCAAATGGCTGGCCGGAGCCGACTGACCTGGGTGGAGAGAAAGAGGGGAAGGTAGTCAGAGTTGCAGGAAGGATATGATGAAGGAATAGAGGTCAGTGTTCAAAGTCCACTTTGCTCTTAGCAAATCTGAAGCGTCCACAGCTTTGAGGTTGCAGCAGCCAATTCTGGTCAAGAAGCTACACCTTATGCAGTTTTGTTCTGTAGTTAACTGTGACTATTATGAAGGAGATGAGATCAGGATATGAATGAAATGCTGCTGTACTTACTTTCATTGAATTCACGTCCGAGCTCATGGTTGGGGCAGCGCTTGACAACTTCAGTCACGTGTTCTGCCTTCTTGTAGATGGGCATGGCTCGTACCACGCTGCCGTGTGGAGGGGAGGAGGCCAACTTGACCTGAATCGGGCAGGTCTTGGCAATCTGACAGTACAGCTTCTTCAGCAACGGAGAGTACTGCAAAACAAGCACAGGACTCGATCGTTAATGGAATGATTGAAATGTAAAGAAGTGAATAGAAAACAATATTTCTGCAGCCAGTGTTGTTTTTGGCGGCCTGTTTTAATTTGAGTTTTAGTCTAGACTTTGTCTCAAGCTGTCATTTTAGTTTTTATTGGTCTTAGTCACGTCTAAACTCTTATAGTCTAGTCAAGTTTCAGTCGACTAAAAGTCGCAAACAAAATGAAAAAGTGTGTGTCTGTTGCCATAAAACACACAATTTGTAAAAAAGTCTGACCTGAACTTACTTAATATTTTTTAATTCCTGAACAAATATATTCTACACAAACAAATCAGAACAATTTAGGATCAGCTGTTTTGCAGGGATAAGGGAAAGGTTGCTTTTCAAAATGCTCTGTGTGTGTGTGTGTGTGTGTCATTTCCCTTTCCCTGGCACTATATTGGCCCTGCGTCCCAATACTTTTGTCCACACTAGATAGATTTATTTCACAGTTCCTCTTAATGGCCGTATTGGGACGTAACGCTCTAAGGCTGAGCGTCCCAATACTTTTTATCGTACAGGAAATAACGTCTCGTCTTGTTTCAACAAAAATAGAGACATTTTAGCGTAGTTTTAATTTTCTTATTCGTCAACAATGTTACAGGATATATTTCGTTATAGTTATCGTCACATGACCAGCATTTACGTTGCGTCTCGTCTCGCGTATCTGCAGCAGTATTCTGTGGAAAATAACTATAGCTACTAAAGGTGAGTATTATAAGGATGCACAATAAAGTCTGGGTTATATTGGTTATGCTAGATATTTGTTAAAAAAAAAAAAATATATATATATATATATATCGGCATCGTACAGATATTTATATTTGGCAGATTTTTCGGACCAATTTCTGATGAAGAATTTATTAAACTCCAGAAGAGTAGAGTGTTAATGCCAAGCCAAGTTACTGTACTATAATATCTTATTTATTTTATTGTATTTTTATGGTGGCATTAGTTTCTCCATCGCTCGGTACGTACATAAACAATATCAGTCAGGCAATATCCACACGCCTCTAAAAACATGTTACTTGGAAACATTTAAACAATATGTTTAATAATATTCTATTTTCCTTGGAACACACCAAATGCAATAGCAAATATGAAGCAGCACACTAAGATGGCATGAAGTTTGATGATTTATATTCAGCATTTAACTGGGTGGAGGTAGCTCAGTGGGTAGGATACTTGCCTCCGGACCATGAGGTCATGGGTTCGAATCCTACCTTCAGCATA
>JBBPDB010000017.1:3020067-3031771 GCA_037974465.1 Brachypetersius altus
CCAGGACCTCTTGGTCTAGAGGCAAGTATCCTACCCACTACGCCACCATCACCCCATCACCCCAGCAGAGGTTTGTACCCATAAACAGCAAAAAAGGATGATAATGACATTTATTGGTCAATAGTTGCATTGTATGGATAAATGGATAGAATCACATTGGCTTTTAGCTTCTCGCCAAAGCTTTCCCACCTCAAGAGCAGTGTGGGAAAATTAAACGTACCTCCCAAAAACAAAAAACGAACTGACAGGTATGTTTTCTGTTCTCTCAAATAGAACGACCAATGTTAGTATAGTCTTACAAGCTGTGTGTGTCCATATTAATAGGCGGTTGGGTACACTGTCCAAGGGTCGGCCAGTAGTGAAAGTCAGAACGGAAATCTACTGAGAATCTGACCTCTGTGTTGATTCTCACCATGTCATTGGATCTATTTCACACGGTTTGCTGTGTGTAAAGCCACACGGATTCTTCAGTCATCCATTTCAGATTTGCTTGTACAGAGATGAGAGTATCTACATGTCACAACCCATCTGAAGCTGCTCCTTCGTGGACTGGCAAAGCTTGAAGGCTAGGCGCCGTAGAACTGATTTCCATATTTTTAGGATGCTGATTGCTTTGGATCCCATGGATAGGAGGCGTGTTAAAACCTGCTTCCACAGTTAGGACCAACAACAGTTGCATTCCACTGAAAAGTTTGAATATTGAACTTGAAAATATGCAACAGACTGCGATTGTCTTGACGACTGCAAGTCCGGCACCCCGTGCAAGAAGAGTTTGAATCGCAGGCTTTAACTTTACAGCAAGAGAGAAGAATCTTGATTAATGAACTGGCGATCTTTATACGCTACGTGTGTTTTGGTATGCGCATTTTGAATGTACTGATTTTGTGATGTTCACCTAGCTGTCAACTGAGCCTTCGGCAGTTTTGCCCTGTTCTGAGGGTTTTGGTCTGTTCTGAGGCAAAGTTCAGGACAACCAGTCAAAACCGGACTTGTTTACATATAATATTAGTCTTAAAGGTACAGTAACAAAAACAGACTTTTCATTTTAACGGATAATATGGTCATGTACACAATAATTAGGTGTTTTGGGCACGTAAAACCGCATATGTGTCACAAGGAGATGTCAAGGAAAAGAATAAAAAATGTAGGAAATGGGCCACTAAAGGGCTGGCATGTGGCTCCTACCCAATATGGCCCGTACCCCAATGTTGATTCCTAATTACTACTATAAAATCTCACTAAAAGGACTGAGAGAAAGAATGGACCGCGTAAGACATACAGAGCTACACGGAATACACCTAACTATTCAGTTTTATACACACTGTATGTGAAGCCTTTATGTGCTGTTGGGGCGGAAGGATGCGCCGGGTGTGGGGCGTGTTCGGACCCGCCGACTGACTAGGAGGGTAATAGCTGGGAACGGCGGCTTAGAACACGCCAAAACCTGAGGCGTGCTTAGACTTGCCCTGCATACACGCCAACAATAATAATCCCCAAAAAAAGTGTTGGGGTCTTTACTGGAAAAGCTGGGGTGTTAGAACTCATTTTCATCCCTTATGACACCTTGTGCTTCTGAGCTCCTGGAATGTCTGCTTGAAGCAAAGCTCTTATTTAAGCTGCCTCATCCTCATCACTTACCGTGATTCATAATTTGTGTTTATGATTCAGCCGCGTGATATCGCGGCACGCTGGGGCCGATGAACAGAATCCGATCAGATGCTAGGAACGGATTAAAAGTTGGCGCGATTAGAAAAAAAGGACGAGATGTTTAAAGATGAGGAAAACTATTGCTCATTTTTTTTGGCAGTCATTAGGGGTCTTTAAGGGGGCATTAAAGCGACAGAGGTGTTCACGCAAAAGAACTGAGGAGGTTTAGACAGGAGGGGAAAACACTGTAAGTGAATGGTGAAGAAGTGGTCAGCTGGGCTTTCGTGCAAATGTACGGTGAGCGCACCTGAAAGCTGCTCTGCTAACATGTGTATGGTCCATACTTGTTTGGAAATAGTCAAGAGGAGCTTAGAAAGGGGATAATCTCATGAAATGCCTGGAAAATGTCATGAAATGTCTGGGGTGGTGGAGGCCTAGTGGAAAGGATACTTGCTTCTGGACCAAGATATCATGGGTTTGAATCCTACCTTCAGCAAACCACCACTGGTTCCCTGAGCAAGACCCTTAACCCCAACTTGCTCGAGGGAGACTGCCCCCTGTAGTTAGGGAATGGAAGTTGTTTGGGTAAAAGCATCTGCTTAATAAATGCAAATGAAAATATAAACAGGAACCCTCCAGAATGATAGAACCCCTTGGCTGGGCCTGCAAACAGTTAATAGGTGAGTGATGGAAGCATCTTAAGTTGTGGTGCACAGTACATGGTGGATCACATCACAGTCAGTGTGCCCCTATGTCTCTGCTCCTGCTGCCCGCGGCTACACAAATGCATTCTACCCCCCCGGCCTGCCTTACAGTGAGTCACTCACTTCTCCTATAGTAATCCCACATAACAACAACCTGCAAACCTCTGTCTCAAACCTGGGACTTCCCTGAATTAGAGATTCGACACTTTGCATTCCACACAGCTTGGCAGTAATCCCTGGTAATTTTGATCTCTTCTCTTTCAGAAGCTAAAGTAAAGGTTCTTAAAAGCCAAGTCCCCTCTGTTTAGAAGGCATTGTATAAGGGAGCGCTTACCTATATGTCACTGAGCAAATACAGCATAGGCCTCAGTGCAAGGCAAAAAGTGATGGACAGTGCAGGGACTTTAGAGTCCGTGGGCTGGGATTTAGGGAGCGCATCTTTAAAGCACATTTGCACAGTGGCAGATCTAAAGCACAGCTATTATGGAAAGTGTTATTTTACTGCTGGCAACAAAACAGCCACAGTCTCAGGTCATGAGCAAACAGAGCCCAAGTCTAAGGTAAAAAAATGAAGCCTTTTGAAGCCAGTCCAGGTCTTTTATAAGGCAGTGGTTCTGTAATTAACCCTGAACACTCCAAGCACCATTTGAATGCATACATTGTTTTTGCATGGCTAAATGAATTCGCCTTTGTTGCAAAGTCTAAGAACCTATTTTTTCTACTATATAGAACCATTTTTGATTTGTGTTTTTGCTAAGAGAGTATGTCTCACATTCCCACCTACTTGTTACTGATTTTTTCAACTCAATTTTTGGTTCCTTTTTTAAGTTTTAGTTTCTCTTTGCACTTTTTCTATACCAACTAAAAATGCCCATTGACTTGTATGATATTAGAATAATGTGTAATGAATAATAAACACATTTGGAAAAACTAATTTTCAACACCACATATATTTTTTAAATCATTGATGTTTTCTTATTGCAGAAACATAATGCATTAGATAACTTCGAAAACCAAACCCCTTCAATCAACCCTTTAAAATTACATTCAATTTGACCTTAATTTCCAGGATATAGAGGAAAATTAAGGGGAAAGTGCGCAGATTAAGGCTGATTAAGGGATACAACTCATTAATAATAGACCCTCCTGAATAAATTCCGTATGTTTAAGATTACGGGCTTTCACACTCGTGCCTTAAATCCACTTTTAAGGCAAAATGAAGGGATCGCTTCACAAATGAATGGTCACTCAATCCAGATTAGGAGGGTTGGTGTATTTTCAGAGGTAAATTAAGGCACATTTTAAGTACATTGTGTTTCATAGTGTTAACATCACTGCTAAACATCTTACTAATTCATTTCTGTGGCCTCATTAATAAGCTATACATGCAACTTGTACACAGTTGCAATGTTTGAAAACAAAACCCTTTACTATTTTTCGTGAATCTGTCGTTCTGAAGCCACTGAGGAAGCTTGAGCAAAGAATTAATGAGTTGAGGTAAATATTTGCCTAGTTATATGAAATCCTAATGAATCCAGCTGACCTTTGCAAGCATGCATTGGTGCAAAAACGTGTTGAACCCTTCACACATTCTGTAACTGAAATAACACAACCAACACAATGTCCATCAAAGAATGCACGTTAAATTTACTAACGTTTTCTTTGGGTTGAAACGAATGAAAATGGTTAGGGTTCCTTAGCGATGAGTACCTTAACTCTGCTACTCTTTTTTTTTTTTTTTTGCTCACTCATCTTCCTTCCAAGCCTTGTAAAACAACAAAGTAATAATAGTTCATCTTTCCACAGCAAGACACTTAACATTGTTCTCTCTTTAAGTACTGCCTGCAGCTAACAAAACCAAGCACAACAGCCTTAGACACACGTCAGTTAAAGCAGGTATGCAGGGCCATTTTAAACATGAAAGGTGAATTTCCTACACTGCAGTGTGTGTGTGTGTGTGTGTGTGTGTGTGTGTGTGTGTGTGTGTGTGTGTGTGTGTGTGTGTGTGTGTGTGTGTGTGTAGCAAACTGCTCAGTCATGCCTGTCTATAGATGGATTCCATGAGATAAGCCGGCACTTAATTTGTTTGCATCAAACTTGCTTCCTTCAGAATGAGAGACATACTATAAGCCACATCAGAGAATCCAATGCACTTTTACATTTCAACGTCAACAGACACTTCTGTTGGGTGTATCTGACTTTCAAGGACTGTTTAGTCATGAAGGGGTGGTGGTAGCCTAGTGGTAGGATACTTGCCTCTGGAACAAGAGGTTATAGGTTTGAATCCTACCTTCAGCATACCACCACTGAGTCCCTGAGCAAGACCCTTAGCCCCAAGTTGCTCCAGGGAGAGACTGCCCCTGTAGTTAGAGAATGGAAGTCGCTTTGGATAAAAGCATCTGATAAATGCCGTAAATGTAAATGTCTGATAGACGCCATAAATGAAGACTGCAGGAACTAGGTTTACAGATTTAATGAATGGTAGTCAGTCAAGACGCTGCGTGTAAATGTGCCTGAATGTTCGTTTTAATTGCTCTGGTCCTCTGCACAGCTGTCTTTAAACCCGCCGTCCTACTGATGTCATACTGAGACACTGAGAAGGCAAGACCAGGATCAAAGGAAACGTTACTAGAGCAATATTTATGGAGTTCAGTAATTCAGGATAACCTTAGGGTACTTTCAAGTGATGAGTGACGCTTGTCGTTATTTGCCTCTAGATAGAGTGGAGCCGCCTCACACTGATGTTGCCGTGCACCAATAAAGTTCAATAGTATCCCAGTGTGACCCAGTTTGCCACGGACTTTTCCGAAGTTCAGACAGTGAGAAAATGACGTGTGATGTGTGACACCTTTCTTTTTGCCGGGTCTTCGTGTTCTTGAAATAACGGCCAAAGTCATCGCCATTTGTGTTATAATCTGTGCACAAGAAAGCACTAAACACTTCTCATCTGATTGCTCCCATATTGATGTATCAGTATGGGAATTGTGAACCAATCCTGATGTTATATTTGTTATACACATATTTTCTGCATTTATAAAATCCACCTCCTTTAACAAGACGGAGTAAACCCATGCCTGGTAGCACAGACTCTGCTGTACTTATAATACCCAAATACAGACTATCCTCTATGGGAGCTAGATCCTTCGGTGTTGCTGCAACTAAATTACAGAATTTATTCCTCAATAACTTTAGAGAGACTTTGTTTTCATTTTTTTTCTTCATTTTCATTTTCTTCTTTGTGTTTTGACTCTGTCTGCGTAGTCTTGATGTTGTGTAGTACATGACTTTATCGTTTGTGTGCTTGTTTTGTTGATACGCTGTGAAGTGTCCTTAGGTTTGGGAAAGGCACTATATGAACAAAATTTAAAATTAGACTAAACTTAGTCTGAAGGACCACTGCTTGTTAAAGAGTAAATGTATTCTTGGAGTGCGCGTCCTCAGGTTAGCAGACACGCCTCCCACTCACCTCTATACCTTCACCCGTGGCTGCTGGTAAGTGTGAGATTATAAACCCTCAACCAGGGAAACATTTGTGAACAGCGGAGCGTTTTCACACGTGTGCAGCCTTCGCGAATGAAGCGGAACGTTATGCACCAGAGGCAACAGTCTAGAGTGGCAACAGGATGAACGATGGACGCATTGCTCACCTCAGCGATGCTGCTATCAGCTTACAACCCGACTCGCACAGAGAATGAGCGGACTCATGCTTGAGTTAATCTGACAAACAACTTAAAAGCCATGCCGAAAGAGGCGGCCCCCAGCTTCTGTTGTGCAGGGTCAACTGCAAGACGAGCGCAGGAATCTTTTTGTAGTGATGCTGGGCTAAACACAGAAGACTCCGCTTTCAAACTCCTGGGTTTAAGCTTCTTTGAAATGGAATTCGGATTTCTTTTTGACAGATGTCCCGTGTTAAATCTTGAAAGAAAATTATAATGATAATGAAATCGAAACGAAGACTTTCAGGCGTTTTCTGATCAATATAAAAGAGAACGCAAACCTACACCCCACTGTCGCAACTGTAAGGACGATCAAAACGAAGGGGCATCTCTAGGTAAAATGTGATTTTGATGTGAAAAGAAGATCATTTATCTCTAGACCAAACATAAATGTGACATCAGTGAATGATTAACATTTGTTTGTCGAATTCATTATTCGAAATAAATAAATAAATAAAATGAATGCGGCATGTGCAAAATTTGGGCAAAAAATTATTATACATTTTTTTTTATTTCCCTGAGGTCTCAGATTTGTCAGAAGTTAATCCGAGTCAGGTGTAGATAATCCCAGGGCATAATAAATTATATGTCACTTCAAACACCCCCGGGGTTTTGTGCTCTAGGGTCTGAGTGAGGATCTGAAGCCAAAAGTTCTCTTACAAAGCAAGAGATGTCCTGCTTGTATTTTTCCCTGTTCTAAATGACATTAAGAAAACAAAGTTAAGGAGAACTGTTGAACTGTTTAAGGCAAGAAGACTGCAGAGAAACAGCTAATAGACTGGCAAAGCAAAACCCCCACATCAATGCCACCGACCTACATCTCATCATAAACATCAGCGTGTGAAATATGCAAAACAGAACTTACCTCTTACCAGATGCATTTTATAATCAAGTGCTGTGGTTTTAATGAGACAGAAACTAAACTCTTGGCCACAATCATGGGGGGAGGGTCTATTAGAAGGTCGTAAGGCAGGAAGTGGTACAAGAAATGTTGTGGAAATAGAGGGAATAAATAATTCTGCTCACCTTTGCCAAATCATGGAAGCTAATGTCTCACAGACAGTGTAGGAACCCGAAGAGAAAAAGGGGCTGAATACTGACAGATTTAAAATGGCTTTTCTCATCCCCCGGCTTAAATCCGAGTTTCTGAACTGGATGAAAAAATCTTTAATCAAAAGAGAAAGACCATTAGGTGGCTGCCAGCATTGTTGCGAGACCAAGGTTTCAGCAAAATGGGGTTCTTATTGAAGAACCGCCTTTTAAGGGTTCTGAAACCTATGTAGGTGTCAAATTTTATTTTATTCAAATATGTTAAGAAAGTATTACAATTTGCAAAAATGAAGTGTGAGCTGCAAAATGTTAACTTTCTTTCAATTAGAAAACAAATAAAACGTATAACCAAGGAACCAAGGTGCCCAAACTTTTGGATATAACTGTATTCTTTGCCAGGACATCATCCAAGAAATGCAATTGCATATCAACAGAGTAAATCGCCTTGAGGACCTTTCAAGTGAGTTTAATTTAAAAATACACGCTACAATTCACAACACTGGACAGATTCAAAGGTCTCTCTGCATGGAGGGTTACTGTCTGATCACCTTCAGATTCCTGAAGCTCTATGTGTCTAGAAACTATTAGAAAAAATTCACAAGGTTCTAAATAGAGTTGAGAGACGCACACGAGTGAGCGAAAAGGGGTTAATGTGGAGCGAACTCGTAACCTAATGAGTTAACATTAGTGTGGAAGAGACAGCATGGGACTTAGAGCCCAAACTGAGAGACTTTCTCTCACAAACTTCTCTCCCTCAACCCCCCCCCCCCCCCCCCCAAAAAAAAACTCCAATGAGCTCCACTCACCGTCCAAGTGGCTGACTTGGCCGTGCTGGACTGCTGGAAAGTCACCTCGAAGTTGTGTGGCCCGGGGTAGTCTGTGTTGGATGGGATGGCTGGGGCCGGGGACATGGCCTCAAACGTAGAGTTGGGCTGTGAGTACGGCGACGGCGTGGGAATGTTGGAGGCAGTCTCAGAGCTGTATGGGCTGGTGGACGCTGCGCGGTTCCCCAATCCCTGCTCCATGCTGCTGCTCAGCAAGCTATACTGAGACTGAACAAACAGAGAGAGAGAGAGAGAGAGAGAGAGAGAGAGAGGAGAAGAAGAAGGAGGGAGAGACAGGTAAATGGCAGGTAAAAAGAAGGAGGGGGAGAAGTGCAGCCACAGGTAAACGAAAGAGGGAGGTGAAACGCCAACAGGTAAGAGGAGTTGGGGGGGCTGAGGAGTTTGGAAGACGTCCACTGGGCTCCAGTTACGCTGAGATTTAAAGTTGCGGCAGCCATGGCCCCTGCAGGCACGGGGGTTGTAAAACACAACCATAATCTGTCAGATGTCTAATTGCCTTCCATAGCCCTCCATCATCAATTCACACACACAGACACCGTCAACAGACCAAACCCTAATTAATTACCGAGTTGAGAGTATCTAACCTCATAGCAGAGGACTCTTAGAACTGTTACATTAATTGTGTTTTGCCCTGTCTGTCTGCTTCTGTGAGCAAAAAAATCCTTCAGTGAACTCTTTGCAGGTTTTGCATCGTCACACGCATTTACATGCGTCAAAGAACATACAGTGTGCTACTTCAACTATAAAAAGTAACTTATAAAAAGTCCCAGCAGCTTATCCTAAAGGGATACATTCAATAGCCAAAGGAAAGTCTTGCTGATGACGTCACATAGCATGATGGGAACTGATTCCTTAACACTGAATATAATTATAGACCAGTAATCAGACACGCAAAGGCCTTTACCTTCTTTTTCACATAGTACATTGTCCAAAAGGCCTGAACTGTGGTCCCTCAGTTATCTCTAACTAGATCCAGTAAAGCCCTTCAGCACACAGAGGCAGGGCAGTGCGGTATCACAGGCTGGCGTACGTCCTTACAGTCTCACGCCAGCATGCTCCGTCCATTGTCACGCGTCTCTTTGTTGTTCCTTCTGAGATAGCCCTGACTCTGAGCCCTTCTCCTGAACTGCGACCCTCGTGGGTAGCAGCGAGAGAGTGAGCGGTGCAGGGGACGGAGTACGGGGAAGTGCGCGTTGTCCTAATTAAGGCCTGCCCTTCGCTAGACAACAACACTGGCACAAGTACATACTTGCAGGAGAACACCTTCTCCAGGTCTACAACGTTACCTGTCAGACATGCTCCCAGTTAGACAGGGGAGGGGGGAGAGAGAGACACAGAGAGAGAGAAAGGAAAAATGAGGACTAAAAAACAACAGGAGAGGTAGAGAATGGTGGAGGAGTTTTTGGGTAATGGTTTTATATTGCTACTTTTACCACTTTTATTGCTAATCTTCGTTACTATTGCTTGTTGCTTTACAACAGATCAAAAGAAATGACAAAACAAGCAGACGTCAGTACCGTTGTGCCATGAGGTAGAGGAATGAGTGTAGTGTTGAGTGAAGAAGAAAGTGTTCAGTTTACGTTAACAGATGGAACAGAAGTGCTGTCATAAACAGACTGAGAATTTCACAGTTTATGAGGCTGTAGAGTGGTCTCCCAACCACTGAGGAGAGCCCACTGCGTGGCAAGCTTTAAGCTGCTGGAAGTATTCGGTATATTAATAAATAATTAATAAATACTCCCTGGAAGAAGAGATCGTGTATCTCAATGGGACACTCCTGGTAAAATATTTTCCTACACGTGGTGATGGAGAGAAAACATTTGCCTTTGCTGAACTAACTTTAGTTCACATTTGAGGGACTGCTTGATTGAAAACTCCTCATAATAAAATATTACAGTTAAGGGCATTCAGTCGTGGTCATTCAGAAACGTACCATCATATTAATTCCCAGCGGTGGTGATAGGAAATGGATGTCCAAGGCGTTAAATGCCCCTAAAAGCTACTTCAGAGGAAGTTATTACGAGAAAAGATAAACCTATTAAATATGATATTGTTACAAAAACTCAGTCTGATGTCTGAGACATAGTTTTAGAATCGTTTGAGAATGTTTTGTCCTAAACATAGTTTTAAAATTTACCTGTGAGGAAATTGATCCTATTACATTTTTTTTTAAATATTTACTTGTACTTTATCGTTATCAACATATTCAGGAGATACTTGAAGATTGCCTGCTGCATTTGAACAGCAAATGAAACGACTATATATTTGTGTTGTAGATGTTGCATCGCCACCATTGTTAAGAAATAATATTCCATTGGAAATTCACTGCGGACACTTTGATATAAAGGGGATAGAGCCTCACTTTTGACAAGGCTAGACAGATTAGCCAGTGTTGTCTCTCAACACTGTAAAGAGCGAGAGCAGACTGAGGACAAACAGGACCGAAACAGTAAGGGTTTTCACTATCTATAACATTTTAAGTGCTCTTAAGTCTCTCTGAGCATTGTGTTCATCTGCCCAATCACAGTACATGGTTTACCTTCCCATAATAAACCTTTGAGGAGGTTTTTTTCTCTTAATAGGGGGCTTTCCGCACAGGTGGGGAAAACCAAACCTGCACTGTCAACTCTGAAACTGATCAAGATGAGAAATGGGCTTGCACTTTCTCTCTCTCTCCCACACACACACACACACACACACAGGTGTATCCCTCATTACAATGCTGAAACATGTTGCATGGCGTGTTGCAACAGGAAAAATCAAAGTGGCTGCTTTGTGTGTGAACGTCCACCACCTAAGCATTCTTTCTGAGCTAACGGATTAGGCAGAGGAGTAACACATGCACACCCAAACAGCAGCTAAATCCAACCCATTCTCTCTCTGACTGTCATTCACAGCTTACTGTGTCCGTCCAGAGACAGAGTCTGATACAATCTGTCATCAGGAATAAAACCAGGGTCCTACTCGTGCAAAGCCACAACACTAACACCGGCTTTTACTTTCGGGCCACTGTGTGTGTGTCTGTTAGAAATCCCCAGTCACTGGGAAGCCATGGTCAAGCTGTACTAGACGTTATAAAGTATTCCACGTCTGGATTCCACCCATGCACGGAAAAGAACAATGTACTGGAGTCTGCAAGCAAAGTGTGTTCAGATCTAGCTGTACTGATTCTGAGTTAGCTTTGCTAAACGGATCTGAATATTCATGGTAACGTCAAATGCGCTCCTCTCACAGCTTTCAGTGTTCAAACACAGGTTTATGAAGTAAAAGCTGTTTGAATTAGAATCAGAATAACTTTATTGATCCTGGAGGAAACTGCTTATACTGCACAGGCACATAGAGAATATAAAATATAATATACTCAAAAGTCTACAGAAATACTTAGCGCTAAATACATTGTTATTTACACAAAATGCTGTGGTCAGTAAGAGAGGTGGATATAAATAGTAAAAAGGTAGTTAACACTAACACAAATTAACACAAAAGTTAACAGAAATAGTGATCGTTCTCTATATCCAGGCTGTTATGCGTGTGATAGGGATATAAGTAGTGATATTGCACATTAACTATTGCACATGATTAGTGACATAAGCAGTGATATTGCACATAAGAATATTGAACATAATGAACGATGGCACATAATGATAAGATAAGGCACACAATATGGCTGCACGATATCAGGAAAACATGCGATATGCGATAATGTTGTTGAGTGTTGCGATGGCGATATCACATGCGATAA
>JBBPDB010000017.1:3042489-3052660 GCA_037974465.1 Brachypetersius altus
CTGAAATCAGCATGAAAAACACTACAGAACCCACAGAAACTGATCTCTGATGATTTTTACAAGTTGATCTGTGTTATTGCTGGATTTATTTCTGGCACAGTATACTAATGATAGCAGGGCTGGAAGGTGGTGGTGGGATAATGTATGACAAGAAGTGCTGGACTGTGTTGTTGAGTTGTGCTGGTTTAACAATGCAGTTACAATAAATATCATGATTCAATGCTTATTCTCCATGAATACACTTTAAGGTGTGTTGATGCACCCCTAATAGTTTATGTATTCTAATATAAGAATTGATTTGTCTTAAAACCTTTGCTTAGTGCTTATGTGGGCAAAACATGGTGCTATTTGAAGAGAAATGTCTCGTTCAGGTACTTTTTTACGCTGTATGGTATTTGGTACTTTGACTGGATATGATACTTTTAATGTTTGAGATGTATGCAAGAGGTTTTTCCCCTTTAGCATTAACTTTTATCTGTATACAATGCAAACACTAGTGAAGCCCCCCCCTCCCCCGCTACACTGTGTGACATCACAAAGTCAGAAAGCGCGCTATCTGGAGCGCAACTCGCGCGTCCCGTTGTCTCGGCAACAACAAACGCCAGCGGTGCGAAAGAGAAAGTGCGACACACACACACACACCTACATGCTCACATACACATACACACACCTACACACACACTCTCTAATCTACACACACACACTCACACAACTAACCATAACAACGGCACTATGTCAGGAAAAACCTGGTCAATCTGACCAAAATTTCCATTTCCCCTTAAAACACTAATTTATTTTTTCAGGTTTTATACTCCCTTTCCCCTCCTTACAAAACCTCACAGTTGTCTGAACACACAACAGCTTGTCTGGAGTGTAATCGCGCTTTGAACCACCCTGATTTTTTGCTGCCAAGGCTCTAAAAGGTGCGTCACACACCTTTACGCAAAAGGACCCAGGTCCTGAAAACAGCCCAGAGCAGAAGCTGGAGCTGGAGCTGGAGCTGGCTCTCAAAGTCGTCTCTGAGGAAGCTGTGTGCGGCTCTAGCTGAGAGATTTATTCCCATGATGGGAATTCCCATCGCCCTGAGACAGAAGTGCCTGCTCTTCAGCAATTACATCCAGACAAGAGGGATCGGCCCCGAGAATTGAATTAACACTCTCAGGACAGGGAGCCGCACGCCAGCCTTTGGGTCTAACATTTTTACTACCGTTTTTACATCAACGGTGAACTCAGAAGTTCAAACCACTGCATTAAAACATATTTACCTTTCATCACACGAGCCCTGGAGCCGGACTGAGAGACTGACCCGAGCCACGGGGGTCCATAGACTGACAGAAATCAGTGAGTCTGTCAGAGTCCACAGATTTACACTGTCCTGCACACGAGTTAGTTAAAGCCACCTTGACAACGACGTCTATTCAATACAGACACACACACGCACACACACAGCTCCTATTAGAGTGCTAAAAATGCTTAAAAACTTCACCCTATGTATATATGTGTGTGTGTGTGTATATATATATGAAGAGAGAGAAAGTGAGAGAGACAGATAGTCTATAGTCTATATATATATATTTTTTTTTTTCAGTAATATAATAATAATAATAATAATAATAATAATAATAATAATTTTATTATTATTATTATTATTATTATTATTATTATTATTATTTTGCATGGAATTGTATTTACACCACATATAATTCATTACAGTCAGACAATTATGATTTTATATTTCTGAGCTTTAGGCTCCGAGACTATCATTACTGTACTCTGAGAGAACAAGCGATCAAACCTGAACTCTGACCACCCTGATCACCTTTTTTCAGACACTGTTATCGACTTTCTAACCAACAAACACACACACAAAATCCATAACCCAAATCACCTCGACGTTCAAGTTGTCCACAGTGTTCCGCGCTTAACACAAACCACAAACCCCATAAATTTAATACGCAGCAACCAATTCAAACAGAAATGTAGGAGCTAAAACGCTGAAAACCACTGCAGGGGCCAGTCAAATTGGTTTTGACGCATTAAATAATAAAAATAGAAATAAAAAAACAAAAACAATACAAAATGTTATATCGAATTATTATCACAGTAATAATAATCTAAATCGACTATGCACACTCAGACCCCTTTACTGTCCAGGGCAGTCTCAGTGAAACGAATGTTACGAAGTGGATAAACAGTAAAGTCGCGTGTGGAAATTCACTTCATATCCAAAAATGAGCGGCGACTTTATATTGATCAAATTAATAACACAAGCACACAAACAGCTATTTGCGCAGACTTACCTGTGTCAGAACGAAAAGTGCGCTCCTGTCATGAAATATCCGTAGCAGCTTAGAATTACTGGAGTCCCAAAATCATTTTTCCTTGAACTGGAACTGACCCTCGCAACTCTTGGAGGAAATGGCTCAGGCTGGTTATGGAGTGGGACGTCAATAAAACACACCTCACAGGGTGTAATGGGTCTTTGGTCCACTCTGTAAACAGCGGGTCAAATGAGACAGACGATGCGCAAGTTGTCCGTATTGCGCTGATTATGCGGGTTAGGGTAAAGAGTTTGTCCTGCGCGCGGTGGGGTGGGCTGGGTTGGGGGAGACAGGGGGGACAGGGGGACAGGAGGAGGCGTTAGCCGCCGTTTGGGCTCACATGAGCGGGAAACACGACTCTCTCTCACCAGGGGACCACCCAGCCTCATCCAACAGCCTTGCAAGCTCCCAAAGCAGAAGAGAAACTCACATCTTTACTCTAAACACCATGTCCATACTCGTCTAAAGCTGGAAACCCACTCTTTATGTAATTGCAGTCTTGAAGAACGATTTGGTAATTTATGATACCAACGCTAATTGTTTATTATGCTGTTTTATATAATTGCAAAGACGATAAAATATATAATATGGCCCCAGTTTAGGCATCCACTCGTTTTATTCTAAGCGTAACTGCGAGTTAAAACGCAAAAAACGCAAAAAAGTAAAAAGTATGAAAAACTACATTTCCCATAATCAAATGGCTCTGATTGGCTGTAGCCGACAGCCGTTCTATGACGTTGAACACCGGGCTCGCTTCCTAAACAACGAACAGGAGAGAAACAGCAGCAACCGTCAAGTGGACAATGGTGGAAATAACAGTTTAGTTGGGGAAATAAACGTTTCAGACCAAAAATACTTCGGACAAGCAGATATTCCAGTTTAATAAGGTACACGCATGCACACCATTAACGGAGCGAGGCGTTGAAAGGTACAGAAAATGCCTGTAAACGGCCAGGTTGTTGGCTAATGTTAGCCAGATTAACGTCGATGTATGAGCAGAACTAGATTATGTGAGTAGGTGTGTTCATTTACTGAGAATAAGTGACGGAATTGTCGAGGAGGATACCCAAACACTGCATTCAAGTAAAACTCTTGGTGCTTTTGTGGAAATAAGAAATCTGAACTTTTAGTAAAACTAAAAGTTAAATAATTGGAGTAAGATTAAAGTGCAATGTACTGGACTCCTCTCAGAACTGCTAGCGGCACTTGTGTTTGATTTGGTCTCAAACCAAATGGGAGAACTGGGAAGGGAAAGAGATCAGCAACAGCTTGCCGTCTCCAAGAGAATAAAATGAAATCAAATACAAAAACCAACGTGGAGCTTTTGAGTAGAAAGCTAACATTTCACAAACGCTGGGGTATCATTGTCGTTGTTTAAAAGATACATGTAGTGCAGCCTCACTTAGCCAGCTCGGTTTGTAAGTCAGCATCTCTTAATGAGCTAACTTTAAGCGAGCCAGCTAAGAAAGCAAACTCTGGTAGCTTTTCTGTCAGAAACGGTTTGAATGTGTGCTTTTAGTGTTTTACTTGCAGTGTTGAATACCGGCTGTGTAGCCTTGCTGTTAGTCTAGTCAGCTCGACGGGTTCCAAAGTCTGTGGCAGATTAAGCAAAAACCAGCTGGGTTCTTCAGGACTGAGATCTGCAGGAGTCTTCAGTGAAGTTTAAGTGGCGCCATCGTGTGTTTGACTGGTGCCTGGGCAGCACTAACATAATATCTTGTTCACGAATAGGCTCTTAGGTCTGAAGACCAAAAGAGTGTGACGTGCTCTGATCTTCTGCATTGCTCTTTTTGTAGTGTAATGGTGAATATAATAAATAAATAAAGTCCTGTATTTTGTGGTCAAAAATCACAGGGACGAGGGATTCAGGGATTCTCAGTCCTCTGGCATGAATTTCTCAGAGGTCTTCAAGCAGTCCAACCAGCTGTGCAGAGTCTCTCCGGATGGAAAGTATTTGGTATGAAATCAAATTTTTTTCTTTGTTCTTAAATGTCATTAATATATAAATAGATAAATGGCCTTATGAATCAAGAAAATCATTTGCAAATACATGTAAGATGTTCCACAGTGCTGTTAGATTTCTTTGCAACACAAATATTGCATCGGCGTTAAGGACTAAGATTGTTCTGTCTCTAACGAACCCCTCTGTTTCTCTTGCTTTTGTAGGCCACTTGCGTTCAGTACCGCCTGGTGGTGCGCGATGTCAAGACTTTGCAGATTCTGCAGCTCTACACCTGTTTGGACCAGGTGGCCCACATGGAGTGGTCTTCAGACTCACTCTTCATACTCTGTGCTATGTACAAAAGGGGACTGGTACAGGTACTCAGCTCTATTTTGATTACTGTCTGTACATTAGCTGGTTTCACTGAATAACAGATAAGTAAGCAAAAAAAGTAGCACCTATGGCTTAATAGAATAATATTGTATTGAATAGATTTCAAACATGAATGCAATTTAGTTGGTTCAGGTTCAGCTCTGAAGGCAGACATTCGTTTGTAAGCAAGTGAAATAATATCTTACCTTTGTAAAGGGAGCCAGCGCCAGTCTTTCATTTTGCTTGAGATGGGGGAGGACAGGTAGAGAGGAACCTATGAAGAGCGTGTTTCTTGCTGGTGACTGTGTATGTGTGTGTGTCTCTGTGTGCTTGGGCGCTCTCTCTGTTTTGCAGGTGTGGTCTCTGGAGCAGCCAGACTGGCACTGTAAGATAGATGAGGGCTCGATCGGACTAGTCTCCTCGCGCTGGAGTCCAGACGGACGTCACATTCTTAACACCACAGAGTTCCATGTAAGTGTGAAGCCAGGAGGAGTCCATCCTGCATCATGTCAACTGTTGCTGCCTGTAACTAAAGACCTGAAAATAGCAGGCAGTCGGGTGAACCAGGGCTAGCTTAAACCCTCAAATAACCTGTCATAGGACACAGAGCCCTGAACTATGCCCAGAGTCTGGATATAGTTCATAGGACCAGTGGTATTTTACAATCAGGTGAATAGGGGGAAAACACAACTGGTGTTATTTTAGAGCTTTTCCCCTGTGAGACTTTGGAGGATGTATGTAAGGTCAGTTCCATGGGGGGAAAGCTGGGAAGTAGTCTGTCCTGAACCACCTAGAATAAAAAAAAATAATTTATCAATTTATTTGTGAAATCAGGTTTGAATGCCCATATTCAACAATGAGATTATTGAGATTAAATGGGAATGAGATTATATGGAAATAGTGAAAAGTAGTATCTCACTTAAGTGCAGAATATACATTCACAGTTATAGCTTGTTTTAGTTCAAATGTAAAAAGTGGTTATTACCTTACAGATATCACACGTTAATCACAGCTCTTGTGCAGTTTAATAGCCCCGTAATTTAACCTTATACTTCTCGTTACCCACAGGTGTTTCTAAACTCTCCATGAAAGAGGAAAAACCTCTGGCTTGTGAATATTTTCCCCCTCTTTCTCCCTCCGTTTCTCCATCTCTATCGCTGCGTCCTACGTCTTTGCCTGTTTGGATTACACTTGGGCTGAATGCCAGAGCTGTAGTTGCCTGGTGCCTGAACTTGACTCCGAGAGTCACTGACAGGTGCTGAGACAGAGAGCAGCTGTGTCTGGGAATGAAGGAGGAGGGCACAGGGGGCACGGGGGGCATGGTGAGCAGTGCGTCCGTGAGCTTGTGATATTATTGCTTTGTGTCTTGATGGCTCTCCCACTCAGCAGCAATCATATGTAGACTTTGTCTTTTCTTTTTAGTTTGATGGGGCCACTTGTTACTCTATATTGTTGTAGGTTTGGTTTAAACAACCAATGATAGGAAAGTTAATTTTCAAATGGAGTCATCCAGGCCATCCTAGTGTATAATTGCAATAATATATGGCAAGCTATATTGAAACCCCAGTATGGAGTAAACTAAGCATAGTCTGTGAGAGTGTATTCCGTAGCATAATGTTTATTACGCTGATTAACATAATCCCGTATTTGTAAAGTGTTTGTTGAAGGATGAAAGTCTCCATGACAACCATGTTCGGTTAAGAGGGGACTTGCTAATGGAACATGACTTACAGTGGCAGGAGCCATCCGCCATAGATGAGGTCAAGAGTTCAGTCGCCAACCCCAGCTGACTTTACCTTCACCCCAGACAAAAATTCATTAAGGTTTCTCCAAAGGGGTGTACGTGTCACTGCTTCGGTTTCACGATACTCATAAACAGGATGCTAAATTAACTTATTTAGTAACAGCTGTCTGGTGGTATTGCGTCCAGTGTGTTTTCCCTCCCTGAAGCAGTTTCTCTAGAGGCTACAATGCATTTCAGCACAGCTGACAGGGCCATACGATCGGTTGGATTTGTATTAATCTTTTGTGTGTGTTAACTCGTAGGGGGTTAACAGAAGCAGGGTCACAGATATCTCATAACAGTCACTGGAAATCCGTGGTCAGCTATGTGCGTAGCAGTCGCTAAAGCAAAGTGCTCGGGGAAATGATGCAGACCTGATTTCCTAAGCAAAATCTCTTATTTACTGATCTATTGTTTTAACTCAACACTTTGATGTGATGGATTTTAAGTGACTTATTTGTGAATAATAGCTACGGACTTCATCACTGAATCTCTTTAAATCATCTTAGGTGATTCTGCCTTCTCAGTCAATAATGTACATATACATTATTTGATGTATTGCAATTTTTGTGAGATTTTATCTAATAGTAGATAATATATAGGGATTAATGTTGATTAGTGGGCTATTTAGTTACAAAGTCTGAAGAAGGGCATGCAGATTGTCTGGATAGAAAGTTCAGTGCAATATCTCAGTTGGAAAGGGCAGAGTGATGCTGTTTATTCCTCTGGTGCAGTTTATGGTACAGTTTAAGTGAATATGAGCCCATGCAGCAGGCCTTGGACTGCATTATTGATGATGCATGCGCTGCAGATTCCAGAATTAAAGTGTCAGTTAATCTCCAGTCAATTTTGAAGCCTTCAAATATTCCTTATGTTAACTATGAACAATGGATAGATAATTAGTTATTTGGACATAGCAATTACAACATTGAACTCTGTTTGTTTCTCTAGCGAATGTTTCCGTGAGCCGTTTTGCCGAGAACGTCAATCGTCAGCATGCCAAACGGCCGTAAAAGTACGCTTCTCATAATTGTCTTGGTGAAATGGGGCGTTTCTTTGGTGTTTCTTTGGAGCAGGTCCATCTCAGCTTGCGGGCACCATCATTGCGAGCGAGCTGACACTTTGTTCCAGGTGTTAAAAGTAATCCATGTGTTTGGTGAGTGCTGATACAAGTCTTGAGAAAGAAGAACCTCAAGGGCAATGGTGAACAGTATACCGTCCAAAGGGTCCAACATCGTTTGGGATATTCCCCGCAACGCATGCCAGTCTGGGACCTTTGGGCCTCAGCTAATGCTTAGCATTTTGACTGTGAGTTGTTAGAAATCTTTGAGTGTAAGCAGCCTCTGCGGTTTAGCGATGGTGCGGGCTGCTGTCTCCCGCCCCCTTAGCACTGTCTGGCCGGCTGTATCGGATACAGGCGAGAATCAAGTCTGTAACAAGAGAATTGGAGCTGTATCGTTTTAAAAATGTTTTCTGATATGGAATGCTCAGACCTAATCCTCTGCTGACAGACAGGTCTATGTAAAGATTCTTGGAAATGTCACTCAAGCTTCTTGGATACAAAAGGGGTTTTCCAAAAGTGAATCATTTTGATTAATTTGGTCTCATGGTCCATACACTAGATACATCATTTCATTCTGTGCTGTAGCAATCCACAGTAATATACAATGCTGAGTTATGTGTTTATTATTTGTACAGTTGTCTTTTATGGATCTGATTCTTATTGTCGACGTTGGGCCAATACCAGCAGAGTAATGCTGGATTAGAATTCATAGAAAAAAGGTAGATATCCAGTTCTGTTACAAACGTAACTTAAAATTATGATATTTCGATGATATTTGTCGTTATTGTGATATGTTGCAATACAACTCAATTTGGGTTTCTAAGCATATATTTGAAGAACACAAATCAACTATATGTTACATTATTAGTGGAGAAGAATGATTTATTGCAGCATAGTGGATGGGATTTTTAAAAATCATGCGTACTCTTAGTTTTGATAGTAATTTTAAATGATAATAATGCATTTTATTTATAAGTGTCTTTTTTCAAGGTCACCTATAGAAAAACATAAACAAAATTACACACAAATAACATTTCAATATGTATACATATAAAAGATGTTTACACACGTATGGGATGAGGTGTAAGTCATGTGGGTTTTGAGTAGCGTAAAAGTAAATGTAGCGCCATACATTATGGAAAAATGTGACATACATAGTGGAAATATTCTTGAGGTTTTGTGATGCATCTTTGGGGCTTTATTATTTAACATAAAGCAAAGTCTCACGATTTAAAAATATTATCTTAAAGATTAAAATGATGTTTATTTATATATATATATATATATATATATACTAAAAGAAAGTAGTATGAAGCCATCTCTTCAACACTGCAGTGTTGTTTTCATATAGCAGTTCATGGGGCTGCAGCTGTCGTGCCGCTGAATGCTCCTCTGCGGTTTCAGACCCGGCGATGACGCGTGTCTGCCTCCGCTGGCACACTGAATCCGTGAACGTGTTCGCCTCCCCGGCTTCCTCGGACCACTAGCATGCATGGCAACACGGGTGAACATCTGCCACCTACTTCTCCGCTGTCCTCAGAGTCTTAGATTTCAGATCTGCCAGGCCTCTCTCCCACACCTGACCCCGTCCAGCCAGACATGGTGAGAGGGGCCATCTCCTGATGCGTTTGCCTTGTTTTGATGCTAGTTTCCATAGAACTGAGAGGAAGAGATGTGATGTTCAGGGATATTCCTGAAGCACAGCTGTAGCGCTTGGCTCAATCCATCCAGGGGTGAAGACAGATAGCCACAGGAGACAGGGCAGCTGATGCACATCAGGTATCCTTCTAGCCTTGAGTTCAGTGTAGAAAACAGCAGGGGGGCATATATCACGTAATACCCTTATTGTAGCTATTTCTTTAGGCCTGCACCTACACATAGACGGTTTTGTATCATTGAGCTTCATCTTTGTGAATGTGGTTGTGCAGATGGTTTTGGTATAAAATGATATCCTCATGCTCATGGACACTGTAACCCCAGGCATGGAAGCAAGCCTTCTACGATTGAACAGTGGCCAAAGGTCTCAGTTACTGTTCACACTTCAGATTTGAGACTTTGTCACTTCTGCTAGCCCATATTACTTTTACGCAGCAATGCCAAGATCCTGGCCGAAGGACAAGACAAATTTAGTTCAGTATTTTGCAGTGCTCTGATACATAGCACAATCATGGGCAGTGAGCACAAGGAGATGCACGCACACTGGATTGGCTTGCCGAGTTGTAAACGAGTGCATAAGAGCCTAGTGCAGCGCACTCCACGCATACTTGAGGTGGGACACATTCATACTGAAGGCTTGGGTGAATGTCCATGCTCAACAAAGCATCATAGCATTAATGTACCTCATTAGTGGTTGTTGTGTATACAGTGTATCGGCCTTTCCAAGGTATTTTAAATTCCAAGTTTCAGATTAAGGCAGCAGGCAGCATGAACAGGTTTTCAGACGCACTTCCGACTCTTTGTTTCCAAACATATTTCCAATTATTTGCACCTAAAAACAAACCAAGATGCCGTGATAATCCACAACAAATACAAAGATAAACGAAACTTTGATTATATTTGTGCAAAAGTTGGAAAGTGTTCACAGTCACTCCACAAACAGGTTCTCTCTCATGGCCTATCGGACGTCACGTATAGATGGATCCTAAACGTAGGAGTGACTAAACTATTTAACAAACTAATTACCAACCAAA
>JBBPDB010000017.1:3062179-3084217 GCA_037974465.1 Brachypetersius altus
CTTTCTTGTGTGTTAACATTAAGTGTATATATACACACACACACACACACACACGTCCATATACATACATATACATACATTATATATATATATATATATATATATATGAGATAGATAGGTGACGGATAGACAGAGGGACAGACAGACAGACGGACGGACCGAAAGGTAGACAGGTCGACAGATCAGATATGACTGTAATAGACGTGTGTATGTCTTTATATTAAACTCTGCGACTATCCGTATAAAAAAAAGAAACTAAGACAACTCGTTTAGTATTGTCCTTTGGGAAAATCGAGTTTTTAAATAAGTACTGCTGTAGATGCATAAATAACTGTAAAAGAGTATAAAAGACTCTTTGTATGAAGCAGATGGTTAGCTGAAGAAGTTTAGCCCGTTAGCTAGTAATTAGCCAGCCTTTAGCTGCTGCTCGGTCGGAACGCTGGTTCTGATCCGGGAGGAGACTGAGGTTCTTACCCTGAACACGAAGTAATCCTTCACTTTTGCCTGCATGGTTGGGTTGTGGACGTGGAAAGGTGTGAGTTTTTGCAGCGGGGAGCAGCAGGCGACGGACGAAGCTTCGAAGCTCTGGTTGTGCCGGGCGCCAGGCGGGGTGAAGGCCACCTCCACCCCGTCCTCTACCTCGGCCGGGTGCAGCACTGCGGCTCCCGGGCTCTCGGGCTCCACGGCGTCGTTCAGCTGGAGCATTGCGGCCGGAGAAAAGTGCAGTAGTCGACAGCCAGATTAAAGACCACCTCGGACGACCAACACCCGTTTATCTCAGAGGAGTTGTTCTCCTGTAGAAGATCCACTAACCCCACTGAAGCTTGTTTTGCTTACTGAGAGAAACACCCACCTGCTCCACTCCTCCAGTCTGGGCTCATCTCCTTAAAGAGACCCATAAAATATAAAGCCATTTAATATAAACTCATCTGTAATACCCAGCTCATCTCCAAAAGCCTTATGTGTTTCTGCATGCATATTTTAAATAGTTTTTGTAGAATTCTAAACGATTTTAGGGACTAATGTGTGATACAGTTTCTGGACATAAGTATTGGGACATTGAATTCAGTTGGCCCCTTACTTCCAGTGAAGCTCAATTTTAATGCTTCAGCAAACCAAGACATTTTGGACAGCGCCATGCTTCCAACTTTGTGGACACAGTTTGGGGAAGGCCCTTTTCTATTCCAGCATGATTGTGCCCCAGATAAAGACATGGTAGGATAAGTTGAGTGTGAAGAAATTGACTGGTCCACACAGAGCCCTGACCTCAACCCTGTCCAACACCTTTGGGATGAACTGGAACAGAGATTGTGAGCCTGACCTGTTCGTCCAACATTAGCGCCTGACCTCAAAAATGTTCTACAGAATGTATGGGGACAAAATCTTGTGGAAAGCCAAGAAGAATGGATTGTGTTTGAGCTGCAAATGAGAGAACAAGTCCATATTATAGTCTGTGTATTTGAATGCAGTGTCATTAAAGTCCCTGTGGGTGTAAGGGTCAGAGTGTATCAGCATTAATATTTCAGAATTCTGATTGAAAGTAGGTGAGATAAGTCTTGTCTACCGTTCCTAAGTGTGATGCTGCTATCCCACAGTTCACTGTTCTGTTGGGATGGTGTATGTTCAGGAAAGCGCTACATTTGTGCCACACATTTTTCGGGGAAGAAGCCCCTTCATTTAACCACAGGAAATGTTTCATATAAAACATAAAATAGCATGAGATATTTAATAAATCATGCTATTTCATTTTATATATTAAACATTTTCTATCTATGTTCTCACCAGACGTCGGTAAGAACCCAATCCACCCATAAATTATACATACATGCCCATAAATTACATGTAACAAATTGGAATGATACAGGCTATTGGAATTAAGCACTGAACACTTGAAGAAAGAAAGGCTTGGAAAGTCATGACACCTACTGAAATCTATCAGTAATTAGAAAGTTATTTTGGCACTTAGTGCAAATTAATATCAGCTGGTTCAGTGTCTCGTTACCAAGGTGTCACACAGGAAACATCTCATGTTGGGTAAAGCCAAAGCGCTCTCAAGGCCTTCGCAACCTTATTGCTGTGAAACTTACTGATGGCATTGTTTACAGAAGAATTTCTTCTACTGTAGGTTCCTGCATGCCCTGTTAGGGCCATAATCCAGATGTGGAAAGGCCATCACCATAAACCAGCCATGACTAGATGCTCCCTGCTAGATTTCAGACAGAGGAGTGAAAAGAATTATCAGAAGAGTTGTCCAGGAGCCAAGAGCCACTTGTGGAGAGCTCCAGAAAGACCTGGAATTAGCAGGTCCAATTGTTTCAAAGAAAAATATAAGTAATGCACTCAGCCTCCAAGGCCTGTATGCACACTCACCACGCAAGACCCCGCTGCAGAAAAAGCATGCTGAAGTGTCCATATATGTGGATGGCTATTTAGACAAGCCTGTGAAATACTGAGAGAATATTGTCTGATGAGATCAAAACTCTTGGAGGCCATAATACACACCAGATCAAAAGGCACTGCATATCAAACACCAAACACCACACCAACAGTGAGGTTTGGGGGGGGTGGGAAGATCATGGTGTGGGGCTGTTTTTCAGCAAATGGCCCTGGCATATAACTGAAGGAAGGATGAATGGAAAAATGTAACGAGACGTTCTTAATAAAAATCTGCTGCCATCCACCAGGATGATGAAGAGGAAACAAGGGTGAACGTTTCAGAAGACAATGATCCCGAACACACAGCAAAGAGAACTCTCACCTGGTTTCAGGTGAATGAAGCTGTTAGAGTGGCCCAGCCAGTCACCTGACCTGAATCCTAGAGAAAATCTATTGAAAGAACTAAAGCTCAGAGTTCATAGAAGGTGCCCACAGAACCTTCAGGATTGTTTGTGTGGAAGAATGGGCCAAAATCACACCTGAGCAATGCATGCGACTGGTTTCTCCATACAGGAGGCGTCTAGAAGCTGTCACCATCAACATAGGCTTTTGTACGAAGTGCTAAACACATTGCAGCAAGCATTTTTTCCTGTCATTCCATGTTATTACACAGAATTTATGGACGTCTATGGTTTGATTTCTTTGCATGTGTGGATTGGATGGATCTGGTGAGCATTCCATGCCAATTGCACCTTTAGAAATTATGTGTTCAATACTTATTTAACCTGCTATATGTATATTTATATATGTGTAAATGTATGTATGTGTATATATATATACACAGATATACATAGAGTAGATATGTACACGTCTACACATTCATCATGAGTTCGTGGTTAGTCATTTTCTGTATTTGTTAGTAAGAATTATTATTTATTATTAAAAACAAAAAACAGTTACACTATGCAGTTGGTTTTGAGTTTTGCTTCCTATTTCCCTTCTTAAGTGTCCATATATGTGTGTGGCTATGTAAGGTTTTGAGGAAAGCGAATAAACTAAATCTAGGTTTTTATGAAGTCCTGAGTAATACAGAATAGTAATAAATCAGGATTTGTTGTTTAACTAATGCATAACACAGATTAGACACGATCAGAATAGGAATAAAGACCACTGCACTGGCACAGAAGAAAATAGGGCCCCACCTCGTTACCTAAAGCATCTATGGAGGCTGTGTGACAGGAAGGAAAGTGACCATTCTGTCATATGTGAACACACCGCAGCACAAAATCCGTCCTCTGCATTTAACCCATTCACCAAGTGAAGCAGGGAAGCAGGGGGCAGCAGGAACACGGCGCCCGGGGAGCAGTGTGTGGGACGGTACCTTGCTCAGGGTACCTCAGCGGTGCCTAGCGGTCTTGGGAATTGAACCCAGACTTTCTGATTGCAGGGCGAACGCCCTAACCACGAGGCTACCAGCTGCCCCTATCACAAGCTACACTGAAAAGATGCATCAAAATAAATTAGTTTAACACACAACACCAGGGAATTTAAATGACAGTGAAGCAAAACAACCCCTTAGCTGACTGTTACAGCATGCTGAATGCAGAATGGCACATGTTTGAACCGCTGAGACCCACTGTGAATGGAGATAATGTCAGGCAATACACACGCACACAATGCAAAGACAGGATGGCATTCATATAAAAAGCACACAGGTTTTTATTGCATATCAATTTCATGTATAAATTCTTCATAGCATTGGAAAGATTACATTTGGTATACATATCTATTCTACAGAATTAACATCAGAATCATGTCTTTTCCATGAAATTTCTCTAAAGTACATCTTCAGTAATCACAAGCATGAAAAAAGAACTGCAATATCAGAATTTTCATTATTATTCTACAATCCTTTCCATTTTTTTTTCATTATTTCTCTCCCACAAGCATAATGTTTAATTCAATAACCATCTGCCTGTTGCATTTAAGGCAGTTAACAAGGACTTAAAGTCAAACCTACTAACCTAACCACATGTACAATAAGTGCATCTACAAATTCATTCTTTTTTAATGACCTTTTTTTTCTCTTTTCGTTTTAATTTAAGATACACGTTTCACAAATGGACACCATTATGACCGCTAAAACACAAGTCATGCACAATAGGGTTTTTTTTTTTTTGTTGTTTGGATTATTTTTTTGTTGTTTTTGTTTTTTTTTATTAAACAGAACAGAAGCGATATACAACTCAGATTCAAATGAAACAAGCACCATCTATTTTCAAACCCATGTTTTTTTTTTTAAAACTAATTTTCAGACGTATGCAACATTTTTTTTTTGTTGTTGAAATACTATACAGTTTTCGAGAAACCATAATTTCCTACGGTTTTTTGTTTCGTATTGTAACAGTGGGCAAAGTACAATAATGTCCATATTAATTTCAGTTTGTGACCATTCTTTATGTTTGTTTTTCCCCCAACATGTGGATCGATTTCTCCACCTACAGCGCTTGTTTGTTACAGTAGTATGTGACATGAACCTCTCCATCTGTAATAATCCCAAATGATCTCCAGCAGTGCTAGTGTAGCAGTGAACTCCTCTTCATTGTACAGTGAAGACCTATTGAAAAATGGCGAAATGATACAGAGGCGCCATCTAGCGGCGCATCTAGAGCACCACCATGGTGCTCCGTCCTCTCCGGGAAAAGTATCTTTTGGAGGGAAAGGAATAACGCTCGTAATGCCAGCATGCTGTTTTGTCTTCTGTGTTAAAGTGCTTGTTAAAATCACACAGCCATATCAGGAGATTTGTAGTGAAACTGGACCCAAACTGGACACGAATGCCCTGTATTTAAGTGCTAATTTGCCGTTTGCCTTACACTACAGAGGGAGTAGCGTGTACGGAGTAGATGAAAGAAAAGAGGTGAAGCAGTAATGAGAGATACTATTCCATCTGGCTTCCAAAAACGACTGAAATTGAAGGCCTTGTCTCTGACAGACGCTAGTGACACGTTACGTCTACTCTACACATTCATCATGAGATCGTGGTTAGTCATTTTCTGTATTTGTACGATTCATGCGCTGGATTCACAGTTCATTGGAGTTGCACTAAGACTCCCGAGTCCTGGTGCTTTGCTAAGATGCGTATTGAGGGAGTGCGCTTCCGGCCCAAACCCTAACTACGCTCACATATCAGCGGTGATGTTAGGCCCCACAGCTCACCATTTGATCCGCTTGATTTCATCCTATTCTAGCCCCTTCTGTTAACAGCAGCTGCTTTTGTTTGTAAGAATTATTATTTATTATTATTATTATTATTAAAAAAAAAATTACACTATGCAGTTGGTTCCAAGGCTTATACTTCTAGCACCCCCAGCAAACACACGCTACTCATCGAATGGTTTCTGGGTTCGAAACAGGACTTGTTGAAACAGTGGCACACTGTTTGACACACCAGACAGGGAATCAGGCTTTCGGAGTGTTTTCTGTTGCTGAAATTAAAATGGATTGACTAAAATCGACAGTATAACTGATTATGAGAGTAAAAATATAATGCCCCACTATTCGAGTAACCTGATGCTTTAATCAAAGGATTTCATTTTTAAAAAAAAATTCACTCATTTGTTCAACATCAAACACTGCACATACAGTTTGAAATGGTTGAGCAAACAAAAGACATAACAAACCTCACAATGGACACATACAGACTGGTGCCAAGACTAAGTTGTCATAAATAACAGCTGATTTTGTCATTTCAATTTTGGCACGCCGGTCTCTATACAATAACCTTCAGAGCGCTCAGAGATTTAAGAACCTCGATCGTATTTTTCAAATTTCATTCCTTCAGTAAAGCAGAATCGGTGATTTTTTGAGTAATTTTTCTTTCATGAATAATGAAAAACTAAAATAAATAGAAAACAAAAACTCAAATCAAATGTATAGAGTGAGTAGGCGATAAGGGAGAACGAAACACTACTAAGACAGCGGCGATAACCGCTGCGGGGGGAAAAAATGATTGTCCAAGAAAAAGAAAAGAAAAGAAACAAACAAAAACAAGGGTTATTTGGCACACAACACTCTTTGCTACGAACTCTCAAATTATTTTGTACATCATACAACAATATCGTACAAATTTGGTCCTTCACTAAATAATTATATTAACATTTAAGCACAAATGTGCTCGAAAGGAAACAATACTGTTTATCAAAGAACAAATCACATACAAAAAGAGGATTACCTTGTTGAATGCATGAGGAAGTTAAGAGGATACCCCAAATGCCTCCAAAGGAGAATAATTTAACTCTTCAAACAAATTCTCAGTTCAGACAAAGGCCTGTGTACAGCTAAAAATGATAATCGTGATAGTGATGGTGATGACGGCATACGTGTAGTTACGCGCTGCGGCGCTTTTACTGCTCTGAGAATGACCACAAATCGTCCAAATCTTGTTTTTGCAGGAACATCGAAAATGAGGTACATGACTTGAAATGAAAGTGACTCCAATTATTTCCAATTAATTCTGTGGCATTTGTAACGCATTTCGCAAACTACTGGTCCCCTTTAAGCTTTTGACAGCGCAGCCGTGGCTTTTTGGAGACATCTAGAGGACAGAATGGAACCCTGTTCAGCTTGGAGAGACCCTGTTTTACTGAGGCGATGGCCCTCCTCTGGTCTGATTGGCCCACTGCATGTGCACTCAAACGCAAATGGAGGATTCTTTGGGGAGATGGATGCATTTGTGTACATGTAAAAAATACCTTTCTTAGCCACTGTACACCTTCAGAGCAATCTCCTAGAGTCATGCAGTGCATCGCTTTCATAACTATGGTTTCCGCGCTGGGAAATGTGAATGGGTGATTTGTGAAGTCACTGGGATACAGCAGTCCTCCTACAGCGAGCTTTTCTGGAGAACAGTGCAGGTTCTGCTGTTAGTTTGAAGCCGGGGGTGACGGGCAGACTGGGTGCTGCTCGGTGTGGCCGAGAGTGGTCTGGTCAGTCTCTTTTATCTGCGCTGGACAGGAGATCTCTACAGCTCTACTGGTTTGTGTCTCTGTTTCAGCCAACAGTCCAGTCGGCTAAGCTCCCCCCCAAGCCCCCTTTTGCCCTACTGAAGTGGTGGTTTGTCTACTGTAAGCGTTGCTGGTCTTCATGTGCTTTTTAAACACATGCCTCTCTTTCGTGTCTTAACCCATCCATCCCGTCCTCTCCCTCTCTCTCCCCATCCCTCTTTCCGATCCCTCACTGTCTCCTTGCTCTCAGGGCTTAGATGTGGTTGAGCGGATGAAAGGAGCTGGTTTCTGAAGGGCCTCCTCCCATGTTCAGCCAGGCATCCAGCGAGTTCTGGGAGGATGGATGCAGTGAGTTGTTCTCTGACAGAGAGAGCATCATTGCATAAGCCTGTGGGGTCAAAAAGAAAAGAGGAACACGTTTAACCCAGTGAGGGTGCAAATCTAATTCAAATCATAAATCACAGATCACATTATCCACGAATTCTGTTAAAAGTTTAAGAGTGCAGTTGATGTTAGTGGGTAAAGATAAAAAGGTGTGTTAGTTATGTTAATGCTTTATCGCTGTCTTGAGATCAATACGTTTGAGAGGGAAGATAAGGAAGACGTTAGAGAAAGAAAAGGCTCCTTCAAGTCACAGACTGCATGTGTATCAGTCAAGGGTCTGTCAAAGTGTTCCTTTCTTAATTGGCAAGTCAGCATCTCATGATTGTTCTCTTGTGCGCTCGGTGGGTGCAGGGACGTACCTGGGTTTTAGCCTGCCTCAACAGTGTTTCTTTCAGCGCCTCATTCTCTAAGGAGGTGTTAAAAATGTCTTTAACATCAAAGGGCTCTTCGCCAGGCTTATGGAGCTCCAGGCCCTTGGGGAAGCCCGGCAGAGGCTCCAGATCTAACAGTCCCGCATCCTCCTCAATACACCTGCACCGAGAAGGAGGAGGAACCAGGGGTGGGGAGAGGGGACCCTCAGTTAGCCCAATCTTTTGACTGGTGCTGGATGGGGTGTGATTATGGGGGGCATGCACGGCGCGGGAGTGGTGGAATGGCGCAGAACAATGGTTGCGTGAAGATCTGGGGTGCATATTACATGCAGGCACAGACACACACACACACATGCATGTCTAACTCCAACTCCCTAATTCTTTTTGTATTTTTTCAGAGGGACTCTTGCCGGAAGATCACATTTTCGGTTTTCCATTTTACACAAAATATTCAGCATGCCAGAATATCCGGATACTTAAGTTCTGTACGCAGAAATTCATCACTTGGACATGGAGTGTTTATGGCAATGCCATTGGAGTGTACAGCATTGAAAGCTGTACACAAGTATGTCCTTTGCATTAATAACAATGTTATTTTACAGACACTGCTGTATTCATGCAGTGTTGCTGTTAGCATTGAACTGCGTTCAGGTGCTTATCTTAAGTGGCACATCACCTGCCCACAGCAAGATGGCACAGAGCACCTTTACTGCTGGTACTCATTACCCTTTCATCAGCCTATTTAATTTGTCTTTTTGACCCTGTATAATACAATAGAGTAGGTCTTAGGCTGTCTCAACAGACTCTAGACTGTCCCACCTGGTCAGATGGGGTGCATGCACTGGGTACTATGACAGAATCCTGCAGTTGTCGCAGAGCCAATCTGTAATGGCTGCATTGGCAGATTCCCATACCATTATGCATAGGACACCATTCAATTCTATCCTTCTTTCAAATACCCCCGTCTTCACAGTCAGATTATAATTTTGGGCCATTTTTAGTCAAGCTAGGCCAGCAATTAGTCGTGTTAGTCAAGAGAGAAGCTAGACAGAGACGAACATGATTGCATCACTGAATAAGAGTAAAGATATTTAAAGCGGCAAAGTCCAGCAGTAGTTGTCAACACTGATCCTTTTTCAGCTGGATATTATGCAGTGTTTGCCTCTTTTCCATGTGTTGCAATCATGCAAAATCAGACTCATGCAACATTTGAGCTCATGCCTTCTCATCATAGAACAGAGAATAGGAAAGTTCCTAAATTAAGGGCTTTCCAAAATGTATGGAAAACCCATTCATTTAGGGAAGCACATTAAATAAATACAAAATCTGCAAGATTTATAATGTGTGATACCTAGCGCTCAGTATCAAGGTCCTTATATAACAATTAACATTAATTCCAGCTCTGAATCATTGTCGTTTTCTCTGATAATACACGGAAGTAAGCTATATAAGTGTCCCCCGAGGCAGGCAAGGTCTATAACTATATTGTTTCAAGCTACCAGCCATGGAGCTGGATTGTGGAATGCCTCAACATGTCACCAGATCATTAAGTGCGGAACTTCCTTTCAAAGTTCCTACACAGTTAGGAACTTAATTCCTGTTGATAACATCTGGTGTTCCTTATTAGTCTCATAACTCACCGCATAAACATATGTGTGTCGCAAGGCATACTGCCCTCCTGAGCGATCAGTGGAGCGCTTTCTGTGAACACAGGGACGAGGTCCGTTCACGCAACCGTGGGTGAAAGGTCTCACCTGCGCGGGTGTTCGTAGGTCATGGAGAGAGGAGCCGATTCCTCGTCATCTTCGTAAGTGCCTTGCACCATGGTGGCGGGAGAGGCTGTCTCATCCTGCGACTTCTCCGTAAGCGAGCCTTCCTCGTCTTCGTCGTCGCCCTCCACCTCCTCTTCCTCTTCCTCTAGTTTGGAGCCTGAGATGGCGTGGCTCTCGGGACGCTCCTCCTCTGTCAGCTCCGACCTGCAAATGGCCAAAGTGCCACGTCAGTAAAGGCCCTGTTTTCCGCTCCTTAGCGAAGTCTTGTACTGCAGACACATGACTATCTGTCTCTCATGTCTACTTTATTTCCCATGAGCGCACATATTACATATAGACCTGAAATTGAAATCTGTATTTGGGTCTCTATGGTCTCATACACTGATGTTTGACTACCACAACATATGCTCATACGACTAAATGAGCTCACTCCATCTCTCCTCCGATGGGCTTTTTTACCCTCAAAGGTCCATGACAGCAGATCTACTGTCATAGCCTGACTGGCGAATATCACCGCTGTGTGCTGTGTTCCTGCCTCCCAATTACTATCCATCATTTCAGAATGACCTGTGATTCCCCTGCCAGACCCCGGCCTGAAAACATGCAGGGCCCCCGAATGACAAACACACAGGTTGTATAATTAACGACAGACGTTTTGGCCATGATGAATTAGCTAATCCCAGAGAGGCGAGACAGCCTAGTCCAAAAGGGTCGGCTCCAATCATCGCGGCTTGTCTCTCTGCCACAGAAAGTGGCTGCTCTGCAAACCGCCTATCAGCACCATGCTATTCCATTACCTCTCTCTCTTCCCCTTTTGCTATTTCTCTCTCTCTCTCTCTCTCTCTCATGCTTTTTTAAATCATCCTGTTCCTCAAATGGTTATGATCTCACTGCACTGAGCCCACCCTCCCAAGTCATTTTACGTCTCTGTTCTCAAATGAATGTCCATCAAAACAGACTGTAATGACAAGCGCTTGGGGAGAGGGACCGAATCCGGAGGTGGGTGGTTTGGCTATGTGAGGGGTAGACTTCTGAAAAAAAGAAATGGGGAGACGAGAAAAACTGCTTGTTTTCCATTTTCCATCGAGCTTAAATATCCCGTAATCAAATTGCGCCCTGGCTCGCGGAGAAAGTCCATGCCACGCAGAAGACAGCAGCAGGCCCTGCCACAGACCTGCGCTTTGTCTCTCAGTCTAAACATGTCAGAACACTGTTTGCCTTAGCTGTAGGGGAGGATGGGGGGGCTCCATCAATGTAGTGCACAGATAAATGCCTAAATCTTGGGGTCCCCAGGGAGGGTTAAACCTGTGGGTCTGTCTTGAGCCCAGACCCCCATAACCTGTCATGGGCAGTCAAGAGGCCAGACCAGACATGCTCTTTAAAGGCCACCAGTCCAGCAGCAGAAAAAAAAAACACCTCCAGCACACGACGGGGGAACAGATAACTCATTCATCCTGTGCTGATTACGAGGAGGCCGACAGAACGAGAGATAGAGAGACAATACAATATATATAGACCAGACTAGAATCAGACTAGAATCACAGAAACTCAGACAACAACGAAAAATGCGATAGACAGTGAAATGAAGGATGCAGGAGGGCCCTGTCTGTCTGAAGCAGAGTGATTTGCAGAGAGACAGAAAACAGAGCACTTATTCGAATTACATATATTAAAATGCCAGGCTTGCTTGTTCTAGATGGGGACGAGACTATTGATCCCAGATGGCAGGGCGGGAGCTTTCGTTTGTCTGGATGAGGCCGGGGCACTGAGGCTCTGCTGGCATGTTTGGGAATGAGCGAAAATGGTGGAGGACCATTACACGTCTGAGAAAGAATTCCTGTCCATGCTTTTATTCACACAGACACTACACGGCAGAGCTCCTCCGCAGAGCGTTTGTGGAAATCAGAGTCAGCACAGCCTGCCAGGCTTGAACGGTGCTCTGAAAGCAGCCGGCGACTGGGCCACACACCTCCTGCACTTTGATGGCTCTCGTACTTGGAGGTAATGAGTTTTGTTTGGTGTTTTCCTGGGCTGCGAAAAGTACTCCCCGACGTGTATCTGGCTATGGTTACTGCACAACAGAACTCAGTGAAGCTGAAACGAGTCTCACCTCTCTCTTTAATGAGGGCAGAGTCGTGCTATGGAACATGCACAATGTGAGTAGCACTGTAAACAGATTCCACAGTCGGCCACTAGGGAGCAGGCTTTAGTTTCAAAGAGTTTTAAAAAACCAAGACTCCTGTCTGCATTTGGTTACTATAGCTTCAAAACATACCCTTAGTGCCTGTAGGTGTGTGTGTGTGTGTGTGTGTGTGTGTGTGTGTGTGTGTGCGCGCATGCATTTCTACCTTTTCTCCGAGGAGCTGCAGGCCTGGTTCAACTCGCTGTTGGAGATGAAGTTTCTAATCTCTGAGAAATATGAGTCCTCCTTCTCGTCTAAAAGTGCATGATTGTCGGGCTCGGAATTTGGAGAGGAGATATTTGTACCCAAATTTGAGAGGATCCCAGAGTGCTGACTCACTGACGGTCCGACGGAAATGACAAAGGAGACAAAAAATAGACATGCTGTTACTCTTTAGGCTTAAAATATAGAGCTATGTATATAAATCTACCTTGTGTTTCACGGTAACATTTAATTTGATGTCATTTCAGCTGGTCTAATAAGATTCTATTCTATTGAGTCCTACACATTTCACACATACAAAACAATTGGCACGGTTAAAAATAATAGTAAAATAATCTGTTAATGGTGACAGACAGCTCCCTTATGACGAGACCCCCACTGACCAGGTCCTAGTCTATAGTTTATAGTTTACCTGGAATATTTTCATGCTCATGTTTTTTTAAGTGGCGGTCCAGATTGGTCTGCTGACCAAAGCAGCGGTTGCACAGGTGGCACTTAAAGGGCTTCTCCTTGTTATGAATGTTACGGACGTGTCGCTGGAGGTTGGAGGAGATGCTGAAGGAACGGTCACAGTATTTACATCTGCACAGAGAGAAGAGAAAAAAGAAGGTCTAAGTGAGGTCCCTGTTCAGATATGTAAACAGCAAATCACTAGCCAGATGATGCCTCAGTGTAAACATGGGTGGCACATTACACGCTACAGAGCTCATTAGACACACTCGTCCTTCCAGCTCTGACAGTGAAATCAGAGCACATGCCTTCAGCCACCCTTTAACTACTGCCAGGCCTGTAGTTGAAGGACGACTTGCTAAACAAAGTGGCTGTAATTTGAAACTCGATGTACTAGATGGTGGCACCGGTATGAGATCGAATCCTTTCAAATATTTTTATGTATGCGTTTCGTGATTTGAAAATGAAGCTTGAAATTGAAAATCAAAGCGTCCTTGACTCAAATCCTTTCGCTATGTGGAAACCTCCCATTGGCTGAGAATGGCGATGCTGCAAACACAGGTCAGTCGTGAAGGTGTGCTCATACATGCATAGGAGACTTTTTTTTTTTCCTCACAATCAAATGTAATCTTAGACATTCACAAGCTCTTCTCAGTCAAAACAAATGATAATAATGTTTCGTCATTCTTAATTTTCACAGCTCATAAAAAGTGACATTTTTAATTCACCCATTTCATACAACCACCCCCTGCCACCCCACCCCACCCCACCCAACATTTTGGTATTAATTAGAAGCTCTCAGTCTAAAGTCTTTTGTCACTATAGACTGGATGGGGAGTCTTCAGTGATGCTATGTGTATGTATATATGTGTGTGTGTGTGTGTGTGTGTGTGTGTGTGTCTGGCGCTGTGTGTGTCTGGCACTGTGTAACTTGCCCCGAGGGCCACAGCTCAGCCTCCTCCACTGCGTCTCTGTGGCCCGCTTGTTCGCGACGACAGCCCATCCAGAATAGGCCGGAGAACATCAATTTAATGTGCTGATAAACAAACATGGCGGCAAGGCCGCGTCAAGAGCCCCGCCGGACAGTGCCCCTTTTGTTGGGTGGCCCGACTTGGTCTGGACTCCCGCAGCCGCTTGCAAGGTTGACTTTCAGGGCTAATTGCTTTGGGAAAATCACTCGTCATCAAGTGCTCGGAATCAAGATGCAGGCCCCTTTTCATGTTCCAATTTATTTTCGCTAGTGTGTGTGTGTGTGTGTGTGTGTGTGTGTCTGTACTCGGACTGATTTTCCAGACTTGGCGCATCATGGTTCATAGAAAATGGTAAAATGCCAAGACAGCGTTCCTCGTTTTCATTTTCTTTTTTTTTTTTCTCTTTTTGCGCTGGCCTTTTCTACCCCCTGTTTTGTTTATTTTTATTAGCCTGTCCAAGGGGACTTTAAATTACTTCATCATCTTTGCCTTTTTTTCTGCGTTACAAGGACTGTACATGGAGCGTTACAATCTGAATGGGGTCTTTCAATGGTCAGCCCTAGTGGGCCAATTTCGCTGCAAAGGCTAGAGCCGATAGCATCTAGAGCAGGCAAATAGCCTGCTACAATGAAGCATGAAGACGGCGGAGTGCAGCCCGGGTCTGATACTGGCCCGCCTCAGCCTTATTTGCCTCAAAGTGGGGAGGGGAGATGATGATGATGTCTGCCATTTGTTAGGGTAAATTGTTTCTAAACGAGCTAATCAGGGGATTGTTGCAAAGGAGCCAAGCATGCAGTGGCCATGTCCCATGGGAGGTTCTCTATCTTGCACGTCTGCCTCCACAAAGCATGGCGGTAAATGTGTGGAACATAAAGAGAAGTGAGATTCTGTCTGGACCTGCTTTTGTATTCCCAGAAAAAGCTAGTAAATTAGCTTAGATGAATGTTACAGAAGCTTCAGGATATACTGAATAGAAATATACAGAATAGTATGAATTAAATAGAATGAAAAATGTATAGGATGGACAGAAATACAACCTTAATAAGTGCCAATAATCATAATCATTTACTTAATTAGCCTCTTTCCCGGTCCCGGTCTTTCTTTTAGTATGAATAAAGATGGTGCTTCTTGAAATGGCCTCCTTAATACCACTGTAGTATCTGAAACGACTGCTGAACTCCATTTGACTGATATGTCAGAGAAGGTAGACACGGGCCATCAGACATGCAGGTTGGGGTTCATTTTCCTCCATTA
Organism: Brachypetersius altus; assembly: GCA_037974465.1. Taxonomy (NCBI): domain Eukaryota; kingdom Metazoa; phylum Chordata; class Actinopteri; order Characiformes; family Alestidae; genus Brachypetersius; species Brachypetersius altus. The sequence continues at coordinate 3,077,168 of JBBPDB010000017.1, forward strand.
GCCTACTGCTCTGCTTAAGGCCATGGCATCCTGCAAATCAAAGGCCCCCTCTACAGAACGCCGTCATCCTCACCAAGTACGGCTGTGTGTGGCTGGAAAGACGCCAAATCCATGATAATTAAGCGGCTCTATAAACAGTGCAAGGATGTCTCTAGGGCGCTGTTACCAGCCAACATTGTCCAGAGCTTGCTCTGCCCTCTTTAACTTCAGAACATCTGCACAGACAGAATCAATCTTCCTTCTCTTTCTCCAGCTCCCCTTTTTGTTCCTTCTCTCGTTTTCAGTTGTTTCCGTGTAACCAGCTCTAAAGTATGGAGGCTGTAGCTCATTTGCTGATCAAAATAGCAAAAAACGTGTCCATTTTTCTCGACGTGTGTTTGTGTCTGCGTGTCAAGCATGAGTGAAAGCCGTTTCTCCGGCTTTGTAAAGGAGGCATGTCACAAGCAGGAATAAATCTTCCGATCATGGAATGATGTCGACACTTCAGTATTTCACTTTCTCGTGTTTGGGCTGGATGAGTGTGTGGCCTCTGATTCAGATCGTTCTGAAGTTACCTCTGTGTGTGTGTTAAAGGAGGGCTGTGTGTATCTAAGTGTGCGTGTGTGTGTGTGTGTGTGTGCGTGTGTGTTTTTGAGCGGCTTACCTGTAGGGTTGCTCTCCTGTGTGTGTTCGTAAGTGCCTGGTAAGATTAGCCGATCTGGGAAAGATTTTCCCACAGTACCTTCAGGAAGAGAAAATGGGCTTTTATGCGGCGGAACGTGAGCATTGCTCAGTTTTATAAACTTCTGCTGAATTGCTCATAAAAGTGAGATTAAACTTCGGGATCATTAACAATTACTAGAATAAATACCAGGCACATGTGTTTAAGAGGCGGCGCTTGCGTACCTGCAGGCATAGCGCTCCTTGCCCTTGCGAAGGATAGCATCAGACAGAGAAGGGGGAGGTGATCGGAAGTTAAAGAGGTGGTGTGAGGAGTGCTGCAGTGAATTGGGAGCGTCCAGCTTCAAAGCACCGAAACTCTCCAGTTTTTCAGTCATGTTTTCCATGGCAGACATCTGAAAGGAAAAGAGTTCATGATCAGGTATTTTTGCTTCATGATCGGTCAAGTAGGCCTAGACCCTCTATCAGGATTCTGGAGTTCGGGAGTCTGGATGCTTTGGTGTTATCTGTCTTTCTGCAATAAGTGGAGGGAAAGTCATCTAGGACTGCAGCTACAAGTGCACATGAGATCAATGTCATTCTTTATGTAGAAGCCTGAGTGAGGCTCCACCAGTGCAGCACAGCTTAAGAAAATGGTCCTAGGCCTAAAAAAGAGAGCTCCACAGCAAAAGCTTTAGCATTTTCACTGAACGGGACTTTCCTCACACCGTCAGCGCACCCACAGACAGTTCCTCGATTCTGAATCCTGCAGAACATCAGGTTTAATCTTGCACAAGTGCTTTCAACAGGTGAAGCTGCTTGTAACAAAGATGGATTTTTATCTGACCTGAGAAACTGACCACTGCGACGTAGATTATTTGGTTGGGTCCAGCTACCTGGAGAGCATAACTCAGACGGTGGAAGGTCTGACAGAGAGCGGGGGAGTTTTGTATCATTATGAGACGGGGCGGAAAGCCGGAGGAAGCTGTATATCAGAAGGTCGAGTCTTGATTGTGCTGTTCAAGAGTCACCTCCCTGACCTATGGCACGTTAGCAGCCACTCGAGCAGCCCCCTGGGAACCCCCGGCCCTCCACTTTGTTCCCGACAAGTCTCTGAGAGAAGCCTCTGAATGAGCCATTCACCTCTGCGAACGGTAACCATACAATGCAGTTTAAGATACCCCTCGCTGATAGCACTTCCCCATTAGACGCAGAACAAAGGCTTCGCTATGCGGCTCAATGGCCAAAAACAGCTTACATCCTTCCTGCTTCAGGAATATGGATAAACATGGAGACAGACACACTGTCTCAATTTATTTGTCCATGTCTGCGTTGCACCTTGACTCCATCACTTCACTGGTATAGCACGGGAGAACGATAACCAGTGGAAGACCTGCTTGGTTAGACATTTTGGCCATTAACTGACGATCTTTCACTGTTCAGCATAGAAATATTCCCTGATCTAATGTAAACAGTAAACTATGAACTAAATCGACTGTATTCTTCTCCGATATGTATTGAGGCACATAGGAGGAGGAGAATATTACATCATCTGCTATTCATGGTGATTCATCTGTTCTACATGTCTGTCACACACTTCCATCGCATTGTAAGGATGTTGGATGCGTGGGAAGGAAATAAGTAAACATCAACATCTCCCCAACATCCCCAACAACGTTCTCATCCCTCAGACCCAGAGGAGAGCAGGCTGTGGCAGGCTGTGGCAGGCTGTGGCCGGAGAGAGGGTGGATGAGAATAAAGCAAGTAAGAAAGAATGAAAGAAAGGAAAAGAAGAAAGAGAGAAAGAGGGTTCGGGGCTGGGGGTGAGGTAAGTCCGCATTGATACAGAACAGATTTACAGGTCAGATAAGACAGTTCCCAACAAGAGAGGCCATTCTCCTGCACACAAACACAGGAAGGGCCTGATGGACATGCAGACATTATCTAGGCAGCCAGGGCAAAAAAATGGTAGGAAGTTATTAGCTGTGGGCCTCAGAGTAGAGCCATGCAAAAACAATGCATGGACTAAACTTAGCCGTGCTTCAGCACTACATGGGACGGCATGCTCCAATTCAAAAGGTCATTATTAATAATATTTTCGTTTTATCATTGCTCAAAGGTGGGAAAAGTTTGATATGCTACCATAAACAATGGGGGACTGTTTTTCAAAGCAGAAGATAACAAACTGAACTTTGCCCATATGCCAGAAAGGGCTGCACAAGTTTCAAGATTATCTTATTATCTTATCACTGACTCAAATAATTCCGTTTTTAAAAATGCACTTCTTTCGTTAACATGATAACAAATCCTTATAATACTTTCAGTTTAAAGATGGAGAACAGCAGCTAGCTTGAACCAGAGGGAATGTGGCTTTCTTAAGATTAAAATCCACATGTACATTATAGCAGGCAGATACTACGAAAGGGCAGTTCTAGGTAAAGCCATTGGTGAGTGTTACAGTCCTATCACTTGGTTCTGTATCTAATACTAAAAAGTTGGCTGTTTCAGATCGGAACTTGATTTTGTGTTTTCAGCTTATGCTTTTTTTTATCGGGGCATGTTTCGATCACGACACATTAGCATCGTTTGTCAGAACCTGTGTGTCACTGGTAAACCTACTGTCATGAAAGGATACAAAATTGCAATCTTGTTAAGAGTACAAGGCACATTACTACCCATGATACCTGATCCACCTAAATATCGCCTTCAAGAGTCAATGATTATCTGAAGGAGGTGTTTAATGTTTCCAGCTGGATGTGAAACATGTTTCCAGGAGAATGGTTAACAACCCCTCGGTGAAATGGTTTCCAGCACATGGTGTCCGGTCAAAATGCTTGGTTTACCAGGACAAATGGGTATACATTGAGTTACACATTAGATGTTGTCCAATAAACATGCATTGATGTTGTGGCTCGTCGAATTATCACATATTCTCTAAAAAACCTGATACATGTAGAAGCCCCACGTCTTCACCGGCTAAAGGAAACCGTCACTGAGAATATTTCAACTTTTTTTTGATCATGGACCTCCATGATGACCAGAGTACATAACAAGGGAGCAGATGTGCATAAGATACCTGAGGATGGAAAAGCAGTGGAGATGGCCTCAGGTACTTCTCCTTCAGTGCTCCTACAGGATCCATCAGCTTCCTTTTCTCCACCCTGCTGGACAACAACACAGAGGGTTACATACGAATGAAGAAGGTCTGTGAGATTCCTTGCTTGGCACTTGAAGCATGCAGCAACTTGTATCTGACAGAGGCACTTGGACAGACATCCTTGTGCTCAGCCTTTACACTGTGACCTACTCGGATTGAAATACCTGTAGATGGGGTCCATGAAGAAGGGTGACGGCTTGGCGTAGTGAAGTGAGGGCTGCTGCTGGGGAGGAGGGGGCTGCGGAAGGGACACTTGCTGCTGGGGCATCTGGGGTTGATGGAGATTCTGAGATTGGTTGAGTACTGGATGCTCATCTTTCACTGCCGTTTTGCAGTTTGCACCATAGACATGGTTTTTGCGCTGGTCGGGTGTTCCGCCGTTGTGGCTGGCTCTGCTCCGGCTGCCTATGCTCAGATCCAGAGGCTGCTCCTCACCACTAGGAGGAAGTGCGTTAGGGGGCAAGGCTGGCTTGCTGGAGGGCGGAAGGAGGGGTTTCGCCTCCTTGGACTTGGTTGTGAGGTCAAAGGGTGACTCTGTTGCAGTGGTAGTGGCCATTTTCTGTATGTGCTCGCGAGGCGATTTTGGCTCCGGTTTTAGGAACATGTTGGGGTTGAGAGCTCTGTCTGTGAAAGGGTACAAGGAATGTGGGAAGTTAGGCAAGAACTGAAAGGGGAACATGGAATGGTAAGGCAAAGAGCCCATTTTCTTTTCTTGCAAGCCCATAAAGCCTGGCCCAAAGTACTTTTCAGCAATGGAAGCAATGGCTTTGATAGAGTCGGTTGCTGCCCCGGTGGGTGGGAGGGCTTGCTCGTCAGGTGGGGGGAAAAAGGAATGCTGGGAAGAGAGAAAGGGACGGTCATGAGGAAGGTTGCCTGAACTGGACACAGACACGGAGCTACTGCTGACCTCATCCTGCTTGCCTTCCTGACCAGACTTCCTCCGACTTTTGTCCCGTTCGCTCTCTGCCTCACTGTCCAGATCTGATCCGGAGACTGTGCCAGTGGTGGTGTCTAGATCAGTGCCACTGGTGGTGTTGACGTCCTCCAGGTCGCTGCCATCAGACATGTCACTCATTTTCACCTTATTCTTGCCACCTGAAAAGGACAGGTCCAGCTTTGACTCGCGGTTGTCCTCCGACTGGCTACTGAGGCCACTCCCTGCGTTGCCATTGGTGTTATTAACGGATGTAATCATCTGGAGGTTAGGACCATCAAGAGGACCGTGAGAGAGCTTCCCATCTTGACTGCTACTCAGTGGACTTTTTAGTAATGGGCTAGGGGGTAACAATGGTGGCCTAGGGTATAGTGATGGGGGGAAAATTCCTGGGAAGCCGTGGGAAAGGGTTGGGAATGCAGGAGGTGCGGAGAACGGTAGGCCTGGGTGGTGCGGCCGAGAGGGGAAGTAATCGCCGAAGCCGAGTCCGCCATGATTCAGGCCAGGATGGGGCTTAGACTTGCCCATGATGGGGCTAGAGGTCATAGGGATGCCTGGTGTGAACATGCCTCCAGGACTATAATGGTTCTTGCCCTCGCAGAAGCGCCGGTGCTTGTTGAGGGAGGAGGTAGTGCTGAACATTTGCCCGCAGTCCTTGCACTTGATCTGGGTGCGGCAGTCTGCATGCATCCGCTTGTGGCGGCACAGGTTGGAAAACTGGGTATAGGACTTGTGACACACCTCACCTGGGAGAACACACATGCCTGATTAATTCTATTAACATACTGTTTTTAATCTCATCAGGCGAATACATTATCATTATCATATCAGTCATATCAGTCAATGAATTAACCATGCCGATTAACATACTCAAAACTCTGCAGCTGGTCTTTAGCTAAAAACAATGATCCATTAGCACATTAATTGTGGTTAACATAAGATTAGATGATGGACTAATGAATTGTGACAAATGAGGCTTGTGTACATACAAAAAACAAACAAACAAACAAACACATATATACTGGAAGAGTATACATGTCTTTGAACTATACACACAATGTGACAGGCAGAACAAAGAGAAGCCAAGCAAAAAAAGATGAGAAGAACATGGCTTTGTTTCAGCATCAGCCAGTGGGCAGCTGAAACACAACAGAGGAATTTACCTTTACATGTCAAATGTGCCTGCGCCATAGACAAGCCTTATGGGCCCTCAAAGGAAAATGCACAGTAAAGAAACAAAAAAAGGGGAGGGGGGGGGGGGGAAGGGCGTGAAAAAAGGAGAGAGGGAGAAAGGAAGAGAAAAAAGAAGAGAGAAACGCAAAACAAATGCGGAACAGAACAAAAATGGCTCTAAAATTTCATTTAATGTTCTGACCTATAAAACAACAGCTGTCATCTTGGGGAGGAGTTAGCTGGGAGGCCGTTGGACACTGGTAATTGTATCTGAGGCTTAGACAAGCCTGCTCAGACTTACACATGAAAGGCTTGACACTGCTGTGGATGTGCTTGTGTTGCTTGAGGCCCGAGGAGGTGGCGAAGGTCTTGCCACACTCAGGACAGGTGTGGGCACGGGCACCGACATGCTGTGAGCGGATGTGGCGCTGCAGATTGCTAGGGTCTGTGAACACCTGGAGGATACACACAAATATGCCAACTTAACACCAGGGGTCCACTGATAACCACATGCTTATGTGTCCAGCACAAGGGCTGGGGAGGCTGAAACTGGCCAAATAATATTTTAATGTCAAATAGATAAAATAGACATAAACAGGCTATTTAATCACCTTTAAATGTTTATATATTACAGCAGGATATTACTTTTCACTTGATATGTATGTATCTACTAAAGGTAGTCCTGTATAATACAGTATTATATCAAAGGATGGCTACATGGTGGCGTAAAGGTAAATCGTGATTTTGCTTGCTGTATGGCAGCGAATCAGGAAGCATCGGGAATCAGAACGTTTTTAAAAGGGTGCAGACTAATGGAGCTAATGAAGCTTACCTTATCACAGTTTTCACACTCAAATCGTTTGCCACTGTCATGTGACATCTGATGACGAATGAGATTAGACTTCCAGTTAAAAGCTTTGGGGCACTGGTCACACTTGTACTCCCTTTCTTCTGTGTGCACGACCATGTGCTGGCCAAGACTAAAGAAAATATTGCAAACATCAACAGTCAAGTTCATGACAGTAATATGTGTTCTGTGATCAGCTATGACATTAACACAAGAGCCCGATCGATATTATCGGCCGATATTAGGCATTTTCCAAACTATCGGTATCGGCATTTATAATGGCCGATAAATGAATATTTC